>JARHVA010002048.1:2220000-2347500 GCA_037957365.1 Torreya grandis
AAGGGGACCCTCAAAATATGTGATTACTAAAAATATATGGTCTAAATAGTTTAGAGGGGTTAAATAAGGGGATAGTGAAGTAAGTATCAAGTAAGAATAACTTAATTAATAATAGAAGATATAGTAGTAAGAGCATAGATTAAAGATAGTTAAGAAAAATGGTGAAAGATGAGATGAAGAATTAGATGGAGAATGACAGAATTCAATAAAAAATTAGGCAAAAAATACATAAAAAAGAGAGAGGAAACAACTACGAGAAGAAATTAAAAAAATAAAGAAACATGCTTTAGCCTCAACCAGTAGAAGTCCAAATCTCAAAAATAGTTATAATATCCCTTTGCCAAAAATAGATGAGTTAGTATTCACACCACAAGGAGGCATAAACAAGATAAGTGAAAGAAGTAGAATAAAAGAAAAGTTATATCATACACTAGCTAAGGTTTTGAATGATATGATACAAAGATTAATAGAGTTAGCTATGTTGTTTGGAACACCTAAACTATTCCAAACCATGGGTGTGGAAGACAACTAGTTATGATTAATTTGGCCCATAGTAGTCAAGGCCTAAAATGTAGCAAAATAAGTAGTGATGAAATGAGGATTAAGATAGGAGATGCTAATTACATAGTTTAATGAAGGGAAGAGATATTATCCATGGAAAATATCCTAATAGTTATGATGAGTATGGGAATTTTACAGTTAACATAGAAGAATAGATAAAATAAAATAAGGATGATAACCCATATGACAAGGGTGATTCAAAAATAAGTATTAATAATCATAATAAATAAATACTGTTGAAAGATAAGGTAGAAGATAACTTCATAACAAGAGTATTAAGTATTGATATTATGAGATAAGAAGTCCAATTAGAGATAGAACATGAGTAAGAATATATCTAAAGTGATAGGAATCCCCCAAAACCCAAGAATAAGACACCTTGATAGGAAATGAATCCTTTAGACCAACTGTCATCTAACATGTTGCTTCACAATCAATGTGTACGTCCATTTTTTTGAAGATATATATTTATTGGAGATGAGGTAGAAAATAAGTATAAGAATCATAAGAAAGAGATTGATAACATGAGATAATTTTTAAGGAATCAAGCATAAGTATTAGGAAGAAGGTACTTTCAAGAATAATTACAAAGAGATAAAGTTCGTAACCATAAATTGGTTGGACAATAGCAAGATAATCAGAAGTAGCATTACCACAGTACTAAAGCAAAAATTACCTTAGGAAATCAAATGAATAAAGATATTAATCCTATTGGTGGTATTCTCAAAAAATATCAAAACATTAAGATGGCACAGCATATGATGAAGTTACCATTGTTTGATAAAGACACGAAAGATGCAAAAGAGCATCTATTTGTATTGGACTCATACTGGAGGAGTAATAAAATTAATGATGAAAGGATAATTTTATTTGATTTCATTAGGACATTAAGAGATGATGCACTCAATTGGTAGATGAAGATTTACTCAAGCCATGACATGACATGGGTTAATGTCTATAAAGTATTCAAATTTGATTTTCACTACCCTATAATACCAATGAAGAACATTAGTAAAATGAGGGAACTAATTTATAAATATACGAAATCTATGAGAGATTATGATTAGTGATTTAAATCCATAGTGCAGAAACTAGAGGATCTTCTCAATGAGAAACAAAGGATAGAGTGGTTTATATCTAGTTTAAATACCCATCTCCACATAAAAATAGATGGCAAAATTTTCAATACATTTACAAAGACATTAGAAATGTCATCAAGACTAGAAGCACAATCCTAGAGAAAGGATACAAATACCTCATTAAAGGACAATATGGAAAGATTATATTTAGAATTAGAACAACTAAGAATAAAATAGGAGATACAAATGAAAGAGGATGATTTTGTGGTACCACACAATAAACATACACAATTATGACCAAGAATTTGGTGTACCACTTATTGTGTGTAGGTCCATTCAAGGATAGATTATCCCCATAGTGATATGGTAAAATGAGAAACAATAATAATATAATTGTAAACACAGATAGGAATGATATTACCAATTTAGCAAGCCATATATGGTGAGATAATTTACTATAAAATATGCAAAGTCTATGATCAACATCCATAAAACTTATGCCCAATGATGTAAGTTATACCCCCAATATATTAAATGATTCACTACACTAAATTTGGGTTCTTTAACCATTATAATCATATTTTTCCTAATATATATGCACTTTTAGATGTACAAGATACTATTTACATAAAAGTAACAACAATTTAGCAAATTCCATCACCATAGTTACCCATAGCTAATGATAACATATCGCACCCTAGAAAAACAAACCAAACCCCACTAGTAATTCAAAAAATACAAAATTGGTATTATAATAAAAACCAAGGAGGCTATAAAAGACGTAGGCAAAGTGGTTACAAAGGAAGATATCGTGGAAGAGGAGATTACTAAAGTAGTAGAGGATATAATCATAATTACAATTAGGGACATAATCAAGAAAAAATCCTTATGACTTGTTATAAATATGGAAAGATTTGGAATATTTATAGGAACTATGATGAGGATCCATAGATAGAGTGCATATTTTTCAATGAAAAAGGAAACCATGATTCATTTTCTTGTCTAAAATCAGCTTAATTTTACAAAAATGATGGCATAAAACTAAGGAATTAGTATATCTTCACCCAGAAAAGGAGATAAAAACTTATGAAAATAAAAAAATTATAGGATATGAAAGGATGGTGAAATTAAATTCATCACAAAAATGAAGAAGAGAAAATACTAGACAAAGAGGCTAGTTCATCTCAAAGGGTAACCATGACAGAATAAATTAGACAATGTAGGACAAAATAAAGGATAAAAAAGAGTGACCATGGAAGAAGCCTCTACACATTATGTAGGATAACTTATATCCATGAGTATAATAACCACTACAAGTGGTATGAAGTCAGGTAAAGGAAAATAAGTGGCCATTGATTCTAGTATGGACTCTAACTTAGATACGAAAGGAGATAAACCTAATATTAATGAGCATGACAGAATTGTTGATAAAATTAGAAGAATATTAACTAAAAAATAAGATAAGGATAAATTTAAACTAACTTTAATGAAGATGATATTGAAGATTTAAAAATAATAATGAAACTAGTTGAGAAGTAAGACATAGTAACCAAACTTACTCAATTTTGTAAGTATTGGAACAAATAACAATGAGAACATCACATACAACAAATGGAGAAAAAAAATCAAGCCAAATAAAAATGTTTTTAGAACAAACCAAAAATATAAAAATACTACCATTCTTCTAAACATTAAAATAAATTGTCAAGAAATCAAGAAAACACTATTGGACCTTGGCAATTATATAAATGTATTATTGTAGAGCACATGGGAATTGTTGAGGAAACCATAGTTCAATACAAAAGCATATAATATTACCACGGATGATGGTATCATGTGGTCACCCATTGACACCCTAAATAATGTTGAATTTAATTTTATGGGAATAAAGAAGAGGATATAATTTGAGGTAATCGATGAGTATCATACCAAATATACATCTTTGTTAAATCTAGAAAGGTTTATGGATTTTAATGGCTTATTAGACTCTGAAGAAGAAAAAATCACATTTGAGAAACAAGGTTTAGTAATCCATTTTCCATTAGAGGTAGGAATGTCATTGGCATGGTTAGAGGAACTATAGATGGAAGAAGAGGATAGTGAATTTGTTAACCTTGATAGTGTATATACTCTAAAAAAATTATAAAAGTAAAAGATGACCCAAAAAATAATGAGGACTATGAGCTGATAGTAAAAGAAGAAGAAGCACTCTTAAGAGATGAAAATGAGGCCTTCATATAAGGTGAGCCAAAAACCATAGTATGGAAAGTATGTTTTTTAATAAAAACACCATGAAAAGGTAAACTCACCACCATGCTAAAAAATCCTTTACTGCATAAAAAGATAGATCACCACATAGAATGAGATTCACATAATAAACTACTTAAGTTTACCAGCATAGAACTGGTCAGTGAATACTTACAAAAAATGAAGAGATTTTTTTCACAAGAAGAATAAGGATGAAATTTTTTTATGATACACTCACTATTACTATTGTAATATGGTGGTACACCCATAGAGAAACCATCCATACTTAGAAAAAAAGTGTACTAATCAGAATTGTATTTATACAATCAAAAAGTTATTTTCTAAAAATAAGACATTACATAGGGGACACTAACCCATAAAAACATATTGAAACATGCAAAAAAATATGGAAGACAAGAGGGTAAATTTATAAATGCCTATGGGTACAGGAATCAAGAAATGTGGAAGGGAATCAATACATGGATAGTTGAAAATGGATTTTTGTAGAACTTTTAACTTTTGGGACCTAGACACTCTTTTGTAGGGCATTGTGGAAAATAAAAATCTTATTATTATGGAAAAAATGGTAGCTAAACAACAATTATCCAAAATAAATATAGAGGAAACATTATTAGGACACATAGATGACTAGGAGTAAATTAAGATAATTGTGAAAGTAAACTTATTATCTCTTAAAATTAAATAAGTTAATCAAGCTTTAGGTACTCTGGCTAAATCCCTTATTGCATTGGATATTCAAATCCATCACTAATAGATCCAAATCCTTAGATTACATAACTAATGTCTTTTCTAACTTATCCCATGTTTAATCTAGATCCATTTTCCAACAAGACATTAGTGGCAAATCTATTTAACATACCTACATATGAAAGTAATCTAGTAACTAATCTTGATTCGAATCTCCTCATGTATTATTTCCAGCATGTGGTGGATAAATCTAAAAAATGTTACCCCAACCCACATCAATTTCCCTATAAAAGACAACAAAACATTCTTCTAAATTCCCAATAAATCATTTCTTCCAACATTCCATGTACTTTGTAGCAACATGTTGTGACCATGCCTAGTCTGCTATAGTCAATTACAAGTAAAAATTTACCACTTCAACAAGTGGTGACCAATACCTCACCTCAATAGGTGATAAGTAATCATGTACTTCAACAAGTGTCAACCAATCTTCAACAAACATTGTCTAATCAATAATGTATTTCTATTAGTCAACTACTTATCACTTATATTCAACAAACGGCCTATTTGAGCCAATAACATTTTCTACTTAACCAATAATAGGTCCCCCCTACATGACAAATTACTAAGAATCAATATCATATTCTTCTCCAATCTCATCAAGTTATGTTAAATACCCAAAAAACTATTCCTCAGTTTAGGCCTCAGTTCCCTCCAAATCAGTGCAACAATCAACAAGAAGTGCCTTATCAACAAAAAGTCCCCATATCAATAGTAAAAATCTAATCAAAGAGGAAATATTCCTAGTACAACCAATCACTTAAAAATTCCCAAATATTCTATACCACATATTTATCTAGGTATAGGTAATATACCTTTGAATACCTATCAAAATGTACCCAATTACTCTCACTTTGTTCCCACTTTTTAGGATTTATAGGAGGCTCAAGATGTAGTTTTAGCCATTCAAGTAGGAAATCAGAATAACAAATTTAAACTAGATAACATATGCTTTTATCCCTTTGAGATGAGCTATCTTCAAGTATCATCCCCACATAATTTTGAGATGATCGAATTTGATAAATAAAAAGGGAAAAGTGATCCAAAGGATCATCTAAAAGAGTTCTTCATCACATGTCAATAGGTTGAATATAACAGTATATACCTACTTTGCTTATTTCCCCACAATTTGTCTAGGCATACCTTAGAAGGCTTCCTTAGTCTACTTAAACATTATTTTGATAATTTTGATGAATTTTTAGAGAGATTCATGTAGCACTTATCTTTTAATTTGGAACATGATATAAATATGGTTGACTTATATCATGCTAAACAATGAGGAAGAGAAAGTTTTGCTAATTATTTATAATTGTGGTACACATTAGACAGACAAATTTCATGTAATCTCCCTACCAATTAATTGGCCATAATGTTTTCTACTAATTTACAACATGATATAGCTTATATATCAAGATTCATTATACCAATACATTTAAAGAATTTTTTGATGACGGGATATAGATTGAGCAAAGGGACAATCAAGATTTACTCTTAGAACCAAGCTATGACATAAGCACAAGAAAGTACATCAAATAATCCTAAAACATTAAACAAAAAAATAAATGTTATATGAGATGAGGTAATTGAATCCCAACATGTGCAAATGGTACAACCATTGCCTACTTAATCAAACCCACCTACTCAATCTCTCAATTTATAAATACCCCTTTAAGAAGAGGTCATTATCACAATAGAGTTTTTATTAATCTTGGAGAGCCTATTGAGATAGTTTTTTAACAGATATTTTTTTGTTAATATGATCATTTGGCTAGTGCCAAACCATTTATATAAAACTAGCCTAAACTCAATTGGTATAAGTAGCATGACTTTTGTGATTATAATCAGGTTGAAAGTCATTTTATTCATAGATGAGTGTAGCTTCTCCATCTCTTATAAGATTTGATTAAAACTGGTGAAATAGATTTGGATAATTTTTAATTGAAGTAAAATAAAAATTTGGTTATTTATCAAAACCCTTTTCCATAACATAACTCCAACCAAAAGCAAAACCAAAATCAGTATCAAGCTAACAATCAGAACTAGATTAAGCCTCTTAACAATTAGAATCAAAGTCAAAATCAGTAGCAAAACTAAAATCAAAGTCAAGATGCCCATTCCAATCAATTTAATTATAATAATGTCCCTTATGACTATGGCAATGTCGTAGGTAGCATTACTAGTGGGTATATATCAACCATTAAGATCAACCCTACATCAACTGCTAATAGTACCCAAAAGCCTTCACCATCTATTTTAGGACCTCCACCTCCATATGCTAGTAATCCTCCATTGTTGTGACTTGGATTCATGCAATTCAATAGCTAAGAGTTAGCATTCTAGGCCCTTACTTACCTTCCTTCTAATTATAATAACCCCTCACTGACTTAAGGTTGCACAATCACAACTCGATGCTCTAAGGTTACCATTTAAGGTCATATAATTTTTTCCTCTTAAAATCGCAATCAAGGTTCTTTACCTTAGAAAACCAAGCTGATTACTCCTATTAATGAAAAATCTTATGATATTGTGGAACAACTATAAAATGCACAAGTGCAAATTTCTATTTTATATCTTCTATGTATGTCAAATGTCCACAAGAACATATTAAATGAGATTTTGAGTCAATCTAAGGACCCAAGTGACATTTCCCTTGATAAATTTCAAAAACTTATGAGTTATTTAGATCCATGCCAACAACTTAATTTTGATCAAACTTATATGGCATCCCTCTTAACTTTGCATAATAACCTGCTTTATATAGAAGTAATCATTTCCTAGCATAAAATTAAATGAGTCCTCATAGACAATAGTTCAAGGCTAAATATTACAACTTTAAAGTTGGTCAAACACTTTGGATACATAAGAATAGATATTCAGTTGGATTCCATTTCTAAAATATAATGAGTGAGAATCTCATGACACCATTTGTTTTCTTGTTATCATTGAGCCTCTAACCCATGATACTCTTTTCCACATTCTTGACTTGGAACTGTTGTATAATTTGTTCCTTGGGTGACTTTGGATTCATGAAGTACATGTCATACCTTCTATTCTCCATCAGTGTATCAAATTTACCCATTCTAGATTAGAATTTACTATTCTTGGTGACCTACAATCATACCAATTTCATAAACACCTAAAAGAGAAGTATGAAACCTAAAACTATCACCTTGGTATAGAGCCTATCCTGAAAAAGGATAAAGATGTAATTGTTCAACCACTTGAGTCTAATTATATGGATCTATGTACTCTTGACTTCACTTCATCTACACCACCTATTGAGATATATAATTATTTTACTATTAAATACAATGGCATTAGGTAATAAAATATTGTTAATGCTTTCCATATAGCCAATTTTCTTAAGATACCCAAATCATGTGGTAGACCTAAAATAAAAACTACTAAAATGAAATGGCACAAGAAAAATGATTCTCATAAGAAAGGACCCATTTTTTTCATCAAAAAACTTCACAAGAATAAGATCAGATTAAAGGTGATGATGACTTATGATTATGCAATGATGTTTTTTCCATCTATTACCAAAACACAAAAGAAATATTGATTAAATTAGATAATGGGTAACCAAGATTATAAAGGCAAAGGATTGGTGGAAAATCAATAAGGACATATTAATCTAGTATTAATTTCCAAACACAAAGGAATTCTAGGTATTGGATTCAAATTACCTAGGGGTGACCCCTCAAATTTTGAGAGTGAAACTAATTTTTCATCTAATAATGATAATGTTGATAGTGATGTAGAGTCCTACTATTACATTTGTGATGAGTTGGTTGACACTAAACTATTTGAAACTAATACCATTTGTACCATTCCTTCTATCAAATATTATTACCTTCTTTCCCTTGATCATGCCTAATTGATCGATTGTGAACAATAACGCCCATATATACCATTAGATGATTTTCCAAACAATGAGGAAATCTCTGAATTCTTGGGCCTTAGAGATGGTTTTACACTTAGTGATCAGAATTAGGGATTTGATATTACCTTAGAATCTGTTACTTATTTTAGAGAGTACGTTAACTTCCTTAGTCATAAATAAAAATAAAAATAAACTCATACATTGAGTTCCCAAAGTTAAAACCTCTTTGAGGCACTTTTGGAAAAGGGAAAAAGTAAAGAAAAAGATGAGTCCCATGATGAAAAAATATTTCAAGTGCCATTGGATGGGGAAGTTCACCCTCTTTCAAATCAATCCTAAGCCTCCTCCAGTCCCAGCACTTCATGCCAATTAGGAATTGGTTTAAAGGATCAAAAAGTATTTGATAAATTGGCTCAAGATTTCCTACACGCCTTTGTAAAGTGGCATTTGCCAATTTTTGGTGACTTAAATTCTTCCTATATGGGTGAACTTTATGAGCCAATAAATCCATTAGATTAAGAATAAGATCAAATGTACCACACTACCAACTATTATAAAATATGGTTCCACACTGTTTGTGGGAGATACCACAAAATTCAATATTAGAACATCATCTGATCCTAAATGGATTAAACTTAGATCATCCCTCACTATAGAGGAATGTGAACTTTTTATGACACTCATTTTGGAGTTTATTGATATGTTTACTTAAGCTTATTTATATATGCCTAGATCAGACCCTAATTTAGTTATACATCACCTTGTTTTACACCCTAATGCTAAGCCAATCAAGAAAAAAGATAATAAAAATGCACCCTCACATAGTTATACTTGTCAAGAAATAATTGGAAAAAATATTAGAGGCAGGGTTTATCCATCTTATAGACTATTCAAAGTGGATACCAAACATAGTCCTAGTCAATAAAAATACACAAAGAATCCAATTATGTATCGATTTTAGATATATCAATAAAGCATGCCCAAAGAATGACTTTCCTTTGCTCAACACTGATATGATTGTAGATTCCAGAGTAGGGTACGAGATGCTATCTCTTATGGATGGCTTATCTATATATAATCATATCAAAATAATAGATAAATATCAACACAATATAATATTTTCCACTTCATGGGGAATGTTATATTAATCAAGTAATGCCATTTAGCCTCAATAATGCTAGGGTGACGTACCAACATCCAATGACTATAATTTTCCATGACTTGATGTATGATATTATTGAATATTAGGTGGATGATATTTTAGGAAATTTTAAGACTCGATTAAGACATATATATGTGTTACAAAGAATATTTAAGAGGATTCATGAATACAAAGTGAGCCCTAACCCTCAAAATGTGTCTTTGACGTTACTTATAGAAAATTATTAGGTTTTATTATCTCCCATTAAGGCATTAAAGTTAATCCATCCAAGGTTAAGGTAATTACAAAATTCATCCATATTTTAATCTAAAACAACTTCATATCTTGCAAGGTAAGATTCAATCCATTAGGGGTTTTATTTTCCATTTGGTGTATAGGTGTCATCCCTTAAATCATATGCTAGACAAATGTACCACTTTCTCATGGAACATTGATTATCAATAATTCTTTGAGAAGATAAAAGAATATCTTTCAAATAAACCTATTATATCCCCACCAAAACCTATAAAATTGTTACTTATCTACATCTTAGAAACTAAATATGCCTTGGGGGCACTCATGGCACCACATAATGATTAAGGGAAAGAAGAGTCATATACTACCTAAGCTGCACATTAGTAGCCTATGCAAATAATTACAACTCAATCAAAAAATATTTCTTATTAATGGTGTTTGTATCTCAAAATTTATGACACTATATGCTCAATAACAGGATCAATATCATTGCCAAAGTGGACCCACTCGAACAACTAATTTCTAAATTAGTTTTGACTAGTTGTATGGTTAAATAGGTCATGCTATTGAATGAAATTAAGATCTAATATGTATGTAAAAAGGCCATTAAGGGGTCAAAAATTGTATATCAACTTGTCAAATTACCCTTATTAACTACCAAACCACTCATTTTTAATTTCCCTAATGAGTCAATCATGACTCTAGATGACAATTCTTCTTATTCTTAGCTCTAGACTCTTTACTTTGATGGTTCCTACACTTCTGATGGATATGGAGCTGATATTATATTCATAATTCTGCAGAGGGATATTATTCCCAAAGTATTCCACATTGGTTTTTCTTTTACCAATAATAGACCAAAATATGAAGCACTCATCATAGGGTTTCATCTAGCAGTATAATGGAATATTAATAAATTACATGTTTATGGATATTTTCAACTGATTATTAACCAGGTGACAAAGCAATTATAAACCAAAGATGACAAGCTTATTCCTTAAAACAATATGGTGAAAAATATTAAATAGATCTTTGAACACATCCAATTTGAATATATTACAAAGGCCTAGTAACAAGATTGTAGATGTAATGGCAACAATTGGTTTACTTATAGAAAATTATTAGGTTTCATTGTCTCCCATCGAGGCATTAAAGTCAATCCATCCAAGGTTAAGGCCATTACATAAATTCATCTATATTTTAATCTAAATCAACTTCATATCTTGTAAGGTAAGATTTTATCCATTGGGTGGTCATTTTCCATTTGGTGTATAGGTGTCATCCCTTTAATCATATGCTAGAGAAATGTACCACTTTCTCATGAAACACTAATTATCAACATGTCTTTGAGAATTTAAAAGAATATCTCTCAAATAAACCTATTATAGCCCCACCAACACCTATAAAATTGTTACTTATCTACATCTTAGAAACTAAATATGCCTTGGGGGCACTCCTAGCAAAACATAATGATTAAGGAAAAGAAAGAGTCATATACTACTTAAGTTTCACATTACTAGCCTATGAACATAATTAAAAATCAATAAATAAACATTTCTTATTAATGGTGTTTTTAGCTCAAAATTTATGACATTATATTCTCATTGACAGGACCAATATCATTGCCAAAGTGGACCCACTCAAATAACTAATTTCCAAATTAGTTATGACTAGTTGTATGGTTAAATAGGTCATGATATTGAATGAATTTGAGATATAATATATATGTCAAAAGACCATTAAGGGGTAGACACTTGTAGATAAACTTGTCAAATTACCCTTATTAACTACCAAACCACTCATTTTTAATTTCCCTAATGAGTCAATTATGACTCTGGATGATAATTCATCTTATTCTTAGCTCTAAACTATTTACTTTGATGGTTCCTATACTTCTCATGGATTTGGAGCTGATATTATATTCATAATGTTGTAGACAAATCTTATTCCCAAAGTTTTCCACATTGGTTTTTCTTGTACCAATAATATACCAAAATATGAAACACTCATCATAGGGTTTCATCTAGAAGTATAATGGAATATTAATAAATTACATGTTTATGGAGATTCTCAACTGATTATTAACTAGGTGACAAAGCAATACTAAATTAAAGATGACAAGCTTATTCCTTAAATGAATATGGTGAACCATCTTAAACATAGCTTTGAACACATCCAGTTTGAATAGATTTCAAGACCTAGTAACAAGATTGTAGATGCAATGGCAACAATTGGTTCACTAATAGTAATCATATATAATGATATAGATTGCCAATTACTTATCAAACATCTCTTAAGTTCAGCTCATAAACATTTCAAAACTGAAATGGTATGTGATATTATTGGTCCCAACTTGCCTTGGTACTATTGGGACCAACATACCCCCATTTTAAAAAATTGGGACCCTAGAGAAACCCTAAAGTTTGAACATGAAAATTTATCATGTTAAGGATCATTTATAGAATATGAAGATCATTCATTTTGTTAAAAGTAGGCTAATTGGTTTTGTTTTTATTTAATTTAGACTAATTGTGAAAATAAATATCTTTGTGGCTTTTAGTCACAAGTTACATGGTGTTGTTCCAAGGAAATTCATGTCCCTAAACCCTAAGAAAACCCTCAGTTTAAATTTCAATGTTGGTGGGAATAAAACTGCCAAGAACCATTTTAAAATCCATTTTGGATATAAATATAAATCTCATGTTTTAAGCTTACTCATGTTTTTTTAACATAGCTAAAACTTAACATAAAATTTTTGGTCCCCTTTGTTATATTTCCCCTTTAAAGGTTCCTTTGCATGCCTAACTAATTGTTTATTCTACAAGGTCCATTTAATATCTCCTAATTTAGCCTAAGAATTTAACACTAAGGCCCCATAGTATTTATTAATACTAACATGACGTTAGTCTTAATGCCTTAGCCTAATTTTGGTTCCTCGAGTCCCCTTTTTATGTTAGATTGCTCCCTCAATTATACCATAGCCTAAAGTTTTAATCCTAAATCCCTAACATATTTATTGATACAAGTGATACCTTAGTCTTAACACCTTAAGCCTAAGTTTTTACATCTCTATGGTCCTAACTTAACTTATTTTTATCTTTTAGGATATAATGGCTCATTCTTTATCATGGTATTTGATCCAACAGAGTGAAGAAACCCTAAACATTGGCTTAAATAGAGTGCATCTCAGATGATCTAATGGTTTATACTTCATCATCACCTTTAATAAAATAGCATGAGGAAACCTAATAAAATCTTGCATATATCCTATTGGACCAATCATATTTGAGCCCTTAGATAGCAATTAATTCCTCTCACTTACTCATGAAGACTCAATCGAATAGTGTGAGACATAATTGAAAATTCAAAAGACTACAAAAGGCTCAAATGATCGACATGTGACACCCCTAAATTTGAGGATTAAAGTCAAAATGGCCTACTTGATATAAACAACCAATCATAAGTGAGATCTCAGATCATGATCCTATGGCTAACACTTCATCACTAATTTTGATCTGACAGAGAAAATGTAGTCCAAGATCTTGAGAGATCCCATAGACATGCCAAGTGGCATTTTCCCACCAAGTCATAATAATTTGATGAACCTAAAATTGGCATTCACACGATTATCATTTGATGTATGTGAGGATGTATTTGATGTCCACTTGACCATCAACTTTAATCCCATCAAATTAAAAACTTCATTATCCTAAAATTGCCATTTTTACAACCATCATTTAATTTCTATGAGGACATATTTGATGTCTATGAGACTATAAAATTTAAGCTAATGAATTCTTATGCTCATAGTCAAATTACACTCTCAAATCTTGCTAGAAGGCTTAGAAATTGATTTATATGCTAAGGGAAGTACTCAAACAATGGTCAAACACTAAAATTATTCAAATTAGAAAATATGTCAATGGTCTTACAATCTAAGTGTGTAAAATGAACCTAGACTAAGTCTATACTTTAAGGTCCCCATGACATTCTATTCAAAACATCATCAACCTTAAATTATAGACTTATATTAAGTCCTATTTTTAAAAGAGAGTCTTTATAGTGTAAAACTTATACCAAGTGCATCTAGCTAAAGGTTTTAATGTGTTTTATCAAATACAATAAAATCTTATGTGTTATTGGACCATTGTATCATGTTGACCTTTTTGAGAATATTTTAAAGTCTTGTCATAAATATTTTAGACCAATGCATACATGGTGTTTATTAAACATGATATAGACATTATCTTATAATATTTATTCCATGACCCCATTTGCATGTAAATCCAAAAACTTAGGCATAAACTCCTTAGCCTAAGGTTTACTTTGTACTTAATGAGTTAAACAAACCTTAGACTAAGGGACTTAAGCCTAAGTTATGCTCTTAATAATATGCTAACTTAATGTTAATTCATCTTTATAGATCAATGGCACATGATTTGTTGCTATATTTTAATCTAATGACATGAAGATGCCCAAATACTTTTCAACAAGGCCCTAAGATCCCACACACCTGACGTGTGGTAAAAGTGCATCCTAGACAAAGCTAGCAGGATGATTTGACACTTTGCATTTTATCATTAGATTTTTATCTAATAGCATGAAGTCACTCATGAATTTTCAAAGTCCCATAGACCTGTCACATGGCTGATGCTCATTCGTCAAAGGACTGACATATGATTTGGACCATGAAGAGGCACTTGAAAGCACCAAGTATCATAACTACAATGTTATGAACAAAAGGAGCCAATCATAGGTAAGGGTCTAGATTATAATAAATGACTCACGACAGTCCTATATTTTGGTTGAATTAAGTGAAATAAAAGAGGAATTTTTAAATGTTAATGACTAGTTCTCAAAAGGTATTTATGAAAAATGCCATGAAATACCCAGACCGATGCCACATAAGTGCCATGCAAGCAAAAAAGGACAAAATGCAAGATCTTGTGGGCTCAAAAACACAAAGGTATAAAGGCAAAGGTATAAATCAAATCCAAGGCATGTATAAGCTAAAACCTAGATATATTTCACCATTAAATCTCCAAACCCTAAACCCTACATAAAAGAAACTCAATTGTATTCATTTGGTCACCATTCATTCAAAAGAGAGCTGAATTGTGTTTCTAAGCACAAGAAAGCTTTCACAAACACTATTTTATAGTAGTATAAACAATTCATGGGAATACATACAATGAAAACTCATAGGTACATACTAAATGAAGAGACCAAGTTGTACCTATCAATGGATAATAAATGTTGTGTCTTCAAAGATATTGAGCTAGATACTTCAACCTTGAATTATCCAAACATGAGGAATTGGTCCAAGCTCTTTTTCATGATCAAATAATTGAAGCCAATCACAAAATAAGAACAAAGGATTACTACAATCAGTCAAAGATATTATGAATTAGTCATTATTCAGATGACAAGCCTCCACCATGTTATGGTAAAACCTAAGGTATTACATTGCATTGATATCCTTGGCCATATTTTTGTTGATTGCAAAATTGATTATGAGTGGATCATTAGGGAAAGAGACTAAAAAAGGGTAGCATATGTTTATCTTTTAGCATTTGAAGGGTATTATAAGTTTCCCACTCCCCATGTATATTTACCCAAAATTAAGGAGTGGACCTCCAAGCATGACCTAGACTCTATCCTATGACCTTGGTTATAGTAAGGGCCCTATGTCTTTAAGGACTTTGAGGGAAAGATTCATATAATTCAATTAAAGTAAGGAATTTAGGGTATAATGACCCTATTAAACCTATCCTTTGGAGCCCCCTCAACCACCTATATAAATAAAATCTAGGTTTCCTTCATCTATTTCATGGTGGAACAAAAGCTTACCCCTCAAATTGGAGATTTAATTAGTGTCTTCCTCACCAAGCCATTTACTTACATAAAAAGGAAGACCTCCATGTAGTTTTTCATGATGTCATACCTACTAGACACCCTCCTAGCCTCTATTAATTTTCCAAGAATGAGGAATTGGTCCTTAGACATCAAAACCACTATTTCACACCATTACTCCAAATCGCATATTTTCAAATACAAGAAACACATGAAATTCATTTGGGACTACATTTATATGGCCATAGTTGAGTCCATCATAGGTGTTTCTATGCCTAGGTTATACCCCCTAACTAAGAAATATGTTGATTTGATAGGTGATATTTGGTCCTACCCTCATTACATAGTCATTAGGATTGAGGGCATCATGTCCTAGCCCTGCAGATTACTAGTATACGTTCTTAGCAAACTAACTGAGTAAGAAATTACTCACTATTTTCTAAATGGCATCAATGGAACTTGTAAATAAAATAGGAAAGTTCCTCTCCACCCCTTTCCTCTGATCATTAGTAAGACCATATTCTAGGATTGGAAACAAGTTGAGACTATAGCTAGACATAGGGATTCATTCAGTTTTTAACTTGATGATCTTAAGATGTGGGATCCTAAAGGTATAGTATCCATCCACTTAGAAGATAAGAAACTACCAAAACCTAAATATGTACATCAACTTGGTGTTAATGACACCATGTACATCAAGGCTAAGAATTATGAAGAAGTGTTTGCCAAGATTCAATGACATAACATCAAGTTAGAATATAGGTTAATCAAAGATGATAAGCCATCTAGGGAAAGATGGAAAATACATAATTTTCAATATTATTTGTTGCTAGGTCCATCTACGATACCCCAACCAGAATAGCCATAGACACAAGAGAAGCCTGAGCAAGTTTAAGGTGTGTAAGGCCAAGCTGAACAAGGTAAGGGCAAAGAGAAAGTGGGAGAGGTGAAATTATAAGAGAGGCCTAGAGAGGGACCCCCATATTAAATACTCCCACAAAGACCACCTTCTCTAGTAAAATATTTAGATATGATTACCTTGTAACTAGAAAAGACACTTGAGGGTGCCCTCAAGGAGCTTACAGAGGCCTATGACTTAGACAGGGATGTGGAGCCCAATGAAGATAAAGGAAAAGAGCTTGTCCTTATGGCATCCAAAGAGAAGAGAAAAGTAGAGTTACCATTGGTTTCTTTGGGACCAAGGAAAATACCAAGGTTGACCATCCCTCACCCCACAAGTGAGGTAAATTTGTTTAGTGATGAATTCCCTATTCATGGACTAGTCATTCCTAATTGGTTCATTTATGGTAAACTACAAACTATCCCCTCTTTCCCATTCGTGGGATATAAAAAGAGTTGCTAACATTAAGATTTAATATTACATGAAGCCATGGATAAGGGCTATGGTGAAATATTAGGAAGAAAGAAGAACTGTGGTCATTCAAGGACTTGAAAGAAAAAATATGGATGCTCTGAGAGCATCTAGCAGCTCAAGTGTGGAGGTCCTAGAACCTCCCAAGTTTTAGGATCTAGTTACTACAGTCTATTTTAAACCTAAAATAGTTTGGTTGGAAAGAATAATAACTAGGGAAACAATGGTTGGAAAAAAATAATTCACCTTTCAAAAGGTATAACCCTTTGTAGGATTAACCCTAGTGAATGTCTAGAAACTTGGTAAGGCTACCATTTGTGATGAGGATGTGGAAAGCTTGATTGATACCCATTCAACATAAGCAAAGGCTAGATTCTAGGGTATGAAACAAAGGATCTTAAATTTGGAAAAGGAGAAAGAGAACTTAAAAATGTAGGAAATCTTATCAATGTTAGATACTATGATCAAGATGCTTGATGAGCCATTCTATGACATGTTTGAAGCATTTAAGGCAATGAAACTAAGGCAGAGTGCTTTAGAAGGGTAGTGTGCATTAGGTAAAACTTGGTCACCTAATGGCAAGCCTCAAAAGAAAAAATTTCGCTAATTATCAATATTTGAGCAAAGAGATAGATCCCAAGCTTCAAGACCATCATTTTGGGATACTTGAGCACAATTATGGGAATTATGATTGAAAAAGTTCAAAATTTGAGTGCTTGGAATAATAATGTGGAAAGACTCCTAGATGATGATAAGGAGATAATTGCAAGGATTGAGCAACTTATTATAACTATGATTACATATCCTACACAAACCACTACCCTTGGAATTACAAGTGATGAATAATTTAAGCATAGGGATACTTTGGTAACCCAAGAAATCAAAGGAAAAAGCCAAGACCAATTTAGGGATGATAACAACAAAATATTGGACATGATACTCAATGTAGGGGAAAGGATAAATGAATCCAAGAGCATTAAAGAGGCCATGGATAGGAATTATAGGGAACTTGATGACTTGGTAGATAAAGAAGAGGAATGTATTATGAATCCTACTATAGATCTAAAACTAGTTGATGAGCAACATGATAAATCTATGAGCATCCTCCAAAAATGACAATCAGAGGCCCCACCAATGAATTAACTAATATTATATTTTGTAACATTTTAAACTAGAATATTCCATGGTAAAGGCATATGCTAGTTTTTTACCATATTTGCCTCTAGGTTAGTATGATTATGAAAAGCATGTGTATTTTAGAGCTTGTAAGGATAGTTGTCCTTATCTTTACATACTTGTATTTTGTAACTGACCGATATACTGCCTGATCTTTCTATAGATACATGTATTACCATTTTTAAAGAGATATTTTGGAGCAACTTTGTACACTTGAAGCAATTTATAGAATCAAAAAATTCTACCAGGATTGTCCATATTTGATGTGTTAATTTCTAATATATCTTTTTCTCTCAATTACTAGTAGAGATCTTGAATTTAAATGGTGTGTTTGAATTTTGAGTAGCATTTTCTAATCATAAGGTTTCTAATTTGTGCTTATTCTAGATTAATTGGAAGATTTTAGGTTCTAATTCATTTCATTTTTCTCTGTATTTAGATGTGCAATTGACATTTGTTTATAATGGTATATCTTTAAAGTAGACCCAATTCTTACTTGTGACTCTTTACATTTTCCTTTGAAGTTTCCCTAATATATAGTGGGATTTAAGATTATGATATGTTGTGTTATATATTGGTTAAATGCATATTTATTTACAATTGATACTTTGTTATAATATTTGAGACTAAAATTGGCAATCACTCATTTCTTGTCTACTCTACCCTTCTCTTTACTCTTTTTACACCAAGATCACTTTAGCTTTAGCTTCATTATATATATCCATTTATTTTAGTCTATATCTTAAAACCTAGAACATAATTCACTAAGTATTAACATAAATTCCCTATAATTCATAAATAATGGACCAAGGTGGCTCCTAACCACCAAGTTATATAAATATTATGGAACAACTTATCTTGATATACTGTTATTTTACCATAGGCAACTAGATTGCCAAAACATGCAACTCATGCTCTAAATTTTCTAGATTCTAAATTGAGAAGTGTTATTTAAACATTAAGAGCACCTATGGTTCATTTAGAAGCATCAACAAGATAACTCCCACTAGCACTAGAAGGAGGGCTTGTATTCTTTGAATCTTTGATAATCTTAGTTTGTTCTATCTAAAGATCAATATATCTTTGTGTTTTTAAGTGAATTATTTGATTAAAATTATAAATATCATTGATATTTTTTGTTTTTAGTGCATCTTTGTGCTTCCCTTGAAGTTCTTTGTGTAATGATGCTTGTTTATGGTAAATTTAGCTTTAACTTTGAAAATCCATAGTATCTTAGGTTAATATGGCTCATTTTGATCAAAGGTGGGAATATATTTCATAGATATAAGTTAATTTAGGCTTAGACTTGTAAATATAGACCATATTTACATAGTTGAATATATCTTTGAGGTAATTCTGTCAAAGATCAATGTCCTTTGCAATTTTTCATACCACCTTTGCAAAATAAACTCAATGTGAAGGTATAACTCTTGTTCTTTATAAAATTTAACTTGACACATTGTATTGTAGGTAGGATCTTCGAATTTCAATATGTAATTGCTCAGGATTAAAATAATATCACACTCACTAACTAGAGAACCTTTACTTGAGCTCCGAAAGAGCTAGACATGATAAAGGTAGACACAAGAGGTCTAAGTCTCTTCCAACTTCACCTCTTCAAGGTACCTATGCCTTCAACCTTCATCTAGGTAGGACATGGTTAGGAGATTATTCGATTAATGTGTTTGGGGTAGTTCATGATTTCCCAAGAAACTTGAGAAATATCTGCCTACATTTAGTCCAACCAGAATAGTAACTATTGAAAAACACATAAAGTCTTTTAAAGTTTCCTTAAGGTTGCTTAATGGTGTGCATGAAGATGTAGCATGTAGGATATTTCCTTTCACTTTTAAAGATGTGGCTTATGAGTGGCTTTTTTATACTTGCCTGATAATTATGTTAGAAGTTGGAATGATTTAAATAATGTGTTTATTGATTAGTTTGGTAATATTATCAGTCCTTATGTTATTTACCATCAATTCACCACCATTATAAGGGATGCTAGTGAGCTTATCAAGTCATTTAATGCTAAATTTCATAAGATGTATAGCAGGACCATAGAGCCTTATAAGCCTAATAATCTTCTAGCTTTGGAGATCTACAAAGATGTAGTGGATCTTATGACCTCTGTATTCCTAAATATATCTATCCTAGCTATAGCTTCATTGGCCAAGGCCTACTTTGAATCAGTGACCATTAATGATCAAATGCAGCCCCAAGGGAAAATGGCTTACTCAGTCCCAAATGTGAATCCACATATACTTGTGATGAACTTGTTCCCTAATAATAACCAAAATCTCCCAACCTTAAACCAACTTCCAAACATAAATCAATTACCCTTAAGTCATGTGACCCCTAACCAAAATCTAGGATTCTTGAATCATCTTACTAATGGTTTCAATGTAAATGATCAATGAGATTTAGTACCAACTACAAGTGCTAATAATATCTAGCTACATAATTCTAAAACTCCTAAAAGTGAGAATGAGTATATCTTGAAAATGGTTCAAAAATTAAGCACTAATTTCTTTCAGTTGTAGAAACAAACATGTAATACTAGAGAAAAATCTAGTAGGAATTTCTCATTTCAAAGGTTTAATAGGCTAAACCATAGATTTTAGAATGATAATTTTCATAATAACAAGGCTAATGAACCATATTCTAGTAAAAATAATATGAACATTAATCTTATGGATATTTCATTACCTAACTATTGTAGGGTACATTTCATAGCTAAACATGGTGAAATTGATTGTATAGAATTTTACAAAGCCTTTATGGCTTTCCAAGAGGAATTAGATACATTTGAAGTGGTCCTTAACACATAAAGTGGTGTAGGTTCCTTTGTATCTAATCTATTTGAGCAAGCCTTCATGGTGGACACATTTGATTTCCCCTTTCAAGAGGAGAATGAACTTGATGAGATCCTTAAGGATATCCAAGCATTTCAATAGTTCTTGAAGAAGACCTACCCCTTGAGGAATAGAGAAAAAAGTCAACTTTTGACTACCTCAATGCCTCTAAATAATTTTGGAACTCCTCCTAACACCTCTCCAAGCAATAATTTAGAACCACCAAAAGGGAATACTTCTAAAGCCAATGTTGAGATCCTTAGTTCTTCTAGTAAAACTACATATAACATAGTTGAGGACATGAAGAAAATAAAATCTAATATCACATTGCATAAACTCACATAGATTATAGAGCAAAGGGACCTCTTGTTGGAATCCTTGTCAAAGAAGCACAACAATCCACCCAAGGTTGATCATACCAATGTGATTGTGCATATAGCCAAAGCTGAGTCTCCTCTTTTCTTGATCACTATTAGGATGTTTGGTAAGAACTTGCATAATTGATTATTATATTTAGGAGCATCTAAAAATATCATGCCTGTAGGTATATGCAAACAACTTAGTTTAACACCTATGAAGTTTGATAGGGTTGTCACCCAATTGGAAAAACCTAGAGTCAAGGTTGTAGGAGAGTTATTAAATGTTCATATACAACTAACTTCTAAGTCTAGGGTAAAGTGGTTGATATACTTGATGTTTATGGAATCTTATTGAGTAAGTAATGAACCAAGACTTTGAATGGTTACATGTCCACAGACTACTCACATTTGTGGCTACCTTAGAATGGATTCCCTAATCAAATCAAGGTTGAGAGAACCAAGAATGAATCATATGATAAATGAGTACAATGTTGTAAACGAGAGGGTCAACATAATTGACTTAGACTTAGGGGTCTTCACCTTAGAGACTGATAAAGTATGTGATCCTAAGAATGCTCATGTTTTCCCTAAATTATAGAAATTTTATTTTAATGGTGCTAAATGTAGTCTTAGATCAGTTGTTGGTGTTGTCTTAACTGACGCTACTAATAAAAATTACCATGCTTCCCACAGGTTCCAATTCCCTTGTAAAAACAATCTTACTAAGTATGAAGCCCTTATCCTAGGTTTATAGTTTTCCATAAAGAACAAGGTCAAAGAAATGTTAGTTTATGGGGATTCAGAACTAGTGGTCAGCTAGGTAAGAAGCAAATACCAATGTAAAATCTCATATTTGAAAAGATATAAGTTTAGAGTTTGGGATCTAATTGAATCCTTTGATGCCTTTGACATCATTTCCATCCCAAGGGAATAAAACCAAGTTGCTGATGAGTTGGAATCTGTTGCAGCCAACCTCATGCCCAACTAAGATTCCTCCAATTTTAGCATTGATTTGATCCCTTGTCCTTCAGTGCCTAACAATTTTAACCATTTTCAAGTTTTCAATAATGATCAATATATATTGGATTTCATGACCAATTTTGGAGCATTTGATGCTCACATTGTTTGATGAGGATAATGAAAATACTTCTAGGGAGGACAAATTTCATGGAAATCTCATTCAGTTGAATGACCATAAAATCCTTAAGGGGATGATTGATTTAGAAAGTATTTTTGATTAGGATAAAATTGTTAAGTCTTCTAAGGTTCCCAAGGTAAGTGGGAAAGATTATAATTTTATTGATCATGGCCTACATGATCAACCCTAGATGGTAAATGTTAGGAAAGCCTATACAAGCATTGAGAAAAAGAAATCTAAGGAACTCCTTGCCCAATATAGATATGTCATAGCATGGTCCTATGATGACTTAAATATCTTTGATCCAAGGGTCATCACACATAATATACCCCTTAAAGAAAGCTACAAACCATTTAGGTGGAAATAAAGGCATGTAAACCCTATCTTAGAACTAATGATCTTTAAAGAGGTTAAGATACTTCTAAATGTTAGGATAGTCTTCCCCATCAAACACTCTACTTGGGTGGCTAATTTAGTACTAGTCAGGAAGAAGAATTGTGAGGTTAGACTTTGTATTGACTTCAAAAACTTGAACAAAGCATCTAAGAAGGAAAACTACCCCCTTCCTTCTTTATACCAAGTAATTTAAGTTATTTCAAGTTCAGATATGATGTCTTTTCTTGATGGATATTCAAGTCACAACCAAGTATTGGTTAATAGAGAGGATAGGATGAAGATAACTTTCACCGCAAAGTGGGGAACCCTTGCTTATAAGAGGATGCCCTTTAGACTAATCAATATAGGAGCCACCTTACAAAGAGATATGGACCATGACTTTGAAGGCCTAATAGGTAAATACATCATTATTTATATGGATAATCTAATAGACTTGTTTAAAAATATGGAAGATCACTTCATGCATTTATAGTAATTTTTTGAAAGATGCAGAAGGTATGGCATTTCTTTGAACCCTAAGAAGAGTATATTTTGTGTGACTAAAGGAAACTTACTAGGTCATGTTATAACCAAGGATGGGATTTCTATAGATCTTAAAATAATGGAGGCCATATCTATAATAGAACCCCCAAATAGTAAGAAAGAGCTAAAGTCATTCTTTGGTAAGATAAATTTTTGTAAGAAAATTTATTTCTAGTTTTGCAAAAATTGTTAAGCCACTGAATGACATGTTGAAGAAGGATGCCAAGGTCACATGGGATGAATATTATATAAATGCATTCAATTATGTTAAGAAGTCCATTAGCCAGTCTCCAATCCTTATAAGTCCTAACTTCTCAAAGTACTTTTACCTCTATTCCTTTGCATTTGACCACACTATGATTGGTATATTAAGTTAGAAGATTGATGAGTGGGATCACCTAATAGATTTTATGATCACCAATTTTAAGAATGTTGGGTTAAATTATTTATTCATTAATAAATAGGCATATGTTTTAGTTAAGGTAGTTAATAAATTTAGGTATTACATCCTTAGAAATAATTTGCATGTTATCTCACCTAACCCTACCACCAAATCATGTTAAGTTAGAGTGAATTAGGATAATGTAGAGGTAAGTGGATGTCAGTCTTGTAGGAATATGACCTAGAGATGAAAATAGAAAAATTGGTAAGGTGTCAAGGTTTGATCTAGATGATTACTAATACTAACCCTAGACTAAGTATTATGCAAGTAGATTTACAAAACTTTAAGGCTAGTGAGTAGTATGATTCAATCATATATTTACTAATTAATGGTACTTATCCTATAGGTCTATCTAGGGAGTAAAATAGGGCCCTAAGATTAAAGGAAACCCACTACTTGATCAAGGATTGGTCTTAAATAGGATAAATTTTAAATTAATTTACCTAAGGTGTGTCTCACAAGAAGAATCTACCCAAAACATGAGCACCTTTCATGAAAAGTTGGGTAGTGGACATCCATATGGGAAGAACACATCTCATAAAATTCTTAAAGCTAGATATTATTGGCTAACTATTTTTAAGGACACTCACAAACATGTGAGGTAATGTCAAATGCTAGATCTTTAGCACTAAGGAGCCAAAAGCAGCAATGCCTTTGTAACTAGTCATGATTGAAAAACCTTTGCTCAATGGGGGTTAGACTTTGTTGGGGTAATCAATCCCAACTCATCTGAAGGTCACAAGTATGTCCTTACTACTAAAGACTATTGTATAAGGTGTACTAAAGCTATAACCACTAAATAATGTAGGACTAAAGAAGTGATCAACTTCTTGGAAGAAAACATCTATACCAAGTTTGGGACTCAAGTATCTCTAGTGTGTGATAATGGGCCTATATTCATATATATATAGATGACTAAATGGGATTATGATAATATCTTCACTCTCATGTTTGAATCCAACCATTATATTCAAGGAAATGGAGTCTCTGAGTCAACAAATAAGAACCTAATGAAGACAATCAAGAAGTCTACTATAGACAAACCCAGAACTTGGCATAAGCTCCTTAAATTTGTACTTTATGCTAATAGGATAAGAATCAATTAAGCCTTAAGATCCTCACAATTTATATTATTTTATGGATAAGAACCTATCTTTTTTATCACTCTCAAGTTACCCACATATAAATTTATGCAAAAATACATGGAAGAGAGCAAATAACTTGCCAATTCAAGGTTACTAGACATAATTTAGATGGCAAATGCAAAGGAGAAAGACTTCAAAAAATTTAGAATGTAGAAAACCACAATTAAGAGATGGTTTGATAAAAGGTCCAAAATCAAGGTGTTTAAATAGGGAGACCTAGTTATCTTTTGGGACAAAGCATCTGAGCTTAAAGGCAAGCATGGTAAATTCACACCCTTATAGATTGGCCCATAACAGATTGCAAAAACATTGGGGAACAACACCTTCAAGCTCAAATATCTACAAGGAGAAAAGTTTACATTTCCCACCAATGGGAAATACCTCAAGCACTACTTCTTTGTTTCTCCTTCGGAGGTCTTTATGGAGTACACTATAAGATGGTTAGATTTAGAATAGGTAGGCTAGCTAGTTTTCTTTCATTTCTTTCCTTCTTGTCCCTTATTTGTATATAAGAATGTATATATTTATTTATTTTAATTTATTTCCTTTATTTCTTGCTTTCTAATATGTGTTTCTTTCTTATTTTTTTGTTCCTTGATTCCAATAAGTCCTCTTGAATAGTCCTAAACTCAAAGTTATGAGGTTTGCCTGAAATTCCTCAAAATTTGAAAATATAGGCGTGGAACACCATACATAGAATGACCATGGCTATGGAATATAAAGCATAATTCTATATCATGAATAAACTGGTAAATACCAATAGAAAGGCTAATCATTACATGAGAACCTAACCATCATCCTGACCTCAATCTAGTTCTAAGAAGACTTACAATTATAGGGAAAAAAATTATAAAATCAAGGTATACCCATACTAACACATAATCAATATCCTTGCCTCTATTAAAGTTATAACCACAAGTGATTTTCCAAAAAATCAAACACTTGAACAAATTCCAATACCTGGCTACCCTAGTTCCCAACCTTGCTAAAATCATAAAGATTTAAGAAAATACATAAAAAATAAGGATACAATGCAAAATCAGAAGCTTTTAAGCATAAATGATTCTAGTAATCTCCACCAGGGATATGGATGTCTAGATGGTAGTGGAGAAAGTCCATGATTGGAGATAAAGGCATCTCTATCAGGGCTATAAATGCCTGGATGGTAACAGAGCAATGTTCAAGCCTTCCCTAAGCTAAAAACATGGTACCTAATGAATACCCATACATGTTATAAGTCAAGTATTAGTGATTGAAGACTTGAAACCTTGAATTTGTTTCTTAGACTCCATGATAAATAGTAAGTGGAATCAAAGAACACATGCAGTATGGCTATGTCATGGTGGTTTACCCTAACACTACAAATACAAGGTTTATTTCAAACATAATCTACTCTGAGTGAGGGTTTTGATTAAATGAAGTGATAACCTAACTATTTTTCTAAATTAGAGTCTTTAGGTTCTAACATATTTCTATGTTTCCCCCTTGAGTTTCCATTTTTTGGGACCAATGTACCCCATTTTTGAAAATTGGGATTCTAGAGAAACCCTAAAGTTTAAACATGAAAATTTAACATGTTAAGGATCATTTATAAAATTTGAAGATCATTCATTTTGTTAAAATTAGGCTTACTTGGTTTTGTTTTGCTTTAATGTGGACTAACCATGCTAATAAATGTATTTGTGTCTTTTAGTCACAGGTTCCATGGTGTTGTTCCTAGGAAATTCATGTCCCTAAACCCTAGGAAAACCTTCAGTTTAAATTTAAATGTTGGTGGGAATCAAATTGGTAAGAACCATTTTAAAATCCATTTTGGACCTAAAGATAAATTTCATGTTTTAAGCTTACTCATGTTTGTTTTAACATAGCTAAAACTTAACATAGAATGCATGGTCCCCTTTTTTATATCCCCCATTTAAAGGTTCTTTTGCATGCCTAACTAATTGTTCCTTCTGCAAGGTCATTTTAATATCTCTTAAT
This sequence comes from Torreya grandis, assembly GCA_037957365.1. NCBI lineage: Eukaryota > Viridiplantae > Streptophyta > Pinopsida > Cupressales > Taxaceae > Torreya > Torreya grandis. Next base: position 2,247,173 of record JARHVA010002048.1, read on the forward strand.
TTAGCCTAAGACTTTAACACTAAGGCCCCATAATATTTATTAATACTAATTAGACATTACTCTTAACACCTTAGCCTAATTCTAGTTCCCCAAGTCCCCTTTTTATGTTGGATTGGTCCTTCACTTATACCTTAGTTGAATGTTTTAATCTTAAATCCCTGATGTATTTAGTATGAGCAAGACCTTAGTCTTAACACCTCAATCCTAAGTTTTTCACATCTCTGTGTTCCTAACTTCACTTCCTTGCATCTTGTAGGATCCAATGGCTCATGTTTTATCATAGTATTTAATCCAACAGAGTGAAGAAAGCCCAAACTTTAGCTCAAATAATGTGCATCTCAAATGATCTAATGGTTCATGCTTTATCATGGCCTTTTATTAGATGGCATGAGGAGACCTGAAAAAATATTGCATATAGCCCATTGAACCAATCACATTTGAGCCCTTAGATTGCAATCAATGATTCTCACTTACTTGCAAAGACTTGATCACATGGTGTGAGAAACATTTGAAAAGTTAAAAGACTATGAAAATCCTAAATAATCGGCACGTGGTACCCTTGCATTTGAGGATTAAAGGCAAAAGGGTCCGCTTAATAGAAACAACCAATAATAAGTGAGCTCCTAGATCATGATCTTATAGATGACACTTTATCACTAATTTTAATCTAATAGAGTGGATGTAGTTCAAGATCCTGGGAGATCTCATGGATGTACCAAGTGGCATTTTCACATTGGGTCACAATAATTTGATGAACTAAAATTGACATTCATGCGACCATAATTTGACATTTGTGAGGATGTATTTGAAATCCATATGACTATCAACTTTAAGCCCATAAAATTAAAAACTTCATTATCCTTAAATTGATGTTTGCACAACTATCATTTGATGTCCACGAGGATAAATTTGATGACCATGAGACTGTCAAATTAAAACTGATGAGTTCTTATGATTAGAGTCAAAATGCACTCCCAAATCTTACTGGAAGGCTCAAAAATGGCTTTATATGCTAAGGGAAGTAATCAAAAAATTCTCAAACACTAAAAGTCTTCAAATTGAAAAATATAGAAATGGTCCTACAATCTAAGTGTGTAAAATAAACCTAGTCTAAGTCTATACTTTAAGGTCCCCATGACATTCTATTTTAAACATCATCAACCTTAAATTATAAGCTTATATTAAATCCTATTTTGAAAAGAGAGTCCTTATAGCATAAAACTTAAACCAAGAGCATATAGCTAAAGGTTTTAATGTGTTTTATCAAATACAATAACATATTATGTGTTATTGGACCATTATATTTTGTTGACCTTTTTGAGCATTTTTTAAAGTATTGACATAAATATTTTAGACCAATGCATACATGGTGTTTATTAAACATGACATAGATATTAGCCTAGAATATTTACACCATGACCCCCTTTGCATGTAAATTTAAAAACTTAGGCATAAATCCCTTAGCCTAAGGTTCACTCCATACTTAATGAGTGAAATAAACCTTAGACTAAGGGACTTAAGCCTAAGTCACAGTCTTTATAATACACTAACTTAATGTTTGGGCATCTCTACAGATCAATGACCTATAGTTTATTTATATATTTTAATCTAGCAATATAAATACACCAAAATACTTTTTAATGAGGCCCCAAGAGCCCACAAACCTAGCTCATGGTGAAAGTGCATTCTAGACAAAGCTGATATAATGATCCAATGCTTCATATTTTATCACTAGATTGCAATCCAATGGTGTAAACACACTCATGAATTTTCAATGGCCCATGAACCCACCATGTGGGTAATGCTCATTCGACAAAGGACTAACATAGGATTCAGAGCATGAAGAGGCACTTGAAAGTGATGAGTGTCACAACTGCAATGTTGGGAAGAAAAAGAGCCAATCATAGGCAAGGGTCCAAATTACAATCAATGATTTGAACTAGTCCTATATTTTGATCCAATTAAGCAAAATAAAAGAGGCATTTTCAAATTCCAATGTCTATTTCTCAAAAGGTATTTATTAAAAATGCCATGAAAGACCTAAACTGATGCCACATAGGTGTCATGCAAGCAAAAAGGGACAAAATGAAAGATCTTTTGGGATTGAAAACACAAAGGTATAAAGGTAAAGGTCTAAATCAAGTGCAAGGCATGTATAATCCAAATCTTGGATATATTCTACCATTAAATCTCCAAACCCTAAAACCTACATAAAATTGACTCAATTATATTCATTTGGTTACCATTCGATCAAAAGAGAGCTAAATTATGTTTTTAAGCACAAAGAAGATTTCAAAAATACCATTTTCTAATAGTATAAACAATTCATGAGAACAAAGACAATGGCAGCTCGTAGGCAAATACTAAAGGAGGAGACCAAACTATACCTATCAATGGATAATGAAGGTTTGGTCTTTAAAGATATCGAGTTAGATACTACAACCTTGAATTCTCTAAATGTGAGGAACTAGTCTGAGCTCTTTTTCATGATTGAATAATTGAAGCCAATCACAAAAGAAGAATAAAGGATTACTATAATAAGTTAGAGATATTATGATTTATTCTCTATTTATATGATAGACCTCCACCATGCTATGGAAAAACTTGAGGTACTGTATTGCATCGATATCCTTGCCCCTATTTTTATTGATTGTAAAATTGATAATGAGTGGATCATTAGGGAAGGTGACTAAAAGAGGGTAGCATATGTTTCTCCTATATCATTTGAAGGGTATTATAATCTTCCCACTCCCCATGTAGATTTACCCAAAATCAAGGAGTGGACCTCCAAGCATGACCTAGAATTTGTCCTAAGACCTTGGTTATAACAAGGACCCCATGTCTTTAGGGACTTTGAGGGCAAGATCCATATCATTCAATTTAGGGAAGGCATTAGGGTTATAATGACCCTATTAAATCGAGCCTTTGGAGCCACCTAATCCACCTATGTAAATAAAATCTAGGTCTCTTTTATCCATTTCATGGTGAAATAAAAGCTTACCCCTATAATTGGATATTTAATCAGTGTCTTCCTCACCAAATAATTCATTTCCATAAAAAATAATACCTCGAAGTAGTTTTTCATGATGTCATACCTATTAGATGCCTTCCTAGCCTCTATTACTTTCCCAAAAACTAGGAATTGGTCCCCTAATAGCAAAACCACTATTTCATGCCATTATACCAAAAATGCATATCTTGAAATATAGGAACCACATGTAATTCATCGGTGACTACATTTATTCAGCCATAGTTGAGGCCATCACATGTGTTTATATGCCTAGGGTCCACCCCCTAACTAATAATCATGTTGAGTTGATAGGTGATATCTAATTCTCCCCTGACTGCATAGTCATTAGGATTGAGGGCAGCATGTCCTAGCCCTGTAGGTTGCCAGTATATATTCTTATCAAACTAGATGAGTAAGAAATTTCTCACTAGTTCCTAAATGTCATTAATGGAACTTGTAAATAAAATAAGAAAGGTATTCACCACCCCTTTCCCCTGATCATTGGGTAGACCATATTGAAGGACTAGAAACAAGTTGAGACCATAACTTGACATACAGATTCATTCAATTTTCAACTTGATGAACTTAAGATGTGGGATCCTAAAGGTATAGTGGCCAACCACTTAAAAGACAAAAAACTTCTAAATCCCAAATATATACATCAAATTGGTGTTCATGAGACCATGTGCATCAAGGCTAATAACTATGAAGAAGTGTTAGCCAAGATTCAAGGCTATAATGTCAAGTTGGAACACATATTAATCATAGATGAAAAGCCATCTGGGGAAAGATGGAAAATGCATCCTTTGAAATATCATTTGTTGCCAAGTCCATCTAGGACACCCCAACCAAAATAGCCACAAACATAAGATAATCTTGAGTAAGTTCAAGGTGTGTAAGGCCAAGATAAATAGGGTAAAGGAAAAGAGAAAGTGGGAGAGGTGAAATTAGAAGAAAGGCCTGGAGAGGGACACCCATATTCAACACTCTCACAAAGACCACCTTCTCTAATACAATATTTAGAGATGATTCCCTTAGAACTAGAAGAGACACTTGAGGGTGCCCTCAAGGATCTTATAGAGGTGTATGACTCAGATAGGGAGGTGGAGCCCAAGGAAGATAATGAAAAAGAGTTTGTCCCTATAAAATCCATAAAGAAGAGAAAAGCAGAGTTAGCATTGATTCTTATGGGACCAAGGAAAAGACCAAGGTTGAATATCTCCCACCCCACAAGTGAGGTAAATTTGTTCAATGATGAATTCCCTATGCATGGACTAGTCATTATTGACTAGTTAATTTATGGGAAACTACAAAATGTCCCCTTTCTTTCCCATTCATGGGTTATAACAAGAGTTGTTGACATTGAGATTTAAGATGACATGAAGCCATGTATAAGGGATATGATGAAATAGAATGAAGAGATAATAATTGTGGCTGTTTAGGGACCAGAAGTCAAAAATATTGATGCTCTAAGAGCATTTAACAACTCAAGTGTGGAGGTCCCAAAACCTCCCAAGTTCAAGGAGCCAGTTACTATAGTCCATTTTAACCCTAAAACAACTGGGCTAGAAAGAATAACAACTAAGAAAACAATGGTTGAAATAGAATAATTCACCTTTCAAAAGTTGAAACCCTTTCGTGATGCTACAATTCATGAGGAGGATGTGGAAAGCTTTATTGAGGCCCATTCAACATAGGCCAAGGCTGGAGTCCAAGGTATGAAACAAAAGATCTTAAATTTGGAAAGGGATAAAGAGAAATTGTAAATGTAAGCAATCCTATCAGTTCTAGAAGACATGATCAAGATGTTTGATGAATCATTTTATGACATATTTGAAGCACTTCAAGTAATGAAACTAAGGCATAGTGAATTAGAGGGGTAATGTGCATTAGTTAGAAGTTTGGTCACCCAACGGCAAGCCTCAAAAGATAAAATTTCTAAACTTATCAATATTTGAGCAATGAGATAGATCCCACACTTTAGGACCATTATTTTGGGATACTTGAGCACAATTATGGGAATTGTGATTGAAAAACTTCAAAGTTTGAGTGTTTCGCATAATAATGTGGAAAGACTATTGGATGATGATAAGGAGCTAATTGCAAGGATTGAGGAAATTATTTGAATTATGCTTATAGATCCTACACAATCCATTACCCTTGGAATTATAAGTAATGAATAATTTAAGCATAGGGTTACTTTGGTAACCCAAGAAATTAAAGAAAAAATCTAAGGCTAATCTGGGGTTGATAACAACAAAATCCTAGACATGATATTCAATGTAGGGGAAATGATAAATGAAGCCAAGAACATTAAAGAGGCCATGGATAGGAACAATAGGGAACTTGATGATTTGGTAGATAAAGAAGATGAATGTATTATGAAGCCTATTTTGGATCTTGAACTAGTTGATGAGTAGCGTGCTAAAGCTATGAGCATCCTCCAACAATGACAATCAAAGGCCCCACTAGTGAATTAAGAAATATTTTATTTTGTAACATTTTGAAATAGAATATCTCATTGTAAAGGCATATGCTAGTTTTTTATCATATTTGCCTCTAGGTCAATATTATTGTGAAAATCACATGTATTTTAGATCTTATAAGGATAGTTGTCCATATCTTTGCATACCTATATTTTATAACTGACTAGTATACTACCTAATCTTTCTATAAAGGCATGTATTACCATTTGTAGAGAGAGAGAGAGAGAGAGAGATTTTGGATCACTTTATACACTTAAATGAATTAATAGAGTCAATGAATTCTATCAGGATTGTCTATATTTGATGATTTAATTGCTAATATAGCTTTTTCTCTCAATTGCAAGTAGAGGTCTTGAATTTGAATCGTGTCTTTAAATTCTGAGTAGCATTTTCTAATCACATGATTAATAATTCATGATTATTCTATATTAGTTGGAATATCTAAGGTTTTTATTCATTTCATTTTTCTGAATATTCAGATGTGCAATTGTTATTTGATTATAGTGGTAAATATTTAAAGTAGACTTGGTTCTTATGACTCTTTACATTTTCCTTTGAAGTTTGCCTAATATATAGTGGGATTTTATCTTAGGCTATGTTGCATTATATATTGGTTAAATGCATATTCAGTTGCAATTGATACTTTTTCATAATGTTTGAGACTAAAATTGGCAATCACTCATTTCTTTTCTACTCTACCCTTCTCTTTACTCTTTTTTACACCAAGATCACATTAGTTTTAGATTCATTATAAATATATATTTAGTTTAGTCTATAGCTTAAAACCTAAAACACAATTCACTAAGTATTAACATATATTCCCTATAATTCACAAAGAATGGACCAGGGTGGCTCCCAACCACCAAGTTATATAAATATTGTGGAACAGCTTATCTTGCTCTGCTGTTGTTTCACCACAGACAACTAGATTGCCAAAACCTATAACTCATGCTCTGGATTTTCTAAATTCCAAAATGAGAAGTATTATTTAAACACTAAGAGTACATGTGGTTCATTTAGAAGCATCAATAGGTACTCTAATATATATGCTTACATGATAATATTCTCACCTCTAACCTTTCCCATAATAAACAAAAATACTTCTTTTATAATACCTCTCGGTATATCATACTCAGTGCCACACTCTATTGTAGAGGATATGATGGAATTCTAATTAATTTTTTAGCTTTAATAAAGTCTATATTAATGCTTTAAAAATTACACAAAGGGATTTATGGGGCCCACACCAGTGGAATGGTCCTAGCTAAGAAACTATTATGTATAGGGTATTACTGGCCCACTATAGAAGTTGACTTATGTGCCTATGTAAAAAAGTATGTGGCTTGTGAGAAGCACACCAATCTCATTCATGTGTTAGCTATAACACTTTAGCTGATCACCATACTGTGTCCATTTTCTACATGGAAACTCAATATCATAGGGAAAATCAATCTAAATTCTTCAAATGGTCATAAATATATCTTCACTACAACATAATATTTTACAAAGTGGGTTGAAGCCATTCCACTCACATAACTTGTATGAAGATTTAAAAATTCATCCTAAATCATCTCATTTGTCACTTTGGCATTCCCTCTAACCTCATTTTTGAAAATAGCATCTCCTTCAAAACTAAGGATGTAAAATCCCTCTATTCCAAGTATCATATCAATAAACACTTTTTCACCACCTATTTTCCTCAAAACAATGGCCAAGTTGAAGCATGTAACAAATCCCTAGTACAAATCCTTAAAAGTATTGTTAATGACTTTGGTTGTGTATAATTCACAATTATTTCTCACCCTTTGGACCTACCATACCAATACCTAAACCTAAATAATAGCCACACCATACTTATTTATTTATGGCACTAAAACTATTCTCCATATCAAGATCGATTTTCCTTATTTACACATTTCATTGTAGGATATCATTGATGAGGAGGAATATAGAGTCTCTTAGATTCAATAAATATTACTTGATGAAAATAATGTATTTACTTTGAAAAATATCTAGGCATATCAGAACATGTATCGAACCTAGAGATTTTAAACTAGGTGACCTCATCCTGAAAGAGAACCAAAAGAATAGCAATGTCACCAATGAAAAGAAGGGAAAATTTGAGCCTAATTGGCTAAACCCATTCATCATCATGGATAAATATGGATCTAGTTCATACATATTGGCTACACCAAATGGGGAAGGGATAGATGAGACCATGAAAATTATGCATCTAAAACATTTTTACACTTGATTTGCTTGAACATTGTCTATCAGGATCCCTACTTGGGGGCATGGACAAGAAAAATATTCCCTTAATTATACTTCTCATTGATTTAATCCATCCTAATATTATTCCCCCATCTTATTAAAAATTCTAATATTGATTTTAATTCATCAATACAATAGATAGTTTCAAATGCCATAATTTAGAGAATTAGTTTCCATAAACAATGCAACTTTGGTCATCATCAACAAATCTTTGAAGATGGTATCTCAACATACATGTCCATGGTTTCCTTTCATGGTAGTTCTTGAAAATGCATCTTTCATATCTTGTTAAAAATTATACCTTTCATTCCATTTTGTTCCATTCCTAGTCTCTACCTTATTTTTGATTTGTAGTGTCTTCTGCTATAGGGTGAATGATAATGGCTTGAGATCCAATTAGACTATGCAGGAAATATTTAGTTTTTGAGTTCAACTTAGTCACCCCGTTTAATCCATGATTTCACTATTATATGAGAAATTTAATCCATTCTCTCACCATTTTGAGAGAAATCTAAGCCACACTCACCATTTTGAGATCAATTTGAGCCACACTCTCATTATTTTATGAGTGACCTAAGCCGTGCTCTCACTATTTTGCGAGCAAATTAAACTAGAATCTCTCTATTTTATAAGCAATTTGATCAACACTCTTATTATTTTATGATTAATCTAAGCCATACTCTAACCATTTTGTGAGCAATTTAAGCCTTGCTCTCAACATTTTACAAGAAACCTAAGCCACATTCTTGTTATTTTGTGAGCAATTTGAGCCATGCTCTCATTATTTTGCGAACAACATAAGCCACACTCTTTCTATTTTATGACCAATCTAAGCCATGTTCTTTATATTTTTTGAGAAATCTAAGCAATGATCTCACCATTTTATGAGTTCTTTTGTTAATTTATACTTATCAAAGTATTCATGTAAAAACCTTATTCTAAAAACACAAAAAGCCTTAAAACTTTGAAAATACAAAAGATAACCTAAAAACCAAGAAATTTCAAAAATGGGCTTAAATATCCATGAGATATATAAAGTCATAAAATTTTTGCCTATTTTGTGATCCTATTCACTAGTAGTCTTTGGGCTTATTTTAGAAGGTGTGATTTATCACATTTTTTAGGTTGGAATCTATTATCTAACCATGACCATTTATAATGTACCATTTCCTTTCCTTCATTTACACTCCCATTTTTAGGAGAACTGCATAAACTTGAAGTCCATACAGACTATAGAGGTAAGACTTAGATGCATGGGGCACCTTGGATCAATTTAACCACTCTTATTTCCATTCCAATTTTCTTAGTCCATTCAACACTCTCACCATTTTATAAGTATACCTTTCCTATTTTTCCTCTATGATCAGTATCTTACTTGTCATGATTCCTCTTTCCCACCTCCCTGGGAGAAATACATTTGGTCTGAATTCCATTAGACTATGTAGGTAATGTTCACTTTTATAGGGCATTTTGATAGATTTTGGTCACCCCTTCCTTTTTATTATATTACTCATTTCTATTTTTTTTGTCATCTTGACCAAACAATTGTCCTTTATAGGTTAGGGGCATAATCTCTAAGAGTAATGACTTACATTTACACATGAGAAAATGGTTAACTAATTACTTGTTTATTTTTATGTGTGATTGTCAATGTTGTTTACTTTTTATTTTTAATTGTGCATTTATTTGATTTTCCTTAGTTTTCTTTGGTTTTGGGGAATTATATTTTACCACTTAAGTCTAGATCTATTATATCCTATTCTTGAGTCATAAATGCTTATACCAAACTTAATATTGGTTTATTGTATTATGCTTTACACTTATGATTTGATTCTTCATATCTTAATCTTAATTTATTTACATCTAAAATCTAATCAAGTTATTATGCTTCTAGAATCCAAGGTTATTTATATTTATTTATAAGTGTGATTTAAATTTTTAAATTTTATTTTGGTTGAGCAACAAAATGCTTTTTATTTATTTTATTTTTAGTTTGTGTTCGCTTGTTATTTTCTTGCTTGTTGTTTCATTTTTATGTTGTCACCTCGACTCAATCCATTGTTATAGTAGGGTCATCATCATAGTGTTTCTTGTCACATAGTTGTACTTGAGTCTAGCCTTTGACATACGTTGGCATCACCATCATCATTTTAATCATTGGTGTAGTGTTTTACACTATCTATTAGATTGAGGTTCAGTTCTTATGCACATTGCAGCCTAGTCATCATGGTGTTTTATATCATGGTATATATCATTAGGTGATACATAAAAAATCAAGTGTTATCAATCTCATAGGTAATGTTATAGCAATAAATCTCCTTGTCAACTATCTTATGATCAAATCGTTAACCAATATGGATAAACTAAATGCTACTCATGATACATCAACAAATGAGTGTATATAAAATGTTATAAATATTTTTTTAGAATAAATAATGTTTAAGTGGTGATAATTACCCTTAACATTATTTAATGGTTAATAAATAAAATAAATGTATTTAATTTATTAGAATGAGGTAATATTTTGTAAATAAATTAATTATATTTTATTGTTGGGGTTCTTTAGGGAGAGTTTGAACCCATTGGTGATAATGGTCCACCTCCACACCCCATTATATAAAGGCATTTTACCCTTGGTAATGTCATATCAATACTCACAAATTTTCTGAGTAGTATTTTTATCTTTACATTTGGAAAATATTGTACAAATAGTTTTGTGAAGGCTTATCAGAGGAGTGAGAAGAAGATTTGTGTATTGGGGTGTTTTTCAATAATGAATATCAACTATGGGTTTTTATATCTATTAGAGGTTTTACCACCTCTATCTATGTTTATTGATCTTTGTGTACTTTTGATAATAATTATCATATATAGATATATCATGTGCATATGTTTTAATATGGTACCAGAGCAAGGAGATGTGTTATAATTAATTGGTAAGGTTGGAAGGTCCGTGAAACTTTTTTCCTCAATCACTTTTTTTATCTTCCTATTTCATGTGGAGCTCTCTAATAAAATCTTAAACAAAAATAATCCCATTTCAAACAACCAGAGGTTAGCCTAATGTCAACCAAGATCCAAATCTACCCTTGGGTGTCCTTGCATAGCACTCCATGGATTTTTAATGATACAAAGCTTTGGATCACTCTAAGATAACCTAAACAAAACTAATCCCATTTCAAACAACTAGATGTTAAACAAAAGTCAACCAAGATCCAAATCTACCCTTGGGTGTCTTTGTATATACCTCCATGGAGTTTTAAAGTTGAAAAACTTTGAAAAAATCATTTTAGTGTTTCTAATTCTTGGATCTCAATATTAGTGTTTAAATCTTCAATTTTTTTTGGCTTATAAGCACTTCTAAAGACAATGTGAAGTATTCACACATTATTTTGTAATATCTAATCCTCCTCATTATGGTTGTAAAAACTCATGTACAATGTGGTAAGGATAAAAAATGATTAAAATGTTTTTATCATTTTTCTACCTAGATCTCATCTTTTGATTAATTAATATTCAATTTTTAGTTTGCCAAGACCTTCTATAGAGCCTTGAGGCACCAAAATCATTTTTGAGTTGATTTATCTTCATTTTTGGTGTCATGTACAACCATGTACACATATGAAGGCTAAAAATTAGAAAAATAGGTTACAACACCTCTTTATCTTGTTTTTATCTTCTAAAGTGAAGATCTACTAATTTTTAGCATGCTAAAATCTCTTGTAGATCATGTAAAGGCTACCTAAAACTTCTAGTAGTTTTCCTTTCCAATGGCACCATAGTATAGCTGTTTCAACTAAAAAATCTAAAAATTTAAATGTAATTAAAAAAATCCAATTTTGAAGGTCTTGGATGCATCACAATGTTGTTTAAAGGGTACTTGGCAAATTTTAGAGCCTAAGAAGGCTTCTTCCATTTTCTCTATTATGCCCAGCCTCATCCCCTTCACTATTTAGATCTTAGAAGCATTCCATAAAGTAGAGTATAGAATTTATATGGAATCTACTAAAGAATTGATGTGGCTATGAAGGTTGTTAGGAGAACTTCATTTGTATGTTTATCATATTACCACCCGTCTATGTGATAATCAAAGTTATATATCTCTAGAAAAAAATATAGTGCATCACCAATTAATTAAGAATTTTGAATTTTATGTGTATTTTATCCAAGAGAATGTTCTCAATAGTGATCTATAATTTTTTCCTACAAATGAATAACTGGCAGATAGAGGGGGAGTGTGCATAAAAATGTCACGTCTTAATGTCCATGTATATCCTTATTCTTATCTACACTTCTCATTATAAATAATTGTAATATATCATGTTATGTGATTTTTGTAAAACTTTGTGTATAAGTTTTACTTTTGTACCCCAATACTTAGAAGCATATATTGTAATGGAGGTCCTTATGTTATAAAAGTATCCAAATATGCCTAGTTTATTATTCATGAGAAACTATGAGATGTAGTTTCATGATCATGTTAACCTAAACTTACCTTGAGTAGTTTATGGATTATAATTCCTTTTATTTCAAAAGGTAACTTTAACTTCATGAAGTTTTTAAATCCTTGAAATTTCACATAGTATAATTATTTTATTAAGGTGATTATGGCATATATCCCCACTTAACATTAAGGGGGAGTGTTGGAACAAATAATGTTTAAGTGGTGATATATACCCTTAACATTATATAATGGTTAACAAGTAAAATAAATTTATTTAATTTATTAACATAAGGTAATATCGTATAAATAAATTAAATATATTTTACTATTGGGGTTCTTTAGGGAGAGGTTGGACCCATTGGTTAAAATAATCCACGTCCTCAACCCGTTATATAAAGTCATTTTACCCTTCGTAAATGTCATATCAATACTCAAAAACTTTGTGAATAATATTATTTGTATTTGTGTGTATAAAATATTATATAAAGTCTTGTGAAGGCTTATCAAAGGAGTGAGAAGAATAATATTTGTGTATTGGGGTGTTTCTCATTAATGAATATCAACTACAAGTTTATTACCTCTATTGAAATTTTTCCCACCTATATCTTTGTTCATTTATCTATGTGTGCCTCTGTTATTAATTCTCACATCTAGATCTATCATGTGCATATGTTTTAATATAATTCTCAAGCACGATCAAATATCCATATCACATACCCAAGCGTATCACATTTTGAATACATATAATCATGTTCAAGCATTTAATTATTCTTTAGAGGCTCATTTATGGCTCCTTTGACCATTTTTCATCTCATTTTATTTAATGTTATTTTTTTCAATCTCTAAAAAATGTAAAAATATTTACACCCTATAATTAGGTAGGAATGAGTATCCCCTGATGTAGGCAAGATATACTTGATGAAATGATAAATGCAATACATGTCAAATATGGACATATATAATAAATTAATCACATGAGGAATGTGTAGGTATCCAATGGCATGTTCCCAATAGGTGTATGACATATATCATGTCAAAACATAAAATATATACAATAAATTGATCATAGGAAAAAAATCCTAAGACGTGGAATCAAACCAAAATGTGAAAATAAAAATCAAGTGTCCACACATAAATAAAAATAAACAAGTGAACCAAATGTCAAAAAGAAACTCCTGAGAGGAATAATAAATAATTAATATCAAATCTAGGTGACAAATTAAATCAAACTAAATAAAATTGACTATCAATAAAATTAAATTCAATTAAAATGACACCATGATGCCCCAAATCAACTTGTAAATCCAAGATCATATTCATATGGCATAAATCTTACATCTACTATGTGAATCATTATAAACAATGGCATCTCTGACATAATGATATGTATGATTGAATTTAATTTTCTTTAAAGTCATACCATGTAATGGATTTTTTTTTTATATCATTAATGTTTGGATTTGATCTTGGTGTTCTCATTTCTTAGTTTTACCCTCACATTATACTATTTTAATCTTTTAAATATTTTTATAATCTCCAACATAAATTTCACATTTCTTAGAATTTAAAAATACATCATCAACATAATCCTCTAAAATATGTCGCATGTAATTAATAAATATATGTATCATATCCCTTTTGATAGATTTTTCTAGTGTGTTTAAGACCAAAAGGCATGACCACCTAAGAAAATGTTCCCTAGGAGTTGTGAATTTGGTTTTAGGTTGATTAATAGGATATATACTAATATTATTATATTGATAACATATATCCTTAAATAAAATAATATCATACCTAGTAATTAGGTTTAGATTTCAATAATGATAATCACATAATAAATGTTTCACAAAAACCAAAACACACACTAGTTCAATTATGATGCAAAGCATCACAAGGTGAAAACAATGTAAATATGTTTAAGAGGTTTATTTTGACCATTATTTGCCTTGGTTTAGTGTGAGGGGTCTTATTATGTCCCCTATAATGTCTTGGAGTGTTTAGGGGTCTTTGAGGTTATGCATTTCTATGCCTTTTTGGTTCCTACCAAAAAGCTTAATTTGAAATTTTGAATCTTAGAAGTTGGCTTAGCATGGTATTTTGGGTTTTTATGAAATGTCAATGTTGATAAATTATTTTAATGGTTTAATAGGTCCTAAAATATGGGTATAGGTTTTATTAATGTATAATTCATGAAAATAATAATGTTATTTAAAAATCAAGAGGAATAATTGCCCTCCATATGTGGAATGGCCAAGAATAGAAGTTGGTTTGCATGTTTTGAGTAATGTAAGGATTAATTTCATGTAATTAAGAGTGATATTGTGTTGAAAAAATGTCATTATTATATGATATAATCGAATGACATGGAAAAATAATATTAAGAGTTTAAGTATTCTACCTATTCTGCAAATTCTGTGTATAGTGGTTGTATTGCAAGTAATTCAATAAAGAGAAGAATGTTTTGAAAATATTTTTAAGATTTAAAAATTTCCATGATAAATGATACATATTTATTTATATTTATTATTTTTAATATATTTAATCTTGGTCCTCTATCTTCAAGCTATGAAATTACAAGAATACAAGCTTTTGAGAAAACTTTGTTAACCCGGTCAGAAAGAATATATCAGAGGTGTTATTGAGATTTTTTATCAAGTATTGTGGAATAGTAAATTATATTATAATATTTTATGTAATGTGTAAAATTATATTTTTATGCTCAAAGTATGCTAATAACTAAGGTTCTATCCAAATCTCTATCATGGTGCATACATTCTTAAGGCACATTCACATATTTATATAAATTAGCCTTGAAGAGACTTTTGATGAATGTTTTCAAGTTAATAGGTATGAAATAATTATTGAATTAATTTTTTTATTTCTTATGAAAGATTATTTTGGATACAATATATCATGAGGAAACTTTTTATGAGCTAGGAGGAATTTATCTTTTGGTATATTCAAGAATAACACCAATATCCTGATAGAAGTAGTAAAGCCTTGGTTCAAAGGTTTAAAATGATGATAAATGTTAATATATAGTATAATATACCATTAAAAGGTATTATATACCTTTTAATATTTAATTAATACTAGAGATAAAAGATACAATTGAAACAGTCACTCACAGTTCACTTTCACTATTAAGAATTATGTATATTTGTTTATTACAGCCTTGAGAGAATGGTTAAATAATAAATAGATATTAATTAAGGTATAAATAGGTGTGGAAAACCCTATTAAACCCAAAAAAATCCTTTTAAATTGTTTGAGTTTTATTTTAGACCCTTTTGTAGCCCATACAGGCCTGTTAATTAGACCTAAGGTTTTCAAAAACTTGAAACTCATCTAACTTTTATTTCCACCCCATGGAAATTGATGAAAATTTGTAATAAAGTGTTATATGTCATTCCTAAGATTATTATGGTGGTTTTATACTTTTAAAGTATGGCCTAGTATGTTTTATATCACTGTGGGAGTGAATTAGGCCTTAAAAGACCCAATAGGTGATAAAGGGTGTTGAAATAGTGGGAATACCTTGAGAATTGAGTCATAAAAATTTGCATGAAGTTAAAAAAGGATAAAGGGTTTATAAAAGTGGTTTTATTTTGTTTTTAAGTTGAGTTATTTATTCTAACCAAGGAGGTTTGTGTGTTAGGAGGGATACAAGTAAAACTAGATTGAAATGGAGAAGAGGTTTATATAAAGGACTAAATATTTAGTGAGGATTCAATATGAGTTTGTATAAGTGAGTTATGATTTTGAGAACCTAGAGGATGTGTGTGAAGGATGATAGGAAGTTATAATTCAAAAATAGGATCATGGAGCTTTGATGGTAGAGATAGACCTATGGTCCATATGAAAAGAAAAGAAAGTTTGTAGGTAAGAGAGAAGTGTGATTGCATGAGAATGGTTGAGAGGTGTAAATGAGGCTAGATTGATTATGTTTAATGATAATACAACCACTTAAAGTGATGGAATACATAGAATTGAGGTATATTTAAATCCAAGAGAGCTCAAAGAGAGAGTTTTTGAGAAACATGAACCATAACTGTAGAATGAAGATCAGAGATCAAAGTTGATTGAAATGATCAAAGTAAAAAATCAAAGTTAGGGAATGAAAAATGAAGGTTACAGGCTTAGGTAGTACATCAATTGGTATCAGATAAAGATTATTCTATTGGAAAAGAAGATAGACAATGTACAAGTAAGAAAAGGTACCTATTTTTCTAAATTTGTTTGATATTTTATCTCTCATTCAATATTTTGTTATATAGAAAATGTGTAAAGTTGATAAGATACTTGTAAGTTATAGAAAGTGTAGGTAAATCCCATCTAGGATTTTAAAAGATAATAAGACCCAATTGAGGTCATCAGAGGCAAGTATTCAAACTTGATGAGAGAGATAGGTCCAAATAAGGCCTAAATAGTAAATAGATGTAAGATAAAGATGGAGCATATTAATAAGATGAAGGACAAGGCTGAATTAGAGTACAAAAAATATAAAAATGTTAAATAAGACCCAAAGAGGAAAGAGATGAAGGTATAAAAAGAGACAGAGGAGAAAATCATGGAGATAATAGTGCTCATGGTGAAGCACATGCATAAATAAGAAAGTTAATGTCTTGGTTGGACCTTGAAAGGGAAGGTCAAGTGGTATATAAGGCTACTCATGGAGAGGAAAAGGATGATTTCTTTGAAAAAATATGATAAATAAGTTCCAAAATAAGTGCTTGAAAAAGAGAAAAAAAAGGAATAAGAGAGTGTCTATGAAGGAGACGTTGGTCTCCTATTTTATTCTCTAATGTCATGTTTAAATTTGTGTATGTAGGTATGAAGAATAATATGAAAGAGATAAAGAAAAAGAGTTTGAAATTAACAATAAATGGGTAAAGTGAAGTACCCATGAAGGAAACTAAATAAATAATTATAAATCTTATGATAGCTTATGAAGAATAAGATAATGACAATACCATTCAACAAGTAAGTGAAGAAATGGAAGGTGAGCCAGAATTCCATGATGCCTTTGAGGAATTTTCATAATAAGGAAAGAAAACATATCAAAAAGAGGTGACTAAAATAATGAAGTTTGGGAAAGAATAATTATTTTCCAAAAAATTATTTAGGTAGATAGAAGTTCAAGTTTTGATTCTAATCATGCATATAATAAGAATCTTGAAAGTAACCAAACCATAAATGAGAGTACATCCAAGCAACAAGTTATTAAGAGGGAAAATAGGGTTTTAAATTTTTAGATATATAGTGATACTAAGAATATTAATGTAGGAACACAATATGGTGAAAGGAAGAATAATTTGGAGCTCTCAAAAGTAGAAATAGATCATAGGCATAGAATACCCAAATGGCATTAAAATCCAATTGATGATATGAAACATATAAATACCAAACAAATAGATAAATGGAGTTCAAAACATTCCAAATACAAGACAATCAAAGGATGCATAATAAAAGGCAAGAAATAGGTAAAATAGAATGATGTTGCAAGCCATGGTTATGAAGATATGAATCAAGAGAGCACAAGGACAATGAAAGGTAATCAAATTGGTTTTGATGTTTTGAATGATGATAGTAATGAGTCATTGAATGAGATATTTTCAAGAGAAGAGGAATCATGGAAGATTATGTTTAAAATAACTAATATGAATCAAGAAAAAATATATAAATGGACTTGTGAAGATGAAAATTATGAGCAGGTCATGACAAAGAATGAGAAGACCTTTAATCAAGAGGATTCTTACCTCTTTGATGTAGCATGTGAATACTTATTCAAACAAGAGGACATAATGAATTAATATACTAATGAATATAATATTTTAAAGTATTTTCATGATTCTAGGATTGTGACATCAAAACACACACTTGAGGAAGTGCAAAATAGGTTTAAAGAATAAAAAGGAGAATAAATAGGACAACTAGGTCCCATATTTGATGAAGGATATGAAGACATGGATGATCTCACATTAAGTGAATAATTGGAACTATTTGAATAACTACTAAATCCTTTAAAGTATTTTTATACAAGTTCATATCAAAATGAGAAAATTATTGATGAGCTTAAGGATGAGTTAAAACTAGAACAAAATAAGTTGGTGAAGGTAGATTTGAACAAAGATATGCTTGAGAATAAGATGCTCCAAGAAGTAGAAGAACATCAAAAATTAAGCCTCAAGTGTTATATGGATTTAATTTTTTGTGTCTAATATTGATTTTGATTTTTTATATATAGGTGAAGAATCTGTTGAAAATAATGAAGCCTTTGAACCAATGAGTGCATTCATGAACCAAAAAGCTATTGAAGAGGAAAATTATCCTCAAAGTTTACACTCATAGTATATAGATGATCATAATTATACATGTACATTTAAAGAAGATATTAAATAGGTTATGAAGATAGATGACATCCATAAGGTTTATGCAAGTGAAGTAGACTTTTGGAGTCTTGCAGGTGAGAAGATGATATGAAGGAGAAGGTACCAGAAAAGAGAGAGAAGCAAAAGGATAAAGATGAAAGAGAGAGATGAAGGAAAAAACACACAATTTATTTATGATCATACTATAAATAAAATAATAACAATTTAAATGGTACAACATAATTTAAAAATTATAATTAAGTCTATCAATTAAGATGAAACTCAATTCTCTCCCACCTAGGGAGTACAATACAAAGTATCACAAGGTGAAAATAACGTAAATATGTTTAAGAGATTTATTTTGACCATTATTGGCATTGGTTTAGTTTTAAGGGTCTTATTATTTCCTTTATAATGTCTTTTAATGTTTATAGGTCTTTGAGTTTATGCATTTCTAGGCCTTTTTAGTTTTCTTGCCAAAAAGCTTAATTTGAAAATTTGAATCTTAGAAGTTGGCTTAGCATGGTGTTTTGGGTTTTTTTGAAATGTCAATGTTGATACATTTTTTAAATGGTTTAATAGGTAATAAAAGAGTGCTTATATGTTTTATCAACATATAATTCATAAAAAATAATAATTTTATTCAAAAATTAAGAAAAATAACTGCCCTTCATATGTGGAGTGGCCAAGAATAGAAGTTGGTTTGCATGTTTTGAGCAATTTAAGGATGATTTACATGAAAATAAAAGTGAGAGAGTGTATTAAAAGGTTATTAGATAGGATATAATCTAATTATAGGGAAAATAAGATTAATAATTCAAATATTCTACCTATTCTACAAATTATGTGTATAGTTGTTGTATTTCAAGTAATTCAATAAAGAGAATAATGTTTTGAAAATATTTATAAGCTTTAAAAATTTACTTGATAGATGATACATATTTATTTATATTTATTATTTTTAATATATTTAATATTGTTCCTCTATCTTTAGGCTATGAAATTACAAGAATATAAGCTTTTGGGAAAACTTTGTTAACTCAATCAAAAAGAATAGATCATAGGTGTTCTTGAGAGTTTTGATCAAGTATTATGGACTAGGAAAGTATAGTACAAGATTTTATTTAATGTTTAAAATTATATCTAGATGCTTAGAGTATGCTAATAACCAAGTCTCTGTCTAAATCTCTGTCACGGTGCATACAGTCTTAAGGCACATTCCCGAAATTCCATAAATTAGTCTTAAAGAGACTTGTGATAAATGTTTGTAAGTTATCTAGTATGAAATAATTATTTCATTATGATTTTTATTTCTTAATAATAATTATTTTTTATACAATATAACATGAGGAAACTTTATATCAACTAGGAGGACCTTTTATTTTGATACAATCAAGAATGACTCCAAAAATTTTCTAAGTGTTACATAGAAGTTCTAAAGCCTTGGTTTAATGATGATAAATATTAATATAGATAATCACATACCCAACATATGAATTATATCCCTTTTAATTATATATATATATATATATATATATATATATATATATATATATATAAAAGATACAATTGAAACGACACTCACACTTCACTTTGACAATTAATAATTAAGTATATTTGATTATTACAGCCTTGAGAGGATGTTTCAAGAATAAATAGTTATTAAGGAAGGTGTAAATAGGTGGGTTATACCCTAGGAAACCCCCAAAATTATTTTAAAGTGTTTGATTTTTAGTTTAGACCCTTTTGTAACCTCTCGGCCACCTACAGGCCTGTTAATCAAACCTAGGTTTTTCAAAAACTTGTAACTCATCTAACTTTTATTTATACCCATGGAAATTGATGAAAATTTGTAATCAATGTTATTTTTCATGCCTAAGATTATTATTGTGGTTTTATACCTATATAATATGGTCTATTATATTTTCTAGCACTATGGGAGGGAATTAGGCCTTAAGAGACCTAATAGGTGATAAGGGGTTTTGAGAATGTGGGGATACCTTGAGAATTGATTCATAAAACTTTGCATGAAGTTAAAAAGGTATTAAGGGTGTATAAAAGTGGTTTTAGTTTATTATGAATCTAAACAATTTTTTTTAACCAAGGAGGTTTGTATGTTAGGAGGGTTACAAGGAAAACTAGCCTAAATTAGAGAAGATGTTTATATAAGGGACTAAATATTGAGTGAGGCTTAAAGATGAGTTGGTACATGTGAGTTATGCTTCATATAACCTAGAGGATGTGTGTGAAGGATGGTAGGAAGTTATAATTTAAGAATATGGTCATGAAGCTTTGATGGTAGAGATAGATCTATGGTTTATATGAAAAGAAAAGAAAGTTTGTAGGTAAGAGAAAATTGTGATTGCATGAGAATCATTGAGAGGTCTAAAAGAGGCTAGAGGAAATGTGTTTGATGATAGGAAAAATAGTTAAAGTGAGGGAATACATATAAATAAGGTATATTGAAATCTAAGGGAGCTCAAAGAGAGATAGTTTTTGAGAATAATGAACCATAAAGGAAGAATGAATATTAGAGATCAGAGTTGATTGAAATGATCAAAGTAAATAATTAGAGTCAAGGAATGGAAAATGAAGGTTGCAGGATTATGCACTACATTAAATTCATATAGGATAATTATATTACAACTAGACAGGGATATTTATACATTATTTTGGTCCTATATAAGAGGATTCAAATCATATATGTTATACCCTAATATCTATGTCATCACACTTATCTCTCTACCTTTATTCTCTCACATAAATATACATACATGATTTTTTTGTAACAACTCACCTAAAATAACATAATATTATTTTCAAGAGAAAAAAATGTGTGGAAAAATCACAAGAAGGGAGGATTAACTATGTACATAAAGTGCATCACTGAGCATAATCCTCTAGTGGTTAGAGACTTTATATCTACTTAGATGAAAAAGAAGGTTTTTATGAGGGGGATCTCCATAAATGTTTCTAAGGAGTTTATAGGAGATGCCATGGGTATGGAATGTTCTAGTGCTAAATAATACAAGGATCAATCCAAGAATTAGGAATCATTACAGTGCTTCTTTTGAACTAATGAATTCATGTAAACTGAGAAGAAGGGATTCCCCATACTGACCTACCTAAGTATTGGACCGAAGTCCACTTACAGATCATGAGGTACATGACCCTAAAAGGTAAATACAACTTGATTTTCTTGTACCATTTCATGTTGATCAATAATTTCATTGGTTTTAAGATAATCCTTCCCTATTTTCTCTTGAAATCCTTCGAAAGCACAATCCTCCTTCACTAGGTAAATGATGCTAACCTAATTTTACACCAAGGCCTCATCCTTATACTAGCGAAATTACGCTGAACCCTACTTGGTAAAAAAATCCCCCCAAAAGGATTATCTTCTAATGAGGATGCCATAGAGGACCCCCTATAGGAGGATCCTTTTATGTAATCCCCCTACCCCAGAATACTCCCCTCATAATAGTTTGTCTAAATCCCCTCCTAATGACCTTGCCCTCAAAATGTTGTTTATCCCTAAACCCAAACCCATTAATTTTAATACTCATTCCATCTCTGACCAGAAGGACAAGACTATTATAATATCAGAGCATGAGAAAAATAAAAAATTCTAGAAAACTTCAATGTAAAGGTCCAATAGGTAGGTTTTGGTTTGTATAAATTAATTCAAGATTGGAACAAGCTCCACTAGGTGATGGATGCCACAGTCAAAACATTGATGTAGTCTACCCAACCCCTTCCCCTTTCCCCAGTCTTTAAATCCCTTGATATTCCTAAATTTCCCCCTAGGGTCCCCCAAAGGGGGTCCTGCCAAAACATCCCTTCCCCTAGGAGAAAGTTAGGAAGTGCCCAAGGATGATTTTCCCTGGTGAACAAGTTGAGGATCTCAAGAATCATACTAGAGCAAAGGCCTTAAAAGATAAGTCCATCATATTGACAAAGGATAATTCTACTGTGGAGGACATCCAGGAAGGTCCCCCTATTAATATGTTTTTTTATGTGTCTATTCTAAATTTTTCTAATTAACCTTTGTCTTTTTCTCATTAGCTCATTTGGGGCTTGGTTATAACTCTTTATCTCACTTTTTGTGTTTTTAAGTCCCTGTAAAACCCAGGTTTACCTTATCAAAAAAAAACATAATATTATTTTCATACATTATCAAATAATGTACGCATTAACATTAATTTCCTAACATTCCCCCCTTAGTTCAAACATGGGTAAAACATCAATCTCATACTTGTAACATGTTGCTTTGACACTTTTTCATGATCTCAATGATGTTTTTCAAGACAACCAAAAACCTTAAGGATTGATTTACAAGTGATTAACCAGCAACCAAACAAGATAGTTTTACAAGTGGTAACCTAGCAACTAAAACATGATGGTTTTACCATAATTTACCAACAACGTCAATATCATGATTTTGTATTACTTTTATCAACTCTCATCACTATCTTACATCAAGGGAAAATACATATAAATTATTCACTTATTAAAAAATTAAACAAGAATATTTCTTTTGTCCTTATTCACTACCACACAAAACATTAAAAAATTAAAAAAATGCACTAAAAAAATCCACCAAATTAGAATTCAAACTCATCATTGGTGAATAATGAGAGGATGTTGAATTTCCTCCAACTTCTATTGCCTTCATCATCTTACATATGGTTATATATTGAGATTATTCTCCATCACTTGGATGAGAAGAGTCAAAAATACTACTTTCCTCAACAAGTAGAGCCTTTTGATTTAATTTTATATTTATGATATACTTTATTCTTTGTATGTAATTCATCGGTATATGTCTTGAATGCTTGTAATAAAAATAAATATGTTTATTTTCTTGAATGCTTAGACTTTGACAATCATTTTTTTTTAATCTTGTACAAACCCAATCTCTTTTTCAAGAATTTTCATTTGATTCTTCTCATCATAAAAAGTAGAAATTACTCTTTAAATACTAATGTTCAATTTGTTTTAAATACATACTAAACTTAACTTATCCATTTTTTAATTATCCCCCCCCAACCAATCTAGACAACCATTGCAAATGTTAATTTCCATCAAAAATGTTTTCACTTACAATATTTTAACACATAATCTAAATGAATTTTTAAAATAAAATAATGAAGACCATATTAAAAAATGAAAAACTCTAAAAAAAACCTAAATATTTCCAAATTAACTACTTATCTTATAATGAATAACTACTCAACTTCTGAATATGCATATTTTTTATTTAAAATAATTGACACACATTTTTAATGAAAAATATGGGCATTGGCTGGGTGTTGAGTAGGCATTGAGTCCGACACACAATGTTGAAACCCTGGTGGGAATATGTCAAATGAAATGAAAATATTAATGCTCTAAGGAGATTAGCATGTTTTGTATATGTGAGAATCATCACAAAAACACATGGATGTGCATAATCAAACATTAATGTGGTTGTGTAATCTTGATGTTGGCATCCACAATTTTGTGAGATAACTCTGAGAAGATATAAAATGTACTTTCAACAACAATGATTTTTTTTAATATGATGGTACATGGGAGGATATATCAAATACAATGAGAAAATATGCCAATTTATGTTGAACTCCACATTACACATAAACTTGATATAGAGATGAATATTGAGCATGCCATGGGCCTATAGATATGAGTAGGATATATAAGCATTGAGCTTTGTTGCACTTTTCAAACATAGTCTACTCTTAAATTTGATTATTATTCTACATGGTTTATCATGGCTTATAAGAATTTGAATGAGGACACATATAAAGTGATAGAATTGAGATTTGTTATCCCAATTAATGAATAACTCATGATAAGATTTATAGTAGTACACAAGCCATAGGGAATGAATTTTTTTATGGGTCTTGGAAAACATGGATTACTATAGATCACAAACAAAACCCAAGGAATCATGTGAAGATCTCTTGATGAAGATGGTGAATGATATTACACCATACAAACTAATCAAAAATATAAAAAACTTCTTACAATAATGATTAAATTCATATTGGATATATTTTCACCTCCTCTCAATAACAATGGAACATAGATAGGGCAAATAGAGACTATAACTAACTAGCATGAACTATTGGATCATAAAATCTTAAATATGCTAATCACTTACTGGTATTTAATTTTCCAATTCCTATTACTAAAGGTAAGATCAAAATAATAATTTCCCCTTCCAGTGATTTATTTTTCCATCAAGAACCACATGCTTTGATACCAAATAGTATTTTGGTTCAAAATTACAACCATGATAATCAGACAATAAATGTTTCAAAAAAATCCAAAACACTCACTAGTTCAATTCATATAGGACAATTTTATTAAAACTATAAAGGGATATTTATACATTATTTTTCTCCTATAGAAGAGGAGTAAAATCATAAATGTTATCCCTTAATATATCTCTCATCACACTTATCTCTCCACCTTTGATCTCTCACAAAATCCTACATATATGAGTTGTTTCTAATAACTCATTTAAAATAACATAATATTATTTTCATACATTATCAAATAATATACTTAGTAACATTAATTTCTTAATAATACCTAGCTATAGATTTAACTATCATAGCAATATTTGGTAATGGGAAATCATCCTTGGGACATGTTTTATTCAAGTTTATAAAATTCTTACAAATCCTAATGTTAACTTTTGGTTTAAAAAACTTTGAGAATGTTATAAATCTAAGATGAATAATTAATAGGTTGTATGAAACTAGCACTTAATAATTTTGTATGTCATGTTTAACTCATAAATAAACTTTAGTATGTATATTTATAATCATTTTATTAACTAGTTTTCCATCAATATGGACAACTAGATTATGAACCACTATATATGGATTTATACTTGAACATTGGCATAACACCAAGAAAACAAATCATAAAACTCATGTAATTTCTCTCTATGGTATTGATCCTCTTTAGGATTCATCAATGTAATAAACACTAAAATCTTAGGACCTTTCTTAGTACCATAATTAAATTCATTTATTTCTTCATTTAGTAATGTAGATTGATTATAAAAATATGGAGTCGTATAGGTAAATTATTAGGACCATTTAATGGAATGTTTTCATTAACTAGTGAGTTCTCACACTCCCCAATATATGCATGATTTCTCAAATTGAAATAAATTTATTCTTATGATAATAATAATCTAAATCCATATATGATCCCAAATATTCTTGAAGGGATTCATCATTAGAGAATTTATCAAGATTCAAAATCATAGGAAAAATCACCTCATCAATCAAGTTAGAATATACAATCTATAAGTATGTGCCAATATTTGCTTCATTTTAAAGAATTGTATTAGACTTAGAAATGTATAATGAAAGGATTTCTTATTGATAACACACTCAAGATTTTCAAGAGACCGAATGACTCAATTAAGAGGGCACATCTTTTACTCAAGATTATTATCTATATTCAAGGCCTATTTTAAATTGATAACAAATTGGAATTATTTTTTATTTGATACGTTTCTCAAGATATCCTAAACCTTGAACTTTATATCCCATTTTTTGTATGCATTTCAATCCAAATCCATATTTTTCTAAAGCATTTTAAACTAGACCAAGAGGATATTTTTGAATATTAATTAATAACTAGTGTCTTTCAAAGGATCTTTATATTTATCATCATAATATGGTATATCATTAAGAACAACTGATTGAATAGGGATTTTATATTATTACAAGTGTAATAATTTTTATCAATACCAAATTTATACATGTTGTATCTACAACCCCTAGACTAATAGGATTAAATTTTATATTTGATTAATGTTCATCTATACTATCATTTTAATTTCAACTATACTCATTTTTTTACTAATTTCACCCATTCAAAATGTATTCGATTATCCTATAAGAATTTTTTTTAGGTTACATAATTGTATAATTGTAAATTTGAGTTATGGATTCAATATACTATATATAGTAACTTAACCAAAAACTTAAAAAAATATCTAAGGGAGAGAATATATAAATAATCAAAAATGATAAGGAGATTCTTATGATCACCTTACTTCTCTTGTCTTCCCTCCAAGATATTCAAATGGATTATCCAAAGATTATTGACTTACTTGTTGGATTTCTTGATAATGGTGGCTTCAATATTTCAAGTGAGTATGAATGGATTAATGGATTATTGGATGCAAGGGGAGTATGAAGGCTAAGAGGGATGGTATATGCATGTAAGTTTAATATTTAAAGTTATATTTAAACCAAGTTCCATGCTTGGTTATTTATAGGGTGGTGAGGGAAAATTAAAATGAATTTTAAATTCATTATAACCCTCTAGTTTTAGAGGATTCTAGAAAGTTAGAGAAGGCTCTAAATTTTAGAATCTTCTAGACTTGATTAGGAGTAAATAGAGATTAGTTTAGGGGTTTTAGGGAGGTGTAAGGATATAGGTATGTAGAGAGGCTATGGATAGGTTGGCTATAGGGGTAGGTAGAATATTTTTAATTTTAAATTGATAAGTGGGGCAAGTGGTTAATAAATGAGGTGGGATTACTAGTTTAATGGGATATTAGTGGGATAATCAAGGGATTAATATAGCATGGGGGTTGTAGGAAGGTTAGTATGATGTATAAATTATTTATAGGGGAATGAGATTTAATTTTGAATTAGGACTATGGTTATGGGATTAACTATAATAAATAATAGGATTAGTAGAATAGTTAGGGTGAGTAGATTTAGATGTATACAATAATAAATGGTTTTGGTTAATTTAAATGTGGAATGACTCTTATTGTGGGTTCTCCAATCTTGTGAAACCATAAAAACATCATCCATAAGATAAGTATATATGAATCCCTCATAAAAAAATTTAAGTAACTATGTCACATAGAGGGGATAATGTTCATAGCTTGAATCAATTAACTACTAAGTAAAATTTTAAAACTCACATCATTAGATACCTATTGACATTCCATGGCTAAATTATCTAGACCAATAAGTATGTTAAATGTAATTGTTCCTAAATCATTTCTTGGTTGATGGTCAAAAAAATTAATGATCATTTCTAATGGTGTATGTGAACATCTTCGAAGCCCAAGGGGATTAATAAAAAAATCCATACAAAAAATTAACCTTAAACCATTATCTATAAGCACATTTTTAATCCCTTTTTTTCCAATGATAACTTGAATGTATAGGGGTAAATGTCAATCCAAAACTCTTTGGAAGGTGAATACTTTGACTCAAAAGAGATGATATTATCACTATATTTTGAAATTTTAACAATAGAATAAAAGTATGTAAAATGTGTATATTTTGTAATGTATAATCACACAAGGTCTCATAAAGTATGCTCTTATAAACATTAGACCTTGTGAGAAATTCTAAGATATAAATTTTGGCATGGGTATTCTTAAATCAATCAATCATATCATAGTCTTTAGTTGCATGAACTATAATTATAGTATCTTGAGTAAAGTTAGAAGGGGTTTTTTGGTTAACTTTGCCTTGAGGCCAAGAGGAAATAGGAGTAATGGAAGCATTATATGCTCTATCCCTCTAGGTTATCATGACATCTACCTTATAATGAGCCATTCTAAATGAGACACATAAGATGTATCACTAATGGTAATTAAATCAAAGCTACAAATTGTAAGTTTATTAATATATAAATCATCGTTACACTTACCCTATCATGATTTAAATCATATGTTAATAATATATTTTATATGTGAGGAAATAATCATGTAATCATTGATAAACATTTGCACAATAAACATATCATCATGCTTAATAATGTTTTAAAGTTAGGAAATGTTATGATCCACACTTATAATATCCAAAAATAATGTAGAATATAATGTAGATCAACTCAACACAATAGATATGTGTGGACCAAGATGTCCAAATAATCAATATATGCATAAATATAATACCCTTAAGGTAGAGCAACACCTTACAATACTCCTTTAGGAAGTAATAACTTCACAATGTCTCTTCGAGGGGACAACATCCAATATCTTACTACAATAGAAGACTTAATGCTTACTTGATACCTTTACAATGATAATAATATCCTTTATATATACCTTTATCTAACTTACAATGGATGGGTAACCTATTAATCCCAATGTAGGTCTACCATTACCCAATACACTAATTCCACAAGTTACTCTATTATCCTAATATATTGGACCCATATAACTAACTAAGGGGGATGTATGCCACATCTCAGCATCTCCATCAACCCATATACATTAATATATCATGTCCCTAGATATATAGCATTACTTCCCTCCTTGACATGTTTCATCCCTAAAACATAGGAAGAAACCAAATAATGAGTGTGCTTAAAATCATTGCACACTTGTATCTAATCTTAATCATCTAGCCATCCATATGTGATCTTGGTAGGTGATATCTCTCCAAGCTTATTTATAAATTCCCTTGTGCTCCTCTAATTCCATTCATGATCATAATTATACTTCTTTGGTGTCCATGCATAATTATTCCTCTTGTGATTCCATGTACCATAGTCCATTGCACTACTCTGATTCCATCCATGACCATATTAGGTATTCTTTGGGTTCCATACATAGCCATAGTTATTGAAACTCTAATTTATTATATAGCCAAAGTGCTTATTATTATGGCACTCCCTCACATGGCTCCATGATTGTTTCCTTTCATGATGATTTGGGTGTATATATATCTCAATTTTTTTTTGATACTTTGACATTATAAACATTTTCTTCTAACTCTTTCACCTTTTGCTTTGGTGGTTCCTTTGTCTCTTGAGTAGATGAAGTGTTTTACTTTGATTATATTATTTATTCATCTATTTCTTCATATGAATCTTTCACATGCTCTTCATCACCTATTTCAATCTCATCCTCATGATTTACCTTGACTATTACTAGTGCCTTTCCCACTATGATATTCTATAATGTGACCTTTTTATTATTAAAAAAATTCATAAACTTCTTCTAAATATTAATATTGATTATTACCCAAGTCTATGACCATTGATATCCAAGAGCCATATCCAAATCATCCATATCCAAAGAAAAAAATATATTAATGTAAAACATATTTTTCCATAATAAGTTTTAAATCTTTAAACACTCAAATATTATTACCATCTACTTGAACTGCCTTGATATTCTTTGCTTAAACATGTAGATGATTGGCCACATTCATGTTGATAAAGTTATATTTTTTGGTAGGGTTTATGAACACAACAACCTTATTCTTTTGAATGCATCTATGAAATTGAAAAATTGACTCAAATTTTTTTAGATCCAAATTATTTGAACCCTTATCATCCAATTCTTCTTCTTCTTCTTCTTCTTCACTTGCATTTTATTCCTCATTGTCATTATTTTCTTCCACTAATTTTTATTCTTCAGAATTTTCAATCTCTTCTTCATTACCATCATTATTATCTTCCTCTTCTTCATCCTCTATTTATTTTATATCACATTGATCTAGGAAGACCTATTCCATTTTTTCCCATGAAGGATACTTGTGTGCAAAGCTCAATTGATTAAACCAATGTTGTGCATGTCTATACAAAGAAAGTGAAAATTGTATTTTCCACAAAAAAAATTGAGTATTATTCTCCTTAAAAAGGATCCACCATTATCTAGCATCAATATCATCTTCCCCTGAAAATAATTGCAACTTTGTGCTCCACAAATAAAACTAAGGTTCATGAAACTCTAAAATGTTGATAACTTATTAAAAATGGATCAAAAGAGTCCCAAATTTTTATTGTAAATTCATATTATGATAGTGGAACTCTAGTAAAAATTTTGTGAAAAAACCCCACAAATTCCAATCTATAGAGTGAATATATTAAAAACACTAAAATTGCAATAACTCACTCCAAACATATCAAAAAAATCTGAAATTTATTTTGTATCTTTTTTGTAGTATGATACAGAATTAGTAAAAATTTCACCAAAAAATTACTTATATTTCGGAGGATATGATGAAATGAGTACAAACCCTAAAATATGAATAACTCCCTCAAAACTGATAAAAAAGGCTCAATTCTTTTATAGAGACTTCCTTGAAATATTATTCATATCCATAAAAAAATTCAATCTTTTTTAATGGATTGAAATATATTGATGATTCTAAAAAACTAGGGTTTTGCTCCACATATATTACCCAAATTGAAGCTCTAATACCACTTGTTATGATCCATAATTATAATATCCAAAAATAATGTATAATATAATGTATATCAACTCAAAACAATAGATATGGTTGGACCAATATGTCCAAATAATAAATATATGCATAAATAGAATACCCTTAAGGTAGGGAAACACCATACAATACTCCTTTAGGAAGGAATAACTCCACAATGTCTCTTTGAGGGGACAACTTTCAATATCCTCTTACAATAGAAGACTCAATGCTTACTTGATACCTTTACAATGATAATATTCTCCTTTATATAGACCTCTATCTAACTAACAATAGATGGGTAACGTATTAATCTTGATGTACGTTGAACATTACCCAATACACTAATTCCACAAGTTATTCCATTATCCTAATAAATTTGACCCATTTAACTAACTAAGATGGATGTGTGCCACATGTTAGCATCTCCATCAACCCATATACATTAATATATCATGTTCCTAGATATATAGCAAGAACCCTTCATGTACATCTTATCATATAAGCAAATTATATATATTAATCTAATCTACCAATGAGAAAATGAAAGAAACACAAACATATATATAATCTATAAATGGAAAGAGAATTAAGGATGATAAAAAAATGACATTTTCTAAGAAAGGATAAGATAAATTATGTGGCAAAAGTAATAGAGGTTTGATATAAAGCCCAAATCAATGAATCTAAAAAAAATCAAACCCTTTAGGGATAAATATATACAAACCTAAGGTTAGAATATCATAAGGATCATATGCACCAAAATATTTTATGTGGAGGGTGCTTGAGTTTTCAAAACACTACATCAAAGACATGAAATTATTACATGAAGGTAAATATGATTTATGTTATAGTAAGTATAAGAAATATAGTAATAAATATCTACCTATGTGTGGAAAAATACAAGATGAATGAAATTACCTTGAATTGGAAATTGACAAGAGAAATGGATAGATAAGCACATGATTATAACTTACATATATTCTAACTAAGTTTGAAAATGTAAAGGAGAGTATATTGAAATATTATAGAAGAAACTCTACGGATAGACGATTGTAACTAGTTTTGTATGACAAGATAGAGAGAATACCATAAATTTAATGTTTCAAAATTAGATGCCTTCCAAAAATTAGTCAACCTATTCTAAAAATGGTTTTGTAAATATCTGATGTCTCAAACTTAATAAAACCTTTTTTTAGCAACAAATGCACAAAAACCTCTCTCTAATAATAGATAGATATCTGCTTGTTTTCAAAACACTATGCCAAAGATATGAAAGTATTAAACAAATTTATTTATGATCTAAGTATGTTATATTAAATAGAATAAATACAATAATAAATATATTTTGTGTATGGAAAAATGGAAGATGAATGAAATTACCATGAATGGGAAATTGATGAGTTTAATAGATAGATAAATACATGATTTTTACTTACCTATATTTTAATCAAATTAAAAACAAAGGAGAGTATCTTGAAATATTATATAATAAACTCTAGTGATCTATGATTTCAACTAGTGTTGCATAAAAATATAGAGACAATACCATAAATTTAATGTTGTAAATTTGTATGCCTTCCCAAAAGTGGTCAAACTATTCAAATATGGTTCTATAGATCTTGGATGTCTCTAACTTTATAAATCCTTTTTAATAAACATATGAAAAAGAACCTCTCTCTAATAATTAGAATGATGTACACATATCTAATAAAATTCTCTCCTTCACTAATGCTCAAGTCAACACTTAGAACATAAAAATTTGATTTTTTAGTGGAATTGATTGCCTTAAATGATCCTTGTACTTCCCTATACAAAATATTTATAGTTTAACACTCAACACTAATGCACGACAATAAGTGTTTGAACATTTTTTAAATTAAGGGTAGAGATAATAACCTAAAAAACTAATAAGTACACTTTTCTATAAACATGCCAATTAATTAATGCAAATTCACAATATATTTTGATATAGTGATAAATTATAAAAATATGTTGAATATAGAAAGTACAATGTCAAATAGTAATTTTATTACTTAATCACAAAAATGGAAGAATAATTAGCTTATTTAATGACATAATCAGATCTGATAGGTGAAGGTGAAGAAATAATAAGGATGATGCTCATTTATGATTTATTAGATTATGGAAATTAGATCTCTATCATCATGTACACAACTATCGAAATAGGGACGTTAGCATCAATGCTTTTGTCTAGAATCTATAACTTCTATCTATAATGAATTACATGACCTTTTCCAAAAAAACCACCTATACCTATTAGGGTTCTTTGTCTCCTTGAATCAGTCTAAGGCCTTCTTAAAATTAGTGGATATGTAGGTAGTGCTTACTGATAGAAGGGCCTTTGATGTCAATTATACTTTACTTGATCCTTTTAAACCCTAATTTTCAAGGTGCATGCCCTAATTGGAGGACCTAAGGTTTTGAAAAATACTACTCATGGGTTTCTCCTTGAATGATTTATACCTATAAGAATACTACTCTTATGACTGATATAGAAATAAGGAAGAATAGGGTAATTTTTCAATCTTAAGATGTGTTTTAAATAGATGCATTATTAAAAAGTAATTGATATTATTTGATGATAATGAATAGAATTTTATTTATATTTATATAACACATTTTAAAATAATCTCATGGGAGGTTTAAAATAACACTATAGGTTGATCCATACATGTTGAAATATTTGTAAATTTGAGTGTTTATGATGTATAAACACTACTATTAGAACTGGGACACTAGTGTCATACTAGTATCCTAATCTGGATGATAGTGTCTAGGAGAATAAGAATTTATTGAACATATTTCACTAATATTTAATGATATACATTAGGTTTTAGTCATATTATGGGATACATATGATTTGAGTAATCAAAATATTAGGTTCAAACTATAAGATGAGAATTTAGGTATAATGAGATGGAAAATGTGAGCCTTTCGATAGTAAGAATGTCCCAAACTAAAGTTTTGACCCATGAGTGATATTTTCCAAGTTTAAAAGACTATTTTATCATGTAAAATCATATTTTATTATATAATTTCTCCCATGGGCCCCCTCCCCCTTTTAATCTAGTAATACATAAGAATGAAATTATTAGGTAAAAGGAAACTAAATATGTACCTTGGTGTTTACAACATGCCTTGATTTTAATTGATCCCTATTTGAGTTTTTTGTGTGTATTAATTTAAACCAAGAACATGTTATAGTTTAATTATTGCATATAATCTAAAAATAAATAATTTAAATACTTGAAAGAAAAGGGAGCAAGAAATGATTACACTTGTGTCAATGTAACCATGTTTCCACTTAGTAGTTTGCTTTGATAATAATGTTTCCTAGTTGACACATTCGATATAGGTTCACAAATAAACCTTAGAGATGTGAATAAGATAATTTAAGGGTGATCATGATCCTAATTTAGTACAAATGTGATCTATGCAAGGCCATTGAGTGTGTTGAATCTCAATCACACAACTCAAGTGTATACATAATTTATCCAAATCTCACCTAGCTTAAATGGTATAACTATATCAACCTATAAAATAGGAGTAGTTTCAAGGCCAATAAGTTCATTTAATCTTAATTTCACTACTCAAGGGAGCCAAATTGTTAAAATAAATAAAATCCTATTCAGTGTGTCTTGGTAAAGTTAGTGCATAAATATGTATATAATATGAATATGTATATGTGATTTGGTACATTTAGGGGTAATATTCACCTCTAATATGTCTCAAGTTTAATTATTTATCAAAATATAATCTCTACTCTTTAAAATATGTAAAATATCTATCACAAATCTAAAAAACTATATCCCAAATCTGTGAAAATCATTGCTAAATACATAAAATAGTGTCCCAAGTGTATATCTAAATCATTTAAACTATATCAAATTCTACCAATTCTACTGTGTGTATATGGACTCATGACTCTATTAAAACCACCCACAAATGTTCCCCCCAAATTTAGGTGAGGGAAATATAATGTGACAACCACCTTATCTCAAAAGGATAAAGATACTCATGTTATATCCATCATTTAGTAAAGAAGCACATAGTGGTATCATGTCTAAGTATATTTATAAACTAAGCTTTCATAAACTAGATATAAAAATCTCTAATATACGTGATATGGATCATGGAAATGTCTATAAGTAATAATCATAAGCTCAACAAATAATCAAGCACACACATAAGAGCAATCAATGTCACATAAAATGGGTCCAAGGAGACCATAAACAAGGGGCATGTTCAAATATCACACACTCAAATGGGATAACATTTTCAAATATACATACACTAAATAAAAAATCAACACCAATATCACTACTACTAAAAAATAAGGAATATGTTTAGCTATAACACACTCAAATGGGAGGACATGTTCAAATGTCCATACACTAAAGAAAAAATCAACACCAAAAGTAATACAGATAAAAACAAGGAACATGTTAAAATGTTCCAAAATTAATACAATGTATCAAAAAAAATTACACTCAAGTAAGACATGTAAAAATATGAAAAAGTGAAATATATAATCAACTAGCATAAGCATATCATACTAGTTCATGAATACATGTGTTAGAAAAATGTCTTATAACATGGCATATCAAATACATTATATAAGGTGTACACACGAGTTTATTAATTTATAGTATTAATATATAATCTCAATATGATATTGTAAAGTGATCATAAATAATAGAATTTGTATCATTATTATCAATAGAAGCAAATGCCCCCAACATAGTATGTCATGTGGTTAGAGGAAAGGTCTAAAATTTGTACGTAAATGATCATGGATCTAATGTATTCAGGTATCACACTAAAATTACCATAAAACATATGTGTATATATAAATAACATGGTATGTGATCTATTTACATAAAGTAAACAACATATGCAAAAGATAATAAACATACAAATGCTAAATATTTGTGTATTTTCTTGATTGTTTATCTTCTTAATGTTTTTTTTAATGAAATCAATGTATATCTAATTATACCATCTAATGGATGTTCATATAGTGTTATATACTAATAATATGTTAGAACAAACTGGTCATGCTACCAAAGATCATGTATATCTATCAAATCTAGATTTATAGAATCTATGATACTCTATGTATGCCTCATAGGACTCCATTGTTGTGAAGTGGTATTAGTAGTTTTAGTGGTTCATAGAACCCATTATTTAGTGTTATGTGACTTTTTATATGTAATTTTGGGTATTTTTACCCTTTCAAATATGTTGATATTCTCTCAAAAAATAGTTGGGTCATATGGGTGTAGATGGGGACTTCGTGGAAGCTATTATGTATTTATCATGCAACAAACTCTCAAATATTGATTTCCTAGGAAATGGAATTACCTTTTGTTCACCCTTTCATTCATGATTAAACTTAATAGCTTGTATAACTAGATTTTTTTGAATAAAATTATCTTGATGTAGAAAATTCTCATACTAAATCCATGAAACTATGATTACCCTATTGACATGAATATACTTGAGACATATATACACTATAGAGGGAACTATATGGAGATTATGAATCTAAGGTTTTCCCAATAACATATCAAATGTATAGCTAAAAATGTTATGGTCATATATGTTGGACCAAATTACAAAGGCAAATCAATCTCACAAAAAAACATGTGTGCCTTCCCATTGAATGCCTTGACTGTCTTGGTCAAAGGATATAAATCATCATGTGTATATCAAAAAATTGTGAGTAATATAAAAATACATACATTATCACTATAACCATTATCAACCATATAATGTTTTATAAGCTAATGATCAATATGTTCTTTAATAAAAAAATAATGAATATAATCCCATCACACTCCCATATTTTTCACATAAGGCCTCTAAACCATAAGAGGTATCTTGTGTGTAAGTGTGATAATAATCCCATATAATGGGTGCCCATAAATTGGTGGAGGATGTGTTTTATAATCTATTTTAATTTATGTTACTTCCTTATAATGATCTTTTAATGGATTGTTAAATATCTTCTAGATTTGATGGTCACTAGGTTGTGACCTAGAATAATTTGAAGAATCATCAAATTTAGGTTCTTTGTTATCAATTAGATCATGTACATTGTGTTTCAAATTTAAAATTCTATTCATGGAATTCCCAACACATTATTGATAGTCAAAATAATCATTTTCATCATATCCTTTTGGTTGAGGTTGAATCGTATCAACCTCAAAGGGAAGAGAGAGATATGAGATAACACTCCACTAGCTTCTTAAGAAAAGAAGCTAGAGACTTAGGTAATCATGTAAATTGTCTCTTAGGTGAATTGGATAATATGAGTCTATTAGGTTATTTTGACACCATATTCATCATTTTCATTGATTCCTTCTTAGTTTTTGGATCTTTTAGCTTGTATCTTAGTTTGATATAAAACTTGGTATTAAATGTAGTCAATGTGTTGGCTACATACTTAAACTTGTTTAAACCAATGAGTTTCATTTCTCAATATAAAAAATTATGGCATAAGTCATCAAAATATTTAATTTTGTTGAAGATAATAGACTCATGTAGTGGGAAAATCAAACTTTTCTTAAACATATCATAAATCTCTTTATCTACCATTGGATTTTTCATTTTAGCCAACATTTTATTGTACCTCAAAAAATATTCATTAAAGGGATCATTTATTCCTTGATTTATATTATCATTTTGTGCATATGACATATTTTTAATAATGTTGATAGATAAATGTGTTGGAAACTAATCTACTATAGGTTTGAATGTTTTTGCTAATTATACTAGTAGATCATAAAAAAATCTTAAATCATAGTCCTTTAAGCTTATTGGAAATACTTTGGTCAAAATATTATCATTGGAAACATAATCAAGACATTATGTACAGACATATTTTTAAGGATCACCCTTTACATCATAAAGTGTTAACTTGGGTGATACAAAGCTAGTTGGAAAAGGGTACAAAGATATAACATGTGAAAGATAATTATGTAATACATCTTGTGAGTCAATAAAATGAGTAGGTTTTGAATAATTTTTCTCAATATTTGTAACATTATCTTCTAAACCTTGAATAGTTTTCAGAAGAGTTTACACAATAGACCCATTAATATGATATTTGAGAAGTCACCAAAGGGGATACAAACACCACTTGTATTGATCTACACATTTAAATCAATAATTAGGTTGAAGTATTTATTGTTCCCATGGAGGATGTAGTAATATTTATTTGATATTCTAGAAACAATGGCTTGAACACATATCTTGTGCCCCCACTAGATGTAGGAATCAATGGTTTAATCACCTTTGGATTTTTTAGTTTCTAATTTAGTATTAAGCATATTTTGGAGATCTACATAATTTTCATGAATGTGCTCTCAAAAAAATGTAATAGAATTAACTAGTTCTTGATCTATTTGTTCATGTTTATTATTCTCATGTGTTTCATTGTCTTCATGATCATATTTATCCTCTATAATATTTTTTTTAACATTTTACTCATTATCATTATTGGCACTCTCATTATTGAAAGAATTTGATAAGGTATTATCTTGAGACATTTTAGGTGTTAGAAGAGGAAGATCAAGATTCTCAATAGGTACACCACCTATTTTATCACTACACCTAAGTTACATACAAATTAATAAAATTATAATATGAATAAGTACTCTAATATGAAACTCTATAAGGCTGAAAACCCTAAGGAAATCTAGAGATTTGCATGAGAAGATTCAGAGGTTGGTTTCACCAAAAAGTTTAACCATTTTTATAATTAATGGTAAGGAGAGTATCATAATAAACTAAGGGCTAAAATACTACATAAGTAGTTAAATTAAATAATTTAGATTCACAATATATTATGATACAATGTTGAATTATAAAAATATAATAATATTATAAAGTACAATGCCAAAAAATAATTTTATTACTTAATCATGAATAAGTAATAATACTTAGGTTATTAAATGGTATGCAATTAGATATGAGAAGTGTAGGTGTAGAAAAAGTTAGGATGATTCTCAAGTATGATTCATCAGGTTTTGTAAATTAGCTCTTTATCAACCTAAACACTACCTTCAAAGTAAGGATACTAGCATCAATTCTTATATCCTTGAACCAAAACTTATATCTTAAATGAATTACATGACCTTTTCTATAAATTCTACCTGCACTAGTTAAGGTTCCCTGTTGCCTTTCATATTTTCTATTTAGATCATGTGCATAATCTTTGGATATTAGTGTGTAGCTCAAAACCCTAGGTCCTCTAATTATGGCATGTCACCTTGAAAAAGAGGGGATATTGGGATAAATTAAATTTGAATTGACCTAAAATACCCCTCTATTGGTGAGTGTTGCCTACATCACCAATACTCCAAAGAGAGCCTCAAACTGATGTAGTTATCCACCTTATGTGGGCTTGTGTAAACAATTGTGCAATATGATATATGTGAGTGAATTTAGTGATATATATTGTAACTTGTTAAATATTTCTCATGGTATTCTCTTTAAATGCTTCAGAACTATAAGAATACTTCTCTATGACTGATATGGAAATAGGGAAAATATGTCAGTTTTTCAATCTTGAGAGGTGTTTTAAGATAGAGGTGTGCTTAAAAATTACTTTATATGCATTGATGATAATTAATGGACTTTTACTTATATTTATATAACACCTTTTAAAATTTTCTCACATGAAGGTTATAATAATACTATAGACAAACCCATACTTGTTAAAATATTTGAAAAATTAAGTGTTTTTGAGGTATGAACACTAGTGTTGACATTAGTGTCCTAGTTTGGATGGTAATGTCTAAGAAAATAATAAATTGTTGAATATTTATAACTAGTAATTAAGGATATACATCAAATTTTAACCATATTTTGGGCTATAAGTGATGTAGGCAATCATAATATTAGGGTGAAAATATAATATAATCATTTAGGCATAGAGAGATGGTGAATGCAAGATTTTTGGCACTAAGAAGGTATTGAACTAAATGGTTGAACCATAAGTGATATTTTCCAAGTGCATAAGGCTATTGTATCATATAAAATTATATTTTAGCATCTATAATGAGGAAACATGTGTATCTAGTTCCCACCCTTGATCCTATGAGACATAAATTGATAAAATAAAACTCTATGATCTTTCGTGTAGACCTTATTTTAGTATACATTTGTAAATAAATAAATCAATAGAGATAATATCCATATTTCATCCTTATTATAATGGAATGATTGTGCAATGTAGTGTGAAACACTTTTTATGAATGTATTAGAGTACTTGTGCATATGTATACATTTTTAATTAATAATTTTACCAATTAGCATGCAAGCCAACCATATAATAGTAATAAAAAAATAATTAGGTACAATAAAACATGTAAAACATAAGGGATAAGTGCAAATGGACCCACAACTGACTCAACCACTTTTATACTATGCATTAGCAGTCATGACCTCTTTTGGATTGTTCCACAAATGGTAAGGAATAGAAAACCCCTAAAATATAGAACTAGATGAATTTCAAGACACTTGCATGGATCCCAAAGTATAAAAATGATATATTATAAAATATTTAATAAGTAATAATGATATGGGAATGTAATATATGGCCCAACACAAATATAAAATATGCGAATAAGGTCCTAATTTAAACCCATGATCCATATATACAAAAATATCATAATAATATTACAATTATGATATTTGCACCAAATTTAGGTGTCTACAATAATGTAATAGATGTTATTTCATTTTATTATGTGATTTCTATAATTTAAATATGAATTTACTAAATTATGTGTCTTTGATGTGCTTGACATGACTCCAATGTCTAATATGTTTTATTTTTGCATTTTCATATATTTGACATGTAATCTATTATAGGTGTCTTATTTGGGCATTCTATATGTTTTATACTACACTGATGTATATTATGTAGAATTTATTTACCACTTTTATAATTTTCCATGATCTATACCATGTATCAAGTGGAATAAAAAACTTATATTTATGTATTTCATTGTTACATCTTACATTATTTAAGTTATATTTCTTATGTTTTGAGTTTGCATGAAGCATATTATTTTGGCTCCTAAATTTTTATATCTTGAGTTAATATGTGAAATATTATTATCACTTAAATCATAGGCCCGTATGGATAAATTTATTTATAACATACATGTTTCTAAAATTATATCTTTATATGTTAAACAACAATTATTTCATATTTTATCTTATATATGGTGCATTTAATCTCATTTATTTTTAGATGTTTTCTTCACACGTTCATACCAAATCTAAAAATTATGTCATATATCATAATGATATTTAAATAAATTTTATTCAAGCATTACATTATCATATATATTAAGATATATTTGGAGGTCTGCAATTGATAGGTTGCCAAAATCTAATCTCCTATGTTCAATATTTTATTTACATGTGGAAAACCTTATTTTATATATATATATAACTCCACTTCACATTGATATTACATAAAATTTATTTAGGATTTTACTTAGGTTTGTATTCATCTTTTTAATAGTTCTCATTATTTTATCTAGTTTATCCAAAATATTATAAAAAAAATTGTATTCATAATATTATTCAAGGCTTCAGACAAGTGTGGTGGCCCAATATAATAGGGTGACTAAGTCCATGTTATTTATTTCTATATTTAGGTATAACATTTTTAGTCTTTCATATTCCAACATATTATTATTATTATTTGGCACTTACCCGTGCATGTGTAGAGAAAGGACTATTGTTTCAGGTTCCCAAGTACACATGCTTTCATTTTGGAGATCTAGGAATAAAAAATT
Organism: Torreya grandis; assembly: GCA_037957365.1. Classification (NCBI taxonomy): domain Eukaryota; kingdom Viridiplantae; phylum Streptophyta; class Pinopsida; order Cupressales; family Taxaceae; genus Torreya; species Torreya grandis. The sequence goes on from JARHVA010002048.1 coordinate 2,288,814, forward strand.
TTATATCCATGTGTATTAATATAATTATATATGTATTTTCATACACAAACACACACACATCAAAGTAGGGAAAATGTAAACACCTAAAATGGAACCTAAGAATGTATTAGTCATTAAATTACATGATTTTATGATGGTTTGTGTGAATTTAAATTATTTATCCAAATTACATTTTATTGTTGTGTTTTTTTCACTTTTGATAGTCTTAGACCCATATCTTATCCCCATCCAATTTTCATATTCTATTTCTTCTATTTTCCAGCCATTATGATCTCCTTACTAGAATGTCCACTAATGTTCTATATATCCCAAAACATTAGTGTATGGTCCTAAGAACCTTATGTGGCCCATTATGTATATATTTCACTCACTTTATTTATCCCACATTTTTTCCTTGTGATCATTTTATTTATATTTAAATAGTAATAGCGTCCTAATCCGAATTCAATTTGTTTATAAATACACAAGCACTGCATTATTCTATCTTAATATTTTATAATAAAAAATAAGTGTTTAGGGATGATTATAGGTCTAAAACTAGAGAATATCATAATGATAAATAATTAAAATAATCAAAAATTCTAATTTTAATAATTTTTAAATGTGGAAAACTATTATTTTTGGGAAACACTAGAAAAAATGATATTTATCTCAAATACATATTATTATTGACTATTATGACTGTCTGATAGTGAAAATCAATGTAATAGATGATTATGTGTGTTTAAGATTAGGAATAGCATTAGAAAATAATTTTAGATAGGTTCATTTTAAGTGAACTATAGTGCAAGTTGATACCATTTTTTGACTACATACTCATCCCATCTGACTATGAAGATTGACTAATAGGAAAATACCAAAAAAATAAAAATTATGGAAATGATAAATTAGAGGTAGAATCATAAAATATTCTTAGACATGACTATTGTAAGTAGATAATAACATTGATCATTGTATCCTTTTGACAAAGGACTTTTCGTAGTTGATAGTGACCAAAAATTGGTCATTGCACCTTCTAAACCTACATTTATTGATCACTCTGATATATCATACCTTAAATTATATCATGTATGAATTATTATTTTTATTATATTTTATTTGAAACTCTGAGGACACTTTAATATCTTTTAAAATGTAAAAAATATCTGAGTATGATGGGCATTCTTGACCTAAATCACCTCTTTGATGATTGACCATCACCTATGTATCTGATACTCTAAGGAGGAAAGTGAAGACCACATAGTTATCGCACATAAAGTGAATGTGAAAATTTTATCCTTTGACTATGTGTATGCAGATAGAAAATGTCTTAATATTTGACAATAATAGATCTTGACTTGTTTTATAATTATCTTTATTTGTCTTATGGTTGTTCCTTATGAGTGATCTTGAATTTGGAAATAATAGGGAAATTTTCTCAATGTCCAAAAGTGTAAAATATTGAACCAAGTGAATAGAAAGTGGGGGTAATAAATGACCCTTGATATGTATTTATATGCAAACCTTATAATAATTTCCTTCAATGACCTTATGAAATATGTGGGAAGACCCAAAAAGGATGTTTTGAATTTTTATAAACTAGCCATTATTTGGCACGAGATGTGGTCGGCCTAAGTGGATAAAAGTTAATCCTATTTGCCTAGGGTAGATTTGTCTAGAAAGAACAGGGATACGTGTCTTGAGCTAGAGACTGATTTTGATTTTAAGCAACTTGAGCATTTGACATTGAAATTTATGTGTATTAATAATATAAAATAAAGGGTTAACCCTACATATTGGTAAAAGTCTTAGAGAAATAGAGAATAAATTTCATGTATTTGTGTCCAAGTTATATGGCTTAGGATGTGTCAAGTATTAACATATCAAATACCTATGACCAAATTTATTTGTCTACATTTCCCCCCTTTATTCTAGAAATAAAATTGTAAGTGTAAAGGAAAAATAATGGAGTTTGAGTGTGGTGCAACACATTTTATCTTTGAAAAGATACTTCAATTGTGCATGGCATTCAAATTTATCAAACCTTATAATATATCATAAAATAGTCATTTGTGTATTTTTAAATTTTAAAAATCTAAAATTTGAAAATTTGAAATTTAAAAGAGAGAAAGGAAGGAGTACACATGTATGTAAGTTAAACCAAATTATCATGTACCCTATAACTAATGATAGAGAACTACATCACTTTGTTAAAGCACTTGGATAATTTTAACCCATGGAAAATTGAGAGTGATCAAGTTCCAATTTTAAAAAACAAAGGGTCATCCCTACATATTGATAAAATTCTTAGAGAAATAAAGAATAAAATTCATGTATTTGTGTCCAAGCTACATGGCTTAGGATGTGTCAAGTATTAACATTATCAAGTAACTATCACCAAATTTATGTGTCTACATTTCCTTCTTTTATTCTAGTAATGAAATTATAAGAGTAAAGGTTGTTAGGTTGTGGAGCTAAAAGCTTCACTATATGCAGACATGGAGGAGTTGCTGAGTGTCACAATCACTGGCATCGGTTAGGCTAACCGACATTGGTTAGTGGTGGACAGGAAGGCAACCAACATCAGTCAAGAGTTGGCCAACGTCAGTCACCTCCAGGTAGATAGGGACTAACATTGGTGGCCTGTGCGGTTCCAAAATTGTTCATTGCATGAACAGTTAGTTTGTTGAACTGATTGTTTGCATGTAAAGACTATTTTGAGTCTTGAGCTATGTGTCTAATTATTGTAAATTCGAAGTCTAAGTTATTTTTTAGTATGGGATCTATTTATAGACCCATTGGCATGTATTGTAATGAAGAGCAATAGAGGAAGGCAAGGTAGATCCTTCTAATTGTAAGAACAGGTGATCTGCAGGTTGTTGCAAGATCAGGGAGAAGTTATACATGGTAAGTAAGATCATTTGAGTTGTAGGTTGCTGCAAGTTCATGGGAGATCTACTTGAAGTACTTTTGAGTGCTTGGTACTGGTAGTGTTATTTCTGACTGGTTGGAGGTGAACAACAACTCTGTGTTTGAGTTGTTTGTTGTGACCATTTTTGGTAGGAGAGTGAACTCTTAAGGGAAAGAGATCTGTACATCTGAGAGGTGTGGAAGATTCTGGCATCTTCATTGTATTTCCTTCTGGCATGAGTATTAATACAAGATTGTGTATTGTCTCTCATATTCTGTGTCATTTGTGAATTCTAGTTGTTAATTCTGGTATAATTCCACGTTTAGTTGCTTATACAAGGTAATCATATGTACTCTTATTAAGGAGTAGGATCCTGACAAGTTGGAATTAGAGCTAGGTTTGTGGTTCTAGATTCCTGACAAGTGGTATCAGAGCTTTTGGTTGGATTAATAATAGGTTGTATCAGATCTGGTTAGTGTTTGTTGATTACAGGTCACTCACAGGGGTTTCTATTTGAGTGGGAGTATAACAATGGTAGAAGAAAGTAAGCTATGAATAGAGAAACTAAATAGCATGAATGGTCAATTAATGTTTGATGGAAAGAAAGAGCAGGTAAAGAAAGATTACTGGTTAGTAGAAGATCAGGATGAAGGAAATGAAGAAGCAGATGTTGCAGGTGTTGTTGCACAAGATGCTCTGGATAAAGTAGAATCTTGGTCTATAGATTATGTTGCCTCTTTCCATGTAGCCCGAAATAGAGCATTTTTTCATGAGTATGTCCAGAGAGACTTTGGAGAGATTTATCTATGGGTTGGTGAGCCTTGTCACATGGTTGGCAAAGGGGAAGTGAAGCTGAAATTGCAGACAGGTAACACATGGGTGTTGAAGGAGGTCATGCAGGTACCAGTCTTGGAGATGAGTCTAATTTCTTCAAAAAATTTGGGTGATGAGAGATGCACAATAACTCTCACAATGGATGCACTTGAATTAGACGGTGGTAAGAAAGTAGGTATCCTTTATCTATCTACTTATATTACTGATTCACCTTTTATTGCAGAGATGTGGCTTTGTAGGCTTGGTCACATATGTAAGAAGGGAATGCATATTCTTAAGTGGAAGATAGATATCTTTGACAAACTTAAGAAATGGAAAGCCTTGGTGTTCATGGAGGAGATGACAGATAGAGATCAGCTGAGGGGACTGAATTATTTTGAGCAGGGTTGTGTTAATTTGGATAGGGTTTTAATCCAAGGTGAGCTCACGGGTAAAAAGTCATCACTCACAGGAAAACACAGTTATCAGTGTCGGTCATGGGAAACTGATGTCAATCAGGCAAGTACCGATGTTGGTCATGTGCATATCAACAGAGTCAGTGGTGTCGGGTAGGTGGAGACCAATATTGGTCATGGGGAACCGACGTTGACAGTCAGGGTTAGTTACAGGGAATCGACGTCGGTTGGGTGCAAACTGGGAGATGGTTGAGATCGTCACTGGAATGGCTGTTGGGAAGACAGCAAGCTGTCAAGGAGTCTCAAACACCCATGTGGAGGACTGAAAGGGTAAGTGAACCTCATATTCATTGTTCACCTTCTTTATACTACTTGTTGCTCATCGATGGTCAAGAACTAGGAAGATGTGAAGAGGCAATGTAGGTAAAATTTGGGAAATAGTGGGAGCATGGCATGAATTCTTTGGAAGAGAACCAAGCAAGAGTTTTGGTAGAGTTTTCAGCTAGGATGAAAGCACTGAAAGATGAATGGATTCCCAGGTTAAAGAAGAGAGTGGATGGACATGTGAGACAGAAGGCCAAGGTATATGGTCTTGAGCAGGCTGTAGGATAGTGGTACAGGTTTGACAGGTGTATGACAAAGCATGGCTTTGGTCAAGGTCAATGTAACCATTGTGTTTTCTTTACCAGGTTAGATAATGGTCGCAACATTATCCTGTTACTGTATGTGGTGTGGTTGCTTGTTGCAGGGTTACACATGCAGGGAGTTTCTAAGCTAAAGGTAAAGTTAGTTCAAAGGTATGTCATGAAGAATTTGGGACTAGCAAAATTCTTTGGCATAAGAGACATGGAAGATCACAGGTTGATTTTATCTCCAGAGGGAGCTGATGTGAAGAAGGTGTTGGCAGGGTTCAATACACAGGATGCAAAACTAGTAAGCACACCAAGGGTTGGACAGTTTGAGCTGAGCTTAGAACAGTGTTTGAAATCACATGAGGTCTAGTGTAAACCTGAGTTTTCCCAAGCAGTGGGAGTTGTCAGCAAGTTTGGAGCCAATCTAGGAAATAAGCACTGGAGGGCAGTTCAGTGGATTCTCAGGTATCTGAGAGGGACTAGCAGTAGGTGCACATGCTATGCAGGGTCAAGTTCTTTTCTACATGGGTTTGTAGATGTAGATGTGGTAGGTGATTTGGATGATAGGAGGTGCACCACAGGATTTGTAGTGGTTGGTCTTCAAGAGTGATCTTGAAGAGGGATACAAAACCAAGAAACAAACTAGATGATGTATAGGTATACGTACAGGTGTAGCTATTTATCTCCAAGTGGGAGATTGTTAGGTTATGGAGCTAAAAGCTTCACTGTATGCAAACATGGAGGAGTTGTTAAGTGTCACAGTCACTGGCATTGGTTAGGCCAACCAACATCGGTCAGTGGTGGATAGGAAGGCAACTGACATCGATCAGGAGTCAGTCGACGTCGGTCACCTCTAGGTAGACAGGGACCGACGTCAGTCACCTATGTGGTTCTAGAACTATTCGTTGCATGAACAGTTAGTTTGTTGAGCTGATTGTTTGCATGTAAAAACTATTTTGAGTCTTGAGCTGCATGTCTAATTATTGTAAATTAGAAGTCTAAGTTATTGTTTAGTATGGGATCTATTTATAGACCCATTGGCATGTATTGTAATGAAGAGTAATAGAGGAAGGCAAAGTAGATCCTTCCAATTGTAAGAACAGGTGATTTGCAGGTTATTGCAAGATTAGGGAGAAGTTCTACATGGTAAGTAAGGTCATTTGAGTTGCAGGTTGTTGCAAGTTCATGGGAGATCTACTTGAAGTAAGTTTGAGTGCTTGGTACTGGTAGTGTTATTACTGACTGGTTGGAGGTGAACAACAACTCTGTGTTTCAGTTGTTTTTTGTGACCCTTTTTGGTAGGAGAGTGAACTCTTGAGGGAAAGAGATCTGTACATCTGAGAGGTGTGGAAGATTGTGGCATCTTCATTGTATTTCCTTTTGGCATGAGTATTAATACAATATTTGTATTGTCTCTCATATTCTGTGTCATTTGTGATTTTTAGTTACTTGTTAATTCTGGTATGATTCCATGTTTAGTTGCTTATACAAGGTAATCATATGTACTCTTATTGAGGAGTAGGATCCTGACAAGTTGGAATCAGAGCCAGGTTTGTGGTTCTAGATTCCTGACAAAGGCAAAATAATGGAAGTTGAGTGTGTACAACATATTTTTTATTTGAAAATATACTTCAATTATGCATGTTATTTAAATTTATCAAACCTTATAATAGATCATGAAATAGTCATTTGTGTATTTTGAAATTTTAAAAATCTAAAATTTGAAAAATTTAAATTTAAAAGAGAACAAGGAAGGAGTACACATGTATGTAAGTTGAACCAAATTACCATATACCCTATAACTAATGATAGATAACTATGTCACCTTGTTAGATCACTTAGATAATTTTAACCCATGGAAAATTAAGAGTAATCAAGTTCCAATTTTAAAAAACTAATCAAGATCTAGATTTGAAAATATACATTATTCCAATTCTCATGAATGGGAAATAAGACACAATTTATTAATCCAAAAAGGTGGACTCATGATGGATTTACTATAAATGATGCCAATGATATTAATTGTCACTAGGCTCAAATGTATATCACTCGCAATAGAATATGAAACCACACAATGGGTTTACCAAAAGTAAATCCATGGTCATTGAGCAGTGTTAAAACCCAGCATACATTACCTAAAATATAATAGAATCACAACATTTAAAATACACACACACACACACACACACACACACACACGTGTGTATATAAATGTGTGTGTACATACATACATACATACATATGTGTGTGTATATGTATATATACACATACATACATACATACATACATACATATATATATACATATATGTATGTATGTATGTATGTATGTATGTATGTATGTATGTATTTATGTATGTATGTATGTATGTATATGTATATGTATATATATGCAAAATAAAAAATTCTCTTTCAAAAGCAAATGTATGAGAAATGGATTCATGATGGGGGTATGTATGTATGTATGTATATATATATATATATATATATATATATATATATATATATATATATATATATATATATATATATATACATATACATACATATACACACACACACACACACATATATACATTCATATATATATATATATATATATATATATATATATATATACATATATACATATATATATATATATATATATACATACATACATACATACATACAGATACATATACCTACACACACACACACACACACACACACACACACACACACACACACACACATATACATATACATATACATATACACATACATACATACATGTGTGTGTGTGTGTGTGTGTGTGTGTGTGTGTGTGTGTGTGTGTGTGTGTGTGTGTGTGTGTGTATATGTATGTATATATATATATATATATATGAATGTATATATGTGTGTGTGTGTGTACATATATATATATATATATATATATATATATATATATATATATATATATATATATATGTACATACATACATACATACCCCCATCATGAATCCATTTCTCATAGATTTGCTTTTGAAAGAGAATTTTTTATTTTGAAATTGTAACTTTAAAATTAAAAACTTGAAATTTTGAGATTTTGAACTTCTAAACTTTGAACTTAAAGCTAAAACTTTAAATATGTTTATGTGAGCATGAATACGCATCATGACCCTTGATCTATTCTAAATTATATAAAATTATATGAACCTATATACTCAATTATAATTGTATTTACAACATGTAATATTGATCATGTAACTATTTTGCATATGCCCATATGTATGCATTCAAGTGTGTATAATATTTTTTCTTTGAGTTTTTAAAAAGTGATTACATGGGTATGTCATATGTCCACATAATTTGAACCAATGTTCCAATATTTTTAATATGTATGGTTTTTGAATTACTTTGAATCTTTGAAAACCTGTACTTTGTTAAAGAATATGATTGTGCATAACTTTGAATATTTTAAACTTGTACTATGTCCCAAATCTATTTTTTTCATACTCATGGAGGGTTGAATCTCTAATACAGTCCCACTATGATACCCTCTTTTGAAATTATGAATGTATATTTCAAATCACTCATCTCAAAATAAGGATTATTTGTATCATGTGATAAATGTATAATCATTATGTCAACATGTGGAGAGTATGTCATCATAGATATTCAATTTTCATTGAATCATGTATTTAAAATTTTCAAAATTAAGACATACAAATTTCATATATATATACTTCACTATGTGATTCATATATATATATATATATATATATATATATATATATATATATATATATATGAAGCACGTAGTGAAGTATCTATCTATAAATTAGACTAGGCAATAAAAGTGCATGATATGTATCATGGCACTACTAATCAAGAACAACACACAATGTCATGAAATTTCATATAATAATTCTAAGGGATGGAAACACTGGACATGAATATTTCTCCACAAACAATGTCAAAGGCCACATGCAAAGGACATTAAGAATGTCACAAACAAGGTACATGTTCAAATGTCGCACTTACGAAGCCTAAATCTCATAGAGATGTTTAATAAATTTTCACAAAAGGGCCAAGGTCCACATACAATAAGAAATCAATTTATATCACATCATGTAAGAAACTAAACAACATCAATCTTTTCCATCCATACATATCCCAGTCATATTTTATAAAAGTGGCATATTCATGTAGAATAATATAAAATATATGTGATTATCAAGACACTTCTAGAATATGTATCTCAATATTACATTTAAGGTTATAAAAAGAGTTTTTTGTATTTTAACCTATATAAGACTATGTCCCCAATATAGGCATGGCCACTAGGTATAAGGGATCTAAAATATAAAAATGCATATATAATGTATGTCCTGCATCACACTCACATACCTCATGAAATGCATGTGTATAGAAAATAATATGTTATCTACCAAAAGATGTGATAAATAACACATGCAAAGAATAAAACTAACAAATTTTATCATTCTCAAGTCCTAATTTTTTTGAAATATTTTGAACATTTTTGTATTTTTTCAAGATTTTAAATTTTTGAACTTTTGAAATATTTAATATTTTTATTTTTTGATGTATTTTATTTTTTAATATTTTTTACAATATAATTCAAGGGTAAGGATTATAAAATAGAATAAATGAGAGAGAACCAAACCATATACAACATGTGTCAAGGCATTGTGTGCAGTAAGTGTGATAACATGGAAATGTGGAGAAAGTGAAATTTAGTATACTCCCACTATATATGTGAATTACAATATAGCATAATATTTTAGTGGAGACAGGATATTTCATATCTTTAGTGAGAGATAATTAATGAATGTTATTGTAGTATATATAAATGAGAGTATGTAATAATGTAAGTAAAAAGTATGTGTGGATACATATCATGCACTTTTATTACCTAGTTTAATTTAGAGATATGAGAAAGATATGTATAATGGAAGGTGTGGTGGCTTAATTTATAACTTGGTCCACAAGGCATTCTCATATATTTATTGCATAACATATGTAATCTCCTGCTAAATTCTATGTTAAATCACCAATTTTGATAGGGTAGAACCATGTAGGCTATGTGTTATCATGAGTGTTGTACCAATATTTTATGTAATCATAATCATGATCATAATCATCTTTTTGGTCCTATAACTATAGATTCCCACTCTAATCATTATTTGTATCTGTATATATAAAATCCAACTACGCCATAAAGTGTTTTTAATTTTTTCAATGCCATTTTCTTATCTAAATATGATGTATCATGTGATTATATTGTATTTTATTATGTCTACTCTTGCTTGGTGGACTCATTTTTTTCTATGTCCTTAACCTATAACATGTTTAGGGATAAGTGTGGCCAACTTGGGTCTTACATAACCTTTCACATTTTCTTGTCACATTTATCTATGTTCTTATATTATTATTAGGGTCCACCTATTAAATAACCATGGATTAAGCAAATTATATATAGGATGTATTAGTTAGTCTTTGGGGACCATATTGTGAATTCTACTCTTATTTCATTATTATGGAGGTTTCCCCCTTGAAGTGGCTCAATCATATTTATCAAGTATTCTACTCTTTTTTAAATTATTATTGTGGTTCTTCTTATTCTATTCATATTACTAGGATATATTATTCCATTGATGTGAATTATTGAAGTAATTTCATTACAATTGAAATGAGATCTTCAATTTGGATAAGTTTTTGTGGAGTTTATTTTTTGATCTAGCGTAGTTGTTGTCCTGAGAGCTGTAGGATTAAAAAAATAACTTATGATCTAGGGAAAAATATTTTTTTCATCAACATAGTATTGTTTAAGGTTTTTTTAGGGAAAAATATGGATTTTTCTTCACACCCTTGTGCAAACTAGTTGTCATTGGATTCATCTCGAAAGATGATTACAATCATATAATCCTCCAGTACACTTTTTTTTAGGATTGATTATCAAGAAACTTATAGGATATGTAACTCAATATTTCATTTGATTTTATAGAAAGATATATTTTGTTATATATATTAACCTATATAAAAATATGTCCCCAATATAGGCATGACCACTAGGTAGAAGGGAATCTAGTATAAAATAATGCATATGTAATATATGTCCTACATCACGCTCACATACCTGATGAAATGCATGTGTGTATAGAAAATAATATGATATTTCTCCAACTATGTGATAAATAACATATGCAAAGAAGAAAAATAATAATTTTTGTCATGCTTAAGTCCTAATTTTTTATTTTTTGATAATTATTTGAATGTTTTGTATTTTTCAAGATTTGAAATTTTTGAACTTATGAAATATTTTATATTTTTAGTTTGTTGCATACTTGATTTTTTTTATATTTTTTTGCAATATATGCAAGGGTAAGGCTTAGAAAATAGAAGAAATGGGAGGGATCCAAACCATCTACAACATGTGTCAAGGCATTATGTGTAGTAAGTGTGATAACATGGTAATGTGGAAAAAGTGAAACAAGTACTATGTCCCCACTATATATGTGAATTACAACAATGTAGCACAATATTGTAAGTGGAGATAGGATAATACATATTCTTAGTGTGATATATTTAATGAATGATCTTTTAATATATAAAAATGAGAGTATGTAATAATGTAAGCACAAAGTATGTGTGAATAGGTTATATTTAAGAATGCTCAAATAGCATGCTTTGAAAGATGTGCATTATAGGATGGATTTTATAGATGTTTAGATCAAGATAGACAATTAAAGATGAAAAGACCATATAGAGAAAAACCAAAGTCTTAAAAGAATAAAAAAGATCAATAGATATGATAAAGTTATGTACGCTGGAAAGTGTGGTGGCTTAATTTATAACTTGGTCCACAAGGCATTCCCATGGAGATACTGCATAACATATATAATCACCTTATAGATTCTATGGTAAACCACCAATTTGGATGGGGTGGCACTATGTAGGCTATGTGTTATCATGAGTGTCACAACAATATTTTGTGTAATCATAACCAAGATCATAATTATATTATTGGTCCTATAACTATGGAGTCTTATTCTAATCATTATTTTTATCTATATGTGTGAAATCCAACTACATCATAGTATACAATAAGATAAGAATCTATAATATGGCCCCCAAATACTAACCATATTTATCAATTATTCTACTCTTTCATCAGTTATTATTATGATTCTTCATATTATGCTCATATTTATATGATATATTATTATATTTGTATTAATTATTTACATAATTCTATTACAATTGTACGAGATCTTCAATTTGGGCAAGTTTTTTTGGAGTAGTTTTTTTTATCTGGCATAGTTGTTGTCCTAAGAGGTGAGGGATTAAAAAACATAAATTATGATATAGAAAAAATATTTATTTCATCACCATAGTATTATTTAATTTTTTTAGGGAAAATATCTAGAAATATTTTTCACACCCTTATGCAAATTAGTAGTCATCAGATTCATCTTGGAAAGATGATTTCAATGGCATAATCCTCTATTACACATTTTTTAGGCTTGAAAACTTAAATCCAAGGGTTAGTGCATAGATGTTACGAACACTCATAACCTCATGAAAGGGAAAGCCACTCTAGGAAAAACACCTCACAAAGAGGATATGGAGTTTGAAATTTTAGATTTTAGGGTTTTTGGTTTAGTTAACCAACTTCATTTATATAAGAAAAGCATGGTGAAGAAATATGATCTTGATGTGGTAACAAGGGATATGGATGGTGTGAATTCTAAATTGGCAGCTATCAATGGGACATTGACCACTCTTGTGGCTCATATTTCACAACTAAATAATCCTCCACTATTATATTTAGGTTCTCCCAACCAAAACAATCAAAATTCAAATACCAGTTCAAATAACATGTGCCAAAAGTGGAAGCGTGAAAGTATGATGGTAATAATCCAATAATTTAGATCAAACAAATGGAAATTTTATTTGATCTACATCAGACCTGATGTGCATAGAAGGTGGTCCTGGCATCCCTATTACAATAACCTAAGAAATTAATTTGGTATATTTGGTTATGCACTAAAAATAAAAATAAGGTTCTTATTATTACGTGCAAATATTTATTGATGAGATGTAGATGCACTATCACAACAACATCACAAAAAATACTTAAGTAAATTAGCAAAGTTTATAAAAATAGGGATTGTCAAGGATTATATGAAAAAATTCCATAATCTATCTTTATGCATGGATGACATCAACAAGGACAACATGAATGACTATTAATGGTTGGCCTCAAGGATAGGATCAAACAAGTACACCATCAAATATAAGTTCCATGTTCCAATAATTTATTACTTTCTAGATGAGTTACATGGTCCTATTTATTTTTAAAAATTAGATCTTTATTTTGGGTACCATCAAATTCAAATTGGAGATGAGGATATCCCTAAAATAAATTTCAGAACTCATGAAGGCCATTTGAGTTTTTGGTCAAGCCTTTTGGTCTCACAAACGCCCATCTACATTTTTGAGTTTGATGAACACTATTTTTAAGCCTTTTTTAGGAAATTTGTGTTTGTGTTTTTTTATGACATCATAATATACAACAAAACTTGGTAAGAACATTTACAACATGTTAAACATGTACTATTAGTTATGGAACACCATCAAATTTATGCAAAACCTTCAAAATGTAATTTTGGATTCCAAGAGGTGGAGTAATTGGGTCATATTTTTCCATATGAAGGAGTCAAAGTAGACCCTCAAAATATCAAATATATTATGGAATGGTAGGTTCCAAAAACCCTCAATAATATCCAAGACTTTTAGGGGCTAACATGTTATTATTATAGATTTATTAGAAATAATGACAATGAAACAACACCACTCATAGCTTTTTTAAAGAATAATTCCTTCCATTGGAACAAAAGAGCTACCAAAGCCTTTGAGAAGTTGAAGGAGGCTATTTTCACCACTCCAATTTTTGCTACCCCTAATTTTTATAAAAAAAATATTGTTGAATTTAATGTAATAGGATATGTCATGGGGGTAGTACTCATGCAGGAAGGATGAACCATTGCATTTTAGAGTTGTCAACTCAATGGTGAAAATAGGATAAATCCAACTTATGAGACAAAAATGATAGATATTATTCATGTAATTAGGCAATGGAGACTTTATTTGATGGATAGACACTTTAAGGTAAAGTTTAGTCATGATAGTCTAAATTATACATTTTTTAAATGAGTATCATTATAAGAACAACAAAAATGGGTTACTAAAATGTCAGATATGACTTTGAAATTATTCATAAGAAATGAAAATAGAATGTATTAGTATATGAACTATCCAAGAGGGATGAATCCACTAAGGCATTATTATGTGCAATGACCATTTATAAGGTAGATTGGTTTGAAGAGGCAAGATTAGAATAGGAGAATGATAAGGATACATATGTTTTGATTCATAATCTCTATCACAATTCTAGTGATTCTTAAAAAACTAAGTGGAAATGGAATGCAATATGTTATAAAGATCTATTATACCTATGTAATAATTATATCCTCAATCACAAGATACTTATAGATCTTTATGCATCTCTAATAGGGGCACATAAATTTTTTGAAAATCTATCATAGAGTCAAGAAATATTTCTTTTAGGAAGGATTCAAGGGGGATATATATAAATTTGTGGCTGAATTCATGGTGTTTCAATTGAACAAGGGTGAAACAATTAAGACAATAGGTCTTTTATAGCTTTTATCCAGTCCTATCCAAACATAGGAGGAGGTTTCTACGAATTTTATTATAGGTTTATCAAGGTCTAAAGGTAAAAATATCATCATGGTAATTCTGGATAGGCTCACAAAATATGCTCATTTTTTCCCTTTATCATAGCCATTTTTAGCTATTAATATAATTTTTGCTTTTTTATATATAATTTAAAAGTTTCATGGAACTCCCAAGATCATTGTAACTAATTGTGATCCTATCTTTACCAATATTTTTTGGACTAATCTATTCTCATGTTTGGGTACTTATTTGGCTCATATCTCATCATATAATTATCCACCTAATGGAAAAATAAAGGTGGTCAAAAAATTCATAGAAGGGTATCTCCTTTGTTTTACATCAGATGAACAAGAATGGTGGGTTCATTGGCTACCCCTAGTAGAATGGTGGTACAACACTTCATTCCATACCTCTTCCAAAATGTCTCCATTTTTGGCACTTTATGATTATCATCCTCTATCCATAACTTCATACTTAAGGGTGAAATCCAAGGTTAGAGTTATTTAATAACACATTTAACATCAACAAGAGGTGCTAACTATTCTAAAATATAATTTGGAAATGGCACATAGTAAAATTAAGTAACAAGCAAATCAACATTATAGTGAGAGTCATTTTTTAAATGGGTGATTGGTTCATTGTACATGTGCACACATATAAGTAGATGTATTTGAAGTAACCAAAAAAAGGATAAAAAATGTTCTCCTTAGTATTATATCCCTTATAATATCCTGCATAAAATTATCATTATTACATATAAGTTGTTACCATAGTCCACTAGCATAAATCCTAAATTTCATTTATCTTATCTGAAAAAGGCCATTGGATAGAGATTTTTTACATAGACTAAGATATTAGAACTATATGAATAATTTTGAGTCATTATAGAACATGATAATATCCTTTAGACATACACTAAATGGATAAAAACAAGAGAGATTAAATATTATTTGATCAAGTGGAAGAATTTGAACTATGAAGATACAATCGAGAGGATTAATATTTCTTATAGTACCATATAAAGTTATTCAATGTTAAAACTAGTGTTGTTTTAAATGATAGGATCATGGTATGCTCTTAACCTATAGTTTTTCTATGCTATGTGTGGTTAACTTATGGATTACATAACCTTTCATATTACCTCGTCACATTTATCTATGTTCTTATATTATTAGTAGGGTCAGATTATGGAATAACCATGGCTTAAATAGCGTATATATAAGAGGTATTGGTTATTCTTTGAGTATTATATTGTGAATTATTATCTTATTGCATTGTTGTAAAGGTTTCCCCGTCAAAGTGGCTTAGTCATATTTATCAAGAATTATGCTCTTTCATCAATTATTGTTATGAATATGCTTATTCTACTCATATTCTTATAATATATTATTCCATTGATGTGAATTTTGTAAGTAATTTAATTACATCCAATCTTAAGATTGAAACCATTTTATCTTCATGATCAAATGTGACATTATCACAATCTTTGCCTAATGTTGCTGCTATTACTCACATACATGATTTTGCCAATTTTGCATTGCATTCATCCAAGACAAGGTCAATGTGAAATATAACTAAAAATTTTTTATCCCAAATGTCAATGGTAGCTCGATATATCTAATTCAGCATTAAGGCCTAGTAATATTACCCAAAAAAAATTGGCATACCTTAGATATTCAAGGGATGTCAAGCTACATATATTGGCCTCAAAAAAAGAATCAATCTCAATCTCTGTGCATTTCTTTCCATCAATGTGGATATTGAGATTTAAAGGATTAAGATATTATGGATTATTTTTAGCTACCCCCTTTAGAACTATATTAACCTTATTTGGTGTATCTTATTTATGGCTATTCTTTAAAAGAAACCTATTTTTTAAATGTTGTCCTATTGAGTTTGAATTTATTTTTGTAACTTATCCTTTTGTGCTTGCTCATGTAGGAGCCTCTCCTTTTATATGCATTCCCTTATATTTAATTTTTATATAGCTTTTTTGTTCATCATGCACTCTTTACAACCCTTCTTGTTCATCTTTTTCTACTTGTAATTGTTCCTTATTTATTTTTTATTTTAAAGCCATGTCTTTTTCACATTGTGTTTCTTTAAATTATTTTTGTTTGATATTTATTTATTCTTGAAGATATGTAACATTAATTATAAAATTATAAGGATTTAGAGTGTTTTAAATCATGTTTTCAAGTGATATAACCCTTAGAAATAAATCTTGAATTTTTCTTAATGTTGTTGTGAATTAATACTACAAAAATTATTGGTACTATGATTATATGGATTATCATGAGATATAACCTTTATTTTGACCTTAGAATATTGTGGGCCTCTATAATAGGGTGTGATTTATCCCTTTTTACTATCTATGAATCCTCTCAATCTGTTCCAACACCTGAAGGTGTGAATAAAGTATGGGATATGTATTCTTATAGATCAATGGGATTGAAAGTTAGCTTGCACAATTTGTCATATGTTGTATATTTCATATCATCATCATCACTATCATACCAATCTATACTTATGAAATTAGGATATCTAGAATTGACTAAAATAAGGAGATTAGGTATTGTCTTCTCTTGTTATATAGTAAATGGTAAAGCTTTCTATATATCTTCATGAATGTTTTTTAATTAGTGATTTGTCATTTTTGTGTTTGACTCACTTACCTCATATTTATGAATATGATCAAGTGTGATAAGTTGTGCAAGTATTATAATATAATGATCTTTAAATTATTATTAAGTCATTTTATAATATCTAAAATGTACATATCATATACTAGAAGAGAATATTCATATCCATAATCTACAAATTTGATACATTTATGGAATGTAGAAGCTAAAAATTCCATGACATGAATCCAAGGTCTCCCCAAAATTAAATTATAGTGTATTTTTTAGGGCATAACGTGAAAGATAATATGCACTATTTTGGGGCCTATTAGTAAATCTTATGTGATAACTCTAATTTTTTAACAAAGAGTATTATCAAATCCTCTGATGCTATGTTCTAATTTTTTAATGTTGTTCATTTTGGTATCCAATTTTTTTAAGATAGTAAAGATGAAAATATTTACTCCACCATTTTCAATTAACACATGCTCTACTACCTTTCCATATATTTAAGCTTGAATGAATAGTGGAAGTTCTTTCTCTATGATGTGTTTAGGAGGTAAGTCTTCATTATGGAAGGTGATGACCTTGTTGACATATTTGATTATATTCATGATAAAATAAAATGACATTGGTTGTGTTTCACTAGGGAGAGTTGTTTCACGTAACTCATTATATAAGATATCTTTGTAAACTATTATTCTTTTTTATAGCTCCAAAATATAAATTTTATTAGGTTTATTCTTGAGTTGGTCAATGATATCATACCCCTTAGGTTTATTTTCTTGCCTCATGGGAGGTCATGGGGTTGTAGAGTAATGTGTTGAGTACCTTCATTTTTATGTAGTAGGTGAGGTATTTGTCCTCATCTAGTGTTGATTGCATAGACATTAGAAGCTAATCTAATCCTTTGGTAAACAATAAGAAAAAGATGATGATGAATATAACCATTAGGTATAGTAACATGAGAAATAAAGTGAGTTATACATGCCCTTTAGTGCCTAATATTGATAGGTAATAGCTCAAATTGGATATTACAATGATATGTATTAAGGAAGGCTTGAGATTGTACATTATTCATGTTATCCTTTTTATGATGTTTGAATTTTATTAATGCATATGTATAATGAATAACAACTTGGAAATTAAGACAAAATGTAATATTAAACTTCAATAGATGTAGGAAAAATTCATTTATTATTACCATGATTTAAATTTGAAACTTTTTAAATTTTTAACAAAGATTAAGGGCATAACTAGTCAAGGTGAGTTTGATTTTTAGTCTCTCAGATATATTACCTAGTCGTAAATAGTGAACACATTGTGAGCAATTCTAAAGTCTACGTAGTTTCACTAGTTATCTCTAGGGTATATTTAGAATAACTTACTAAGGTTAATCACTTACTAGTGCACTAGAATAGTAATGATCAAAGGCTTCCAATAGCTGAATAATAAAACCTAGGTGTTTCTGATATACCATGAAGTATGTGAAAATTAAAATCCATATATAGTATTATCTAAGTAAAATTGAATACCGCTTTGCCCGAAATGATAGCTATTATGAGTTTTAAAAATTTTAAAACACAGTTTAAAGAAAACAAAGAATAAAGAAATCAAAAATTCAAATGAAAGCCAAATCAGAAAGGAAGAAAAAACTCTAAAATTTATGGGTTCACCAATATTTTTAACCAATTTATTATTAAAAAAATTAATTATTATTATAGATGTAAAACTAGAGAATATAATAATGCTAAAGATGTATAATAATAAAAACTTCTAGTTTTGACAATTTACTAAATAGGGAAAACTGCTATTTTGAGAAAGCATTAGGAAGAAATGTTACATATCTCAAATATGGATTATTTTTTTATTGTTATGACTATCTATTAGTGAAAAATAGTGAAAAAGATGATTATGCATGTTCAGGATCAAGAATAAAATCAAAAACTTCTTTTGGATAAATCTATTGTAAATGGACTATAGTGAAAACCACTCCCATCCATTAACTTTGGACTCATCCCAATGACTGTGATGATTGACTGACAAGAAAAGTAAAAAAGAATAAAAAATATGGAAATGATAGATTAGATGCAAAATCAAATAATATTATTTGATGCAACCACTATAAGTGGAAAAAACATAATATACTCTAGTCCATTTACCTCGGACTCCTCCCAATTGACTATGACATAAAATTTATCATTTCATCTTTTGTGCCTACATCTATTGAGCACTATGAGATATCGTACCTTGAATTATATCATATATAAATTATTGTTTTGCTTATTTTATCTTTGAAACCTTATGTTAAATTTGATATCTTGAAAACCTATAAAAAATAGGGGAGTGTAATGGGTTGAGCTAACCTCAATCAACCCCTTGGTAATTAATCATTGCTTGCGTATACAATAATCTAAAGATGTAAATCAATTCCACATAGTTATCCCACCTAAAGTGAATATTCAATTGTATTCCTTTGACTATATATGTATGCATCTATAAAATGGCTTGATACTTGGCAATGATATCTACTGACTTGATTTAGAATGATCTCAACTTGTCTTATGGTTGCTCTTTGTCAATGATCTTGAATTTAGAAAGAATAGGGTACATTTTCTCAATGTGCAGAAGTGCACAAGCTTGAAACATTTGAATATAAAATGGAGGTAATAAAAGACCTTTGATATGTATTTATAGGTAACCATTTTGATAATTTTATTTAGTTGACCTTATAAAATGTGTGGAAAGACCCAAAGGGATGTTTTAAATTTCAAAAACTAGATGTTATTTTATATTGGGCATGGCCAACCTAAGTAGATAGGAGTGCATCAGTGCTCTTGTAGACCTAGGTTGGACTTGTTCCAAAATGTTATGGATACTTATATTTATCTGGAGACAACATGATGATGATTTTAAGCAGCTTGAGCATTTGACATTGATTTTTTTGGTAGTAATAATGGTAAACAAAGGGACGATCCTACATATGGATAAAAGTCTTAGAGATGTGGTGAATAAGAGTCATATATATTTTTTATAAGACATGTGGTTTAGGATGTATCAATAATTCACATTACCAAGTTCATGTGACCAAATTTATGTGTACAGAGATTCTGTCAATTATTTTCATATAAATTTAATGAGCATTTGCAAGCATTCTATAAAAAATTAAACAATCATTAGAACATTCATTAAAACACATAATTTTATGCTATACAAATATCAAAGTACATTGGTTTACATGGTATTACTAATTGAAATTTGTTATTTTCATTTTTTTATGATACAAGAGCTTGACAAATATCAAGACAGTTCAACTATTATTTAATACATGACCCAAAACATATTTTGTTTTCCTACTTAAGATAGTGTTTCTTAATTAAAGAAAGATAAAGAATTCATATTTATAGATGAGAAATAAGTGAAAATTTAGAGACAAACTAAATGAACACACTCATCAAATTATTTTATGTCTATCTATATTTTTATCTAAAATAGTGATGTAAAATTTAACCTATGTGAAACATAAGTGTAAAGTTTAAACAATATTTTATCCATTGAAAAATTTCCAAGTTAACTTCTTATCAATTATTAACATTTAATTCCATTTTCACCTTTTAATAAATAATAGTTCACAAAATAAAACCAAATAAACTTAAATTTTACATATCATTCTATTTTTATAAATTTAAAATAAAATAATTAAATTAATTATTATTTTATAAATGTTATTTAACCCACTTAAAACTAATTAAATATTTGTAATGTAATTTAATATAAATCCCTTTATTTATATTACATGTCTATATTTTAAATTAACATGCCACAAATCCGCCAAGAGTTTCAAAGTATTATTTTATTGTACTTGAAACTCTAATTTCAAGAAATTATATTTTTAAATAAAAAACATTTAAAATCCTTAAAAAAATTATTTAATTGCTGCTTAAAATTTTATGGTAAATATTTAGTCATTATTCCCATGAATTTCTAGTTTTAATAAATATAACTTTTTGATGCAAAAGCATCAAGATTCAAAAGTGATCTGCATTCAAAAATAGTTAGTTTAGAAAATAAACAATTCATAATTATTATTGTATTAAGTTACTTTCAGTGTACACAACCTGTAAATTAAAATGGTCACAAACTTAAGCTTGTAAAAACTTGTGAACTTAGCAAAAACAAGTTTAGGTGTCTTATAGAGGAAGAATGGCATGCAACCCATGCATATTTATCTACATGCAAAATATAAACATTATGTTGATGAAGGTCTTTTTCAATCCTTGCATATTTATCTACATGTAAAATGTATCTGTGAAGTGTTGTGACTTAGTTTTTTGAGTTGTGACCTCCATATTATCTCCATACTTAATATGAAATGTTACTATAAGTTCTTGTGAATTCCACATCATGATATGTTATATTATAATGTTTTACATAGTAATGTGTTATAAATTATTGAAATTTTAATAATTATTTAATTATTATAGTGTAGATAAATGTGTAACAGTGTGATGTGTTATAAGTTATTGAGATTTTATATTGTATTTAATACTTGTAGTGAATTTTTTATTTAGTTTTGATGCACTATAGTAATTAGATTTTCCTTGTGCCTAATATAAAAATGTCCTTACAATTGTGATAAATAATACTAATTAAGATGAAATTATTGACCTATAAACAATTTGAGTGTTTCTAGGAGAGCTAAGATAAAGATAACTAGATTTGAAAATACTTTGAGTTATTAAGCAAAGATTTGTGTTAGCTATATACCTAATATTGTAACTCCTCTCATTTGATGTCGCATGTTTTTATAGTGTGTGTGTGAGCTATATTCCATTATTAAAATCAAGTAAAGAACATTTTTATTATTGTTATATTTTTTTTTACATATATAATTTTTATGGTTGTGTAGTCTAAGGTATCTCTTCATTGAAACCCTAATTACAACTACATCACTTTTTAAAAGCTCATAAATGTCCCCTAAATCACATTATATAATAGACATATAATTTTTGGATGGGGATATTTAAGTTGTGAAATTACATTATTATGTGTTAATAATGTGTTCTTCAATCAAATATCATATTGGGATTTTATTGGTGTGTTTCCCCTATATTTTATATTTTTCTAAACTTTTCTCTCCTCTTTCTCTCTCCTCTCCTCTTATTTCCTTGTGTTTCTAGGATTTTATCTAGAAATGTATAATGTACCATTTTAAGGTAGGCCCTTTTGACTCCTATTTTAGGTCTCTTATGTCATGTATTCCAAATATTTTGACCTTTCTTATTTGTGTGTCAATTTGCATGTTGGTAAGATCTTCACCTAAATTTAAGAAGTCTATAATACACGTGCATTACTAAATATGGGACAATATTCTATTCATCAATAGATCAATTGTGAATGTGAAAAATAATTAATTCAAGAATTTATGGAAAAATAAAATTAGATCTAAAATAGTTATTTCTTAATTATGCATTTGTTCTAGTAAAAAATGTGATATTTAGATCAGTACATTGTCTAGATGAACATGCATTATACTAGGTGTAATGTTTTTAATACTATAAAATTATTTTAAGGGAATGATAATAATTAGTCTAAGGAGAACACTAGGTATAAAATACATCCCTCATTTTTTTCTCTCTTATATATGGTGTTTCAATATTAAGGTTTTGAAGGAGATTGATTTACCAAATATTTATGCATAATTTTAAAAAATCAAGCGAGGTTTTCAGAACCCTAAACCTAGTGAACATGATCTTAAAATGAGGTTTCAAATTTATTCCCATTACCATTGGCCTCACATTTTCAAAATTGACACTACTCTTTCAAAAATGTATGTTTATTCTTGGGAACCAATCTATATTCACTCATGTTTTTTTGGGGTTTTGTTCACCTAACTAACTAGATCTACTTTCCACCATCTGATTCTAATGACTATCTCCAAATTTACATGAAATTTGATATTCTTTTAAAATCATTTATTTTAATTTATTACACATTAAAAACTATTTATGAAATTATTTTTTATTTTATTATTTTAAATTTAATTATGAATATTTTAATGTTTATTGGTAAATGTATTGTATTTTTTATGTAGAACTCATTTTCCATTAAAAATTATAGGATTATGTACTCTCTTATAAACCTTAAGGTTAGATATTACTTTCATTATGATAGATCTAATTTTTTTGTCTTTTGTTCTTTTATATGTATATTTCCTTAGATCTAATTTATTTATACTTAATTCCAACCCCTTATGTGATGTGTTTCATCTTTAGCCTCTAGGGTTAATATTGCATTGTAGACACCTAAAAACTGCACAAGATGGTTTTTAGTGTCACCCTACCCTTAGAATGGTAACTAGGTTCATTAATGACTTTAATGTTCCCAAAACCACTTTTCATTCACTCTTTTTAATATTTTTTGTCCCTGACCCACGAATCATCGATGGTTAGACCTAACCACCAACGGTTACCCCTAACCATTGATGGTTAAGTAACCCTTTTCAACTTTAAAGCTATAAAGCAATCCAACTCTTTCTGCGAGTTTAACAACTTCAAAATTGGTAACTTGTATTTAAAACAAAGCTTTTAAATCTAAAAAAATAGGCAACTTTACCCTTGATCAATTTAGCAACTTTTGCCCCATCTAGAAAATTTTGCCTATTAAAGAAGGAGAAGAACAATGGATTAGGGATCATTTGTTATTAGTAATCAAGTATTCAAGAATTCTTGCAGGTATCCAACATCTGTATCAATGAGCAAGAATTATCATTTGAGATCTGAAACTCTACCAAAATCATACTAGAAGGCTAAAGCATCGTTACTCTAGTCACATCACTTCAGACTTCTTCTACTTGGTGATAGGTATTATATGTTTATCTAATTTCAATATCAATACCTTACCCTAGTCCTCCTATACCTCACTTCCCATCTTCCAGACTTATACCCAACCTCTGTTTGACCAAAATCTAATCTATACTTTCTATTTTATTCACTTTCAGATTTTACATAGACAACCACCGATGGTTCACCTTAACCGCTAATGGTTGCCTAATCACCAATGGTTTACCTTAACCACCGATAGTTTACCTTGAACACTGATGGTTCCCTATGGTATAATTTTCTAGTAAGTAATTTCACCCTTCTGCCTTCAATAAAGCCTCACATTAAGTGTTTTCCTCTAATCAAAAAACCCTTTCTGACTTTTTGGACCAGACCCCGACCCCCTCAACATTAAATTTGATCATTTTTATTTTATAAACAAGTTATCATTTTATTTCTAGCACACATTTATTTTCTTACAATTGCATGTAAGTAATTTCTATTATCATACTTGATTGTTATTAAAATTGGATTGATAACCTTCTAGTAAGCCTTGTACTTCTCAGATCTAGTGTACGCTAGGCAATCCACTCAACCAAACATCTAACCAACCCCTTTTCAAGTGTTTGTGCTACCTATAGGTTATGACTTCCTAGACAAAGAGGAGCTCCCACATTCATCTGGATCTACGTACGCATTCTATCGAGTATTCTTCTACACACCCTAATCATAATTTTTTTATCTACTTTCATAAATAAGAAATGGGAGAAATAAATTAAAACATTTTGGCACACTCAGTGGGACCCCTAAGTTTTCTTGGGTTCATAGATGTTATAGAGCATTTATTTTGCATTAGAGAAATTCATTTAGCTATTTTTCAATCTTTCTTTATTCAAAAAACAAACAAAAAAATAGTTGCATCCATCCTAGGGTTAAGATTGCATTTAGTTTCATTTAGCTATTATATTTGCATTGAAAATAAATCAAAAATCTTCTTTTTGTTTAAAATGAAATGCATTCATTATTTTTCTGCTTGCTTTAACCCACCTAGTTTAATTAAAAGTAGCTTGAATTAATCATAGTACACTTATGTTACACAACCAAACCAATTCACAATCAGCACATTAAAACTTACTTGAGACAAAGTCCATTGGGATTTTATCACCCTTTGGATCACCTTACCCTACCCAAAAATTCCACTTAAATTTTGTCACCAAAGGGAGAACCCACTCCATTTTTTGTAGAGTATAAACTTTAGACAAATGGTATATATTGGCTAAGCAACCCAACTTAGCTTTAGGTTCATGAAGTGTAGGGAGAAAGTCCCTAATACTAGGCCATGCACTCGATCTAGTGCAGATTATTTTGATTACTAAAATTCAACCTAAAACTATCCTTAGATGGCTCTTTTAGTACTTGATTTACAAGCCAAATCTTCCTTCACACTTTAAGGCATAAGCCAAAAGTGGTTTAAAATCAATCCTAATATTAACACACTTGTAGTGAATACATTAGTTGCTTTGATTTATTTTTATTTGCTCTTTATTTGAGGTGGAGTTTCATTATACCTTTCTTATGATTTCTCATATGGTATTTACTAGACAAGAACTGAGAAATCAAACTAACCAACTACCACCATCTGCTTCTTCCTCCATAGAATACCCTCTTGATGTTGAAGGTTCTCATTTTTCTCCGCTTCCTTTTAGAATCCATGTTATATCTAAAAGGGATGTAGACTTTTCTTCCTTCCTTGATAACAATCAGATATCTCTTTAACACTACCTTAATACCATTACCCACTGTACCTCCTTTGCTTTGGTTCCTTATGCATCCTTCTTATGGAATGCCATCCCATCTTATTATGGGTACTACCTCAACCCAACCTTCCAACACCCCATTCACCAACACTACCAAACCCTAATCCAATGATCCAACCTCTAGCCAAAAACCTCCTACTACACCCCATATAAGTTCTACTTTACCTTTGATCACCTATACTTCACCCACCTTAGGATTATCTTCTACCCTTCCTTTCGATGGTGATTAATCCCTTAATCACTACCCCATTTCAAAACCTAGTGCTTTCTATACCCCAAACACTTCCACCTATTCTCACTAGAGTCACCACCCAAGCTCAACCTACCCAACCTCCACTTGCCACCTCAACCCTACCTTTTAGCCAACCTACATTAATTCCACAATAAATACCTATGACAACTTACCAATATGGGTACATACCACCATCTACCCAACCATTTATGCCAATCATTTTGTATGTGGCACAATCTCAACCTTTTTCAACCCCCTATCAATATGTGGCCTCTTCAATGCCTTCCACCAACTACCCTTACATACCAGCTTCTTAGCCCCAACACAATCCACCTCCTAATTATACATCTTCCCAACCTCAACCAGATCTGATTAAGATGTTAATGGACAAAATGACTAACTTGGAGTCATCAATTTTTGGTTCTAATAAGCTCTTATCCTATGACAAAATTTATAATGAACCAATCAACCCATTTTTTTCCATTCACTCTTATCCTCCTCAATGGTAATTGCCCAAATTTTCCAAATTTCAAGGCAAGGAGGACCCACAGCAACATCTTAGAATATTTCATCACTCATGTTACTTGATCACATACAACGATGCTCTCCTCTTCTAAACTTTTCTAATGTATTTATCAAGACCTGCCTTAGATTGGTATAGCAATCTCCTTACTCATTCCATATTCTCCTTTTCCCAACTAGCCCAAATCTTTTTGGAACATTTATCTATTAACATAACCAAAAATGTGTCCATCACTGACCTTTATTCGATCAAACAATTTGAGGATGAATCCATTATTGATTTTATGGATAGATGGAGAGGTCTCATCAACCAACTTTATTTTACCTTACCCCAACCTAAATTAATTAAACTATTATCTAGGGGTTGTTCTAAGTATATTGCACCCCCTCTCCAAGTCCAAACTTTTTGAACATTTGACGAAGCATTCACCATGGCACGAAAACTTGAGAACTATGCCATTGATGAGGGAAAATTGAAATTGCAAAATAAGAATTCCACTTTTAAACCTATTGATTCTCCCTTAACCAAAACCATTAATTATCCTAATACCAAGGCAAAAACTTCTAAAAATTTAGTGGTTTTGAAAACTTCTCCATCACCAACTATCACCCAATCAAATCAAAACAACTCTCCCAAAACTCCTTATCAATAGAATTGAACCCAAAATTGAGCCACTCCAAAACAATATACTCCCATTAGGGAATCATATGAATCTATTTTTTATAAATTGTTCAAGTCCAATCTTATCCAACTTCCACTAATCAATTTGATTCTTCTTGCCCTCTACTTGAATGGTATAATGAAAATGACCACTATACTTTTCATTGAACCATTGGACATGACATTAACAAATGTAATACCTTTAAAATCCTTGTCCAAAACCTCATTGATAGTGTAGAGTTGGTATTTGATAACCCTAATGCTCCCCCTAACTAGTCTCTCAACATTTTTTGAAATCCTTTTCCAAATCATACTCCTTCTACATAGCTTCATGATAGTAAGCATGAATCATTTAACTCCCAAGAAGCACATAAAATCAATGTTATTAGTAATGTGCCCATTATTGAGGAAACTACTAACTCTACCACCCAAATAGATGAAATCAATGTATCATCCATTCCTTCCAAGACCCAAACAGAAGAACTCATCGCCCCTCTTTCTCCAAGCATTGAAACCATAGCCTCGTTTGTTCCTTCTTCAACAAAAATACCCAAAGAGACCACTATTAAATCAACCACTTCCTCCACTCTCCCAATGGAATAATCACCTACCTATTTGAACATTCAAGCCAAAATAGAAACCTTATCACTTCTCTCCTTTGATATTACCATACCAACCACTTCTATGTCTCCTTTGGAAACCATTCCACAAGAAGATATTACCTTATCCACCTAATCATCACTTTTGGAACCACCTACCAATATCATAACCAAAATCATACCTTCTAACACAACCCTTCCTTATTTTCCACCTAAGGAATTATGCTTTGAGACTAATGATCAAGGAACTGTACCCATTTATAATCCCTTCTCAAGGTTAGTTCCAAGTTTAGAATTTACATCCCAACCTAACTTTCATCGAGCCACCTTTTGGCATCGACTAGGCCTTCCTTATCGAAGTAAATATGAGTCTTTGGCTCCGCCTAAGTACACCCTTGTACCTGTTATCACCCCTTCAGTAGCTACCACTTCTAAATTCATAAATAAGCCATCTCAAACACCTCCACTTAAAATTTCCAATTCACCTCATGTTTCTTCCGCCAAACCAATCAAGAACTTGGGGATTATTCCCACACCTAGTCCCTCTCACCCTCCTTTAAGATTAGACTTAAATCCCTCAAGATCACCAAATCCAAATCCAATCAAGTCCATTAATAAAGAAGGCTTACCTAAAACTTTACCTTGAATAAAACCCATACCACCTCCTTTGTATCTACCTTCTATATTAGGATCACATCCTTCCATCATCAAATCATCTTCTTCTTTTCCATATTTAATCACCAAACCCTCTTGTCCTTCATCCTTCTTAACCAACTTATCCCCATCTATTCTCCCACCATTAACCAAACATTCATCATCAAAAATTTATGCATCCAAATCCTAAACCCATAATCCAATCATATCTAAGTAAACCCAACCACACCCATCAACCAAATTTTCTCCTTCAATCATTGCTTCCATGAAGAGAGCAATCCTAAAACCTACCTCACCCTTACCGAAATCCTATACAACTATTTTTGAAAGGTTGTTATAAACCTCTTCCATTACCTTACCCCAAATCAAGCCATTTGACCCATCTCATCCCAAGCCCACTTTTTTCAATAATAATTTGATTTGTCTTTACCATGGGACCCCTGGGCATGATACAAAGAACTGCAAGGCTCTCTAAGAACTTATCCACAATCTTTTGGATGAAGATGATCTATTATAAGAACCTCTAGTGCCTACTCCCTCACTTGACCCACCTATTCAACCAAATCCTTTCCCCTCACCTAAGAATTAAGGTAAGGAACCAAAATAAATGCTTAAACCCCTCATTCATACCATTCATATGGTGAGCCATTCTTGAGCCCAACAGAAGGATAAGGAAAAATTTAAATCCTCCATCCCTTGGAATTATCCTTCAACCTCTCAACCCACTGATCAAATATTGATTTATTCACCCTCATCCTTATAACCATCCAAACCTAAGGTCTCCATTCTAGGAGCTCCACTTTCCAACCCTACTTCATTCATCCAATGGCTCATGTTGAAATAACTCCACCAAATGTCAACCAAAATGAGCCTCTATGATCTAATCAGTACCTCACCTAAACATTGTTAGGCATTAATGGAACCTTTGCATTCCATAGAGTTCCAACAAAATGATCCACAACTTCTTACCTCCTTTGTTATAGTTCTTCACCATTTTTCCTTCATCACCTTCCAAGATTTTGAGATTCCACCCTTTTAAGAGAAAGATCTAGATCCTCCCTTATTCATCACTGCATACATTAATCAAACTCACATCAAATGAGTAATGATTTATGGGGGAGTGAACATCAAAATCATCTCATCCCATGATATGATCATTTGAAATTACCTAAAAACATCATTTCTAAAAGTTCAGTGGTCCTTTACTCTTTCAATGATACCATGGCCACCACTGTAGGGACTATTATTCTTCATGTCCATGTGGGACCTC
Source organism: Torreya grandis (assembly GCA_037957365.1). Classification (NCBI taxonomy): domain Eukaryota; kingdom Viridiplantae; phylum Streptophyta; class Pinopsida; order Cupressales; family Taxaceae; genus Torreya; species Torreya grandis. The sequence goes on from JARHVA010002048.1 coordinate 2,318,511, forward strand.
AAACCATTCCTGAACTATTATATGTCATTGAAGGTGAGTTCCAATATAATTTATTACTTGGATGTCCTTGGATATGAGCTATGTGTTGTGTCCCTTCTACCTTGTACTAATATATTAAATTTGAGCCTGAGGATAAAATAATTACAATCAAATTTAATCCAAGTCCTTTTGCCTCTTGCAACATGACATATTAACCCAATGATGTTCTCATTCCTTTTTCATCTCCCTTTCCATCCACTTCAAATCAAACACCTACACTAACCCAAAACCTCCATACCTATACCTTGAATGATGATGAAGCATCAACAAGCTCAACCATTCCTTCTTCTCAAATTATGTTTGAGGACCCATTGCAATCCACTTTTTAGCATCTCTCCCTTGGAGAATATCAACTTTTGGCTTTGGATCCTCTTCCCACTCTGCATGAATATGAGAATCTCCAAAATGACCCATCTTATGACCTAATATTGAATCCATCATCCCCTTTGGGCTTCCTAATAATCAAACCAATTTTGTTTATAAGGGACGTGACTGACCACTCCTCACTCCCACCACCACTCCATTTATTCAACCTTTCACATCCAATTGTTCTTATCTAAGTAATCCATCCTTTCCCATGACCTATCTTCATTTTTGTACTTAGAAAGGGTTTGGTATGGGCCTCTATGAATATTGACCTCATGAATTGCCCATCATCAAAACTTAGAAACCTCATGAGTTCTTTAGGCTTGGGTTGAAACCACCAAAAAAGCCCGCATCACCAAAACCCAGTCTCACCCCTATCAAAGAAACTCCATCCTCACCCAACCCATCTTCATAATCTAAGGACTCCAACATCATCCCATCTAACTTTTTTTTATCAGCACCATTATTTTAGGCCCATTAACCTATCAACAAGGTGGCCAAACTAAAACCCTTCCTCTCATCCACCATGAGATGATCATCTATGATTCACCCACTATTCACACCATCCAATATCAAGATGATGATTCCATCCTCACCTACTTTGGTGTAAGGCATTCTTCTATCCATAAATCTCTTCCTCCTAAAAACCAAACCATCCTAAATGAATTGACTATCGACATTAATTTGGGTACCCAAGAGGATCCTCATATCATTAAGATAGGCCAATCTCTGAATCTTGAAGAAAAGCAAGCTTATCCTTCTTTCCTCCATGACCATATCATAAAATTTTCTTGTTATTAATAATACATGCCTAGAATCAACCCTTCCATTGCTCTCCATAACATCATCACCCATATTTAAGTTAAGTTGATTAAGCAAAAACTTTGTAGTATGCATCCCCGCATAGCTCTTATTATTAAAGAAGAACTTTAACATCTCTTATATGTTAATTTAATCCAACCCATTGACTATCTATAATGGGTTTCTAACATCATTTCTATTACCAAAACTACAGGGGGGCTTAACCTCTACATTGAATTTCATGACCTTAACCTCACCTGTCCAAAAGATGACTTTCCCTTACCTAACATCAACTAGATTGTTGATCTCACGACCGGCCATGAAATGTTATCCCTCATGGATGATTTATCAAGATACAATCAAATCCTGATCACTCCTATATATCAACATAAAACCTCTTTCATCACTCTATGGGGAACTTTCTACTATCAGATCATGCCCTTTGGGCTAAAGAACGTTGGAGCCACTTATCAATGGGCCATGACTTATATCTTTTATGATCTAATCCATATGATTTTTGAGGATTATGTTGATGATATCTTGGGAAAATATAAGCCTCACAAATATCACCTTACTATTCTTGAAATCATCTTCAAACATTTAATTTGCTATCATGTCAGGTTTAATCCCAAAAAGTGCATCTTTAGGGTCTTGTCAGGTTTTATCATTTATCTTCATGAAATAGAATTATACCCTACCAAATTTAGAGCCATTTTGGAGATGTCTCCTCTCACTAACTTGAAGCAACTTTGTAGCTTTCAAGGCAAAATTTAGTCAATTTGATGCTTTATATCTTAGCTTTTCGATCATTGTCAACTTTTTCACCACCTCCTAAAGAAAAATGTCTCCTTCAAATAGACTGATGAATGTCAACAATATTTTGACACAATCAAGGAATTATATTCTTTCTCCACATGTGATCATTCCTCTTAAGATCATCCCTTTTATCTATACATTTCTACCACTGTTCATTCTTTGGAAGCCATGCTTGCTCGTCATGATGACCAAAATAAAGAGTAGTCCATTTATTACATCAGCCATACCTTGATCAAATATGAAACCTGGCATACCCATCCTAAGAAAATTTTCTTTGCTTTATTCTTTGTCACTCCAAGCTTCACCATTATCTCCTTAATCACAAAACCTTTGTCATCACTAACACTAACCCTCTCAAGTACATACACTCTAAGCCATATCAAAACCAACATATGGCTAAGTCACTCATGCTTCTGGCTAAGTTTGGTCTGGATTTTCTCCTAAAAAAGTCCATCAAAGGAAAATTCATTGCTAACCAATTAGTAGAAGCCCCTCTGCCTGACAAGTAACCCTTTCTGCTTACCTTCCCAAATGAATCTATAGCAGCTCTTTCTTTAAAAGATCCCACCCACCAAATGATCATGGTTTTCGATGGATCTAAATTAAAAAATGGTGGGGGTGGCATGATTCTCATTCCATTTAATGGATAACCTTTTCCCCTTTATTTTAATCTCAACTTTGATTGCACCAATAACATGGCCGAATATGAAGCCTTAGTCATAGGTCTTCAAACTACCATGGCTTTGGGGATCTAAACAATTAGCATCTTTGGGGATTCTCAACTTGTCATTAACCAAGTCATAGGAGCTTATCAATGTAAAAAATAATGTTTTCTTAAAGTAAAAGAAACTTATAGACACCTTCTTGGCCTTATTTGATTGTTATGTCATCCAATCTGTCCCACGATCAACCAACAAATTTGTAGATACCATGGCCTCTCTTGATTCCCAAATACTATCTCCACCCATTGAATCTAAACTATTTGTCACCATCCACCACTTTTTCACCCCATATTATCTTAGTTCTAATCTTACCATTTTCAAAGTGGATACATCCCCTTTTGACTCTTGTTATACCCAAATGTTTGATTATCTTAACCTTGGTGTTCTCCCTCCTGATCTTTCAAAGAATGTCCAAAAATTTTTCATCCAAAGAACCTCTCATTATATCATACTAGGAGGCATCCTTTATAAGCAAGGCTTTGATGACCTTCTTCTTTGTTGTCTTCATAATCATGAACCCTCTCACATCATCAAAGAAGCCCATGATGACATATATGGGGGAAATTTTAGTGACATGGCTATCGCCAAGCGTATTCTCTACCTCAACTACTATTGGCCCACACTTAACTTGGACTATTACGACTATGTCAAAAAATGTGTCAAATGTCAACAACATGCCAAACTTCATCATGTGTCTTCTCATAGTCTCCAAGTATCTCAATACTTTTGGCCCTTCTCACAATGGGGTCTTGATCTTATTGGGGAAATCAACCCCCATTCTTCATAATGGCATCAATATATCATCATGGCTATGAAATATTTCACCAATTGGATGGAATTCATCTTATTTATAACAACCAAGGCCAAAAATTTCATTGATTTCATTAATCACTATATCATTTATCGCTTTGATGCCCCTCATAAAATCATCACTGATAATGGCAAGTATTTCAGAAACAATAAAGTCTAAGCGCTTTATGACTCTTTTGGCATCAATTTAAGCTTCTCTTCACCTTATCATCTACAAGCCAATGGATAGGCAAAAGTTTTTAACAATACTCTCATCAAAATTCTCACTAAGGTGGTTAGTGATTCTAGGTAGGATTATTACCTCCACATCCCATTAACTTTATGGGCCTATCACACTACTATCTAAACTATCGTAGGGGATACACCTTTCTCCCTCATCTATGGAGATGAGGTATTTCTACCTCTCAAAGTTAAAATTCCATCTCTCTATATATCCTTTCATGATATCCTTTATAAGAATTATTATCACCAATAATATCTCACACGACTAGATCTTCTTGATGAACATCACTTGGCCATGCTCAATCATCTTCATGTCTATCAAGAGAAAATCAAACGTGCCTTTAACAAACATTTAAAAAAGTGAGAATTCAACATTGGTGACCTTGTCCTTAAAGAAAACCAACATGTCACCAACATGGAAAAGACCAAAAAATGCAAGTTCACTTTTAATTGGTTAGGATGTTATATTATAACCCATAAGTATAGATTTGGTGATTACAATTTATACTCTCTCAAGGGAAAACTAGATCCCAATCCTATCAACACTTCACATCTACCTCCTTTCTATTATTAATAGGATCACACTCATTTTTGTGTCTAGCTTAATCTCATCCCTAGGATCACTAGATTGTACCCTTCCTTTCAATTACATTTTGCCTTTGAGAATGATTGATTTTAACATATAACCATGTGATTTATTCATCACAAACATCTACCCCTAATCCTAAGTATGGGTACCATGGCTCTACCTATAACATGGTTCTCATGGATACTTTTCATCTTTCAATAGATAGAATCCATGGTCAATCATTTCTCAAACTCTTCCTCCCATTTATCATTTACCTCTTATGCAAAAGTCTTGCCTCCATAATGGTAAATCCTTGGGCCTCATATACTTGTCCATGTCAAACAATATTATATTTGAAATCATTATCTTAAAAACAAATGCAGACTACTCCCTCGAAGGATAGCTACCCATATATTCCTAAATTACATAAAAATAGATTGCTCCCTTAAAGGATAGTTATAAAGTCAAAATTTAAGACCACTCCCTTGAAGGATGGCTAAGCAAAAGTAAAACAAATATTTAAAGCTTCCCGCATCGATCAACTTCAATCACCTACTCAAAATCAATAAGACACATTCTATCAAAATCCAAATAAATAAGCCACAATCGACTCCTGTATATGGCATTCATAGACTTCCTGCATTAATCAGTTTACACATTATTATGTGGCATGGACTTGTCTATTACAACCCTCTAGTCACCTTTAGAAGGGGCAAGTTAACCCACATGAGGTTAACCCTTATACCATTTACCCTTCACCCCTATTGCCTTCATTCCTCTTTGAACTCGAGGGATTATGAGCTTATTTGACACACAATGATCGAGACAACATTGTTATCAATCCAAACATGCTCTTACAAAGCATTTGATCATCTTGTGTTCACTAAGTCAATCCACCTATGGGTTCTTTTTATTTGGTTCTTCCTAATTAGAGTGACATACCTACTCCTTATTCATTTTTGGTGACATTTGAGCCCTTCCAGCCTTTTTTTGGCATGGTCATGCTTTCTCATGTTTCCACCTATCTTAAACATCCCAATCCAAGATAAATCAACTATTTATAAAACCATAAAAATCATGACCATATCCTACCCATCATTTTAAGTCAAAAATCATAAGGCACATCAAACTTTCTCAATATCATCATACCAACATTTAATATAAATCATCATAATCATCCTAACACCATTAAAAAAATCATTAACATAATCACCATAATCACAATCATAAAAATAAACATCATCATTATTATAAAGATCATCAATAAAACATCATCATACTTATTAGCTTCAAATAAATGCAACCATAAGTGATCATCAGCATAATATACCATCAGATACTTACCATTAACATCATTATAACATTATACACATCATTATAATCATTGTAAACACATCACATAATATCATCCTAATAATCATCATCACTATCATCATGATCAACATAATGAAAACATAACATGTCATAATCTATCTCATACTCACCATAACCATGATAAACATAACAATCATCCTAATAAATGTCATGATCATAAAGCCATCCATAATCATATAACATCACAATCAAATCAATCATAAGACCATAACATCATTATGTTTATACTAACATATCGCACACATGAGAACATGCCATAATCATAAATGATCCATAATCATAATCAAAATCATCAAAATCATAACACATCATAATACACATAATCTATCTCTCTCTCATGGGTACATCTCACATATTTGACATGTAGGCTAGTATCAAAATACATATATACATATCAAAAAATATACAATCTCATCATGGGCCTACACCTGAACCACTTACACCTACTCCACCATCTAGTGGTGGACCCCCTGATATCCCTACCTATAATACATAAATTACCCACTAACTTGGTGTAACCACTTCTGGACCACCTACCAAGTTGCTCTTGTACTCCCCATACCTCATCATGTTAGGTAATTGGGTGAATACAATAACCTCATAATATCTAAGCTCCTCAATGGTATCTTCATACTACATCCTCAAAACTGAGGCCACTACTCCTACTCCTCCTCTACTAACCACTGCCCCTGTCATAAACTATCCCTCTCCTGGGTGACTAATGCAAGGTTGTTCCTCACCTGGTCTCATTCACCTATTAGGGTGGTAACCTATCCCTATAAAATAACAATCTGGGCCTGTAAGGTAGCCACCTGATCCTGGGCTACTATAAGGGTTGCCGCTATCTAATGACCTCCACCTCTACCCTGTGCCTATGCTAGATCAACATCTATAAGCCCCTATCCATCATCTCCACATCCAAAGTTAGCATATGCATACCTAGTATAGTACCAGCTTATGTATCTCTCAATGGCTCTAACATCATCAATAGTATCTCTAGTTAATATATCCTCAAAATCCAACAACTGCTCCTCTAGATATGGTTCTAGTAAGTCCTACTATATATCCTCCCTCTTATAATGAGACACATCTGGTAGTATATCCTATAGAAGACCAAACTATCTCTTAACTCGATCAACAGGGATCCTCTTAGTCTTCCCATCTCTCCTACCATAAGCCCATCACCATCTCTGTAGTGATAGGGTATGATACCTATATCCTATCCATATTGGCTAATCCAAATATGGCCTCCATATGATGTCATTCATAACCAGGCTATCCAACCAAACCTAGAACCACTCCACATCTCTAGCTCTGCCTCCTACTCCTAAAAGTGAAAGGTCTCCATGCCATCACATGAAACCAAATTTGTAATCTATAGGTGTGAATCTATCCCATTTAAACCTAATTTATATCAGCATGTGTATGTGTTCATATGCCCAATAGTGGAGCATGAACCCAATGTTGATGTCATAGTGTCTCCTCACTCTGAAACCTAGAGCTCCATGTAAATCTGTACCAATAGTATAGGGGCCCATCTAAAAATGATACCTCTAAGTAGCATCTCTGTTATCACTCTTAGTAATAAAGAAGGGAATCAACTATTATTTGAGTCTACAATAATGAAGTAGGAGATCACCATCATCATCATAGTCATCAAACACCTATCATCTTGGGCCCTTTGATATAATGGCCTGTAGCATAACCCCCCATGTGAAATATGGCCTCCTATCGATCATCACTAAATAACCACTTCATCAAATCCTCTCACTCCTTGCTCTCTATATGGTAAATCAAATCCCCTTGAATTGATAGCCATGTGATCCTATGCATGTCCTTTTAAAAAATAGAAATCTCACCTATCGAGAGTAGGAAGGTGTTTGTGGTTAGGTCCCATCTCTCGATGAGGGCCACAATCATAGATGTATCTCATGATAAGTTATGGTAATGATAGATGGCCCCTAGGCCAACTACCTCCATCTATTTCCACTCCACATCTATTATTTGATCCCTATAGTTCACAAATATCTTAGGAACCTAGTCCCTCATCTAGATGTGCTCACATGCCTGCACAACTAATCCAACACTATTAAAATTTCCATGTTAATATATTCAATCCTATTCCTCCTACCCACCTATTCCAAACCCCCTAAGACATTGTAACCTATGCCTTAGACCCCTTTTTGACATGAAAATTCATTTAAATCATCATCTTACCCTATGTTTTCAACCTATCTACCTCTTTTACTTTCTACCTTATCATCCTAACCTAACCCATTATACCTTTCCTCCCTTTCTAATTTAAAGGTTGGCCATCTATTGGCTAGCCATCAATGGTTTAGGGAATCATTAATGGTTTTGGGGTCTACATGACCCCCCTCATCGATCGTTGATGGTTAGGGTCTAACCACCGATGGTTACTGAGTGTAACTATCAGTGGTGAAACCCTACCACCTTTTTCCTACACCTAACAGCCAATCTCCTATATAACTTCTAATCTAATTTCCTACTTCCTTCCACCGTATTTACCAATTTTTCCTACCCAATCCCACTACCCCTTTGTTTTTTCCCTCATTTTGTCAAACTCAACCCCTAAGGCATCATAACCCACCTATCCTATTTTCCCCACCATTTTCTCCTATCTACCCTTTTCGATCCTTTTCCTATCCATGAAATTGTGCCTATTCTAGTCAATTTAAAGATAGAACCTACCTCATTTTATGTTCCCTAACATGGTCAAAGCCTTCCCACCCCCACTTGGCCACATCTATGTCTCCCATCCATTGCTCAACCAACTGATGACCTACTCACAAAATTCTACCTCACTCTCCCCCTCAGCAACCATCAAGCTCGCTCAAGATCAACCATCAAAATCATCAAAGCATGCTGCCAGTCAATTGCTCAAAGTCAAATGAGCTTCATTCCTTTTTATTTTTACCTTTTAACCATGTAGGTTTTTAAGGTTTTACCCTAACCATTGATGGTTAAGGAGCCACTGATGGTTACCCCTAACCATCGATGGTTAGGGTCCCCTAACCATCGATGGTTAGGGTCCCCTAACCATCAATGATTAGGTTTCCTCCCTTTTTCCTTCTTTTCGTCTTCCTTTCTAAACCAATTGTCTTGTCCTTTGCTTCTTTCCCTTACCTTCTACCTAGAACTACATTTGGGCCTAAATTTCTTTTGGATCTGGGTGTCCAGTGATATATGTAGGCAACATCCACTTGCCTAGTATAATCAAAGTCAGCTCGGCCACCTCTCCAACCCAACCCTACCTCTCTTACCTCACCCCCTTCTCTTCATTAAGTTGGTGATTTTGACAATATTCTTTCACATTTATTACACCACCTGTGCGTTGTCATTTGACTATTTTGACCACTTTTACCAAGTTGACCATTCAAACTTTTTACCACCTCGTGCATGACCTAACCACTTGGGTTTTTTGGCCAGATCACTTCCTACCCTAGATACCTGTAACCTCCCCAACATTGCCTAGATCACTTGAAAGGACCCAATCAACTATGTGCAAATGCTAGGAACCAGTTACCCTCTCTTATTTATCTAGACCCTAACCTTATTTTTCCACATTAGAAAATTTAGTCATTATATGCTATTGATATCACACTTTGTTGTTTTTTGTGCATGCATTCACATCTCCACAGCCAACTAAACCACCTTGTTTTACCTATCAAACCATTGCCCAATTTCACTAACACCTCAATCATTTCCTAATTTGAGGGGAAAATACCTCCTCCTGTGACTCAAGGCAACCAAACCTAGACCTTGACCAACCTCCTATTTTTTTTAGCTTTTCCATGCTACACAACAAAAAAGGGAAAAATATAGATACCTAAAAACCAAACATGATGGTATTTAGTGTCACCTTACCCTCAAAATGATAAATAGGTTCATTAATGACTTTAACGTTCCCAAACCCACTTTTTATTCACCCTTTTTAACATTTTTTATTCCTGACCCATGAACCATCGATGGTTAGACCTAACCATTTATGGTTACCCCTAACTGTCGATGGTTAAGTAACCTATTTATCTTTAAAGCAAGCTAGTTATGTGTGTCAGTTTAACAACTTCAAAAAAGATAACTTGTTTCTAAAATGAAGCTTTTAAAGTTGCAAAAATAGGTATCTTTACCCTTGATAAATTTAGAAACTCTGTTTCACCCCATTTGGCAACTTTTGCTTATAAAAGAAGGAGAAGAGCAATGGATCAAGGATATTTTGTTATCAACAATTAGGTATTCAAGGTTTCTTACAGATATCCAACATCTGTATCAATGAGCAATCATCATCGTTTGAGATGTAAAACTCTGCCAAAATCATACCATAAGGCCAAAGCACTGTTACTTTGGCCACATCACTTTAGACTTCTTCCATTTGGTGATAGGTATTTTGTGTTTATCTAATTTTAGTAGCAATACCTTACCTGGCCCTCTTATACCTCACTTCCCATCTTCCAACCTCGTACCCAACCTCTTTTTGACCAAAATCCAATATGTACTTTTTATTTTATTCACTTCTAGATTTTGCATAGGCAACTATCGATGATTTCCCTAACTGTCAATGGTTTCCTTAACCGCTAATGGTTTACCTTAACCACTAATGGTTTACCCTAACCGTCAATGGTTCCCTATGGTAGAATTTTTTAGCAAGCAATTTCACCCTTCTACCTCCAATCAAACCTCACTTTCTATGTTTCCCTCTGATCACAGAACCCTTTCTAATTTTCTAGACTAGACCTCGACCCCCTCAGCATTAAATTTGATCATTTTTATTTTATAAACAATTTATCATTTCATTTCTAGCAAACATTTATTTTCTTACCATTACATTTAATTACTTTCTATTATCATACTTGATTGTTATTAAAAGTGGATTGACAGCCTCCTAGTAAGACTTGTGTTTCTTGGATCTAGTGTATGCTAGGCAATCCACTCAACCAACCCCTTTTCAAGTGTATGTGCTACTTGCAGGTTATTCCTTCCTAGCCAAAGAAGAGCTCCCACATTCATCTAGATCCACGTGTGCATTCTACCAAGTATTCTTCTACACACCCTAATCATGAAATTTCTTTTATCTACTTTCAAAACTAAGAAATAGGAGAAATAAATTGAAACATGCACTCCATTTGAATCCATATCATTACCTTATGAGTTACTTTATTGTTTGCATCACCTTAAGTTTGCTTAACATCATGTCAATTTTATCCTTATCCATTCACTGTATAAATTACTGTAATTCTTGTGTTCCTATATTTATTTTAACTATTTTAATGTATAGGAATATTCATATATGGGTTTCTATTATCAATTTTTTTTTATATTTATATTTATACGACATATTCTATCATGTGTATATTGTTTTGTATTATGTGGTATCAATGTACATATTGTATGTATGTATGTTTCAAATGGCATATCATAGAATGTTATAATATTGTCTAAGACATGTTAGGGTTGCATGAAATTGTGATAGTGTTTCATATTCATGTTTTTCTAACGTCAACAATGATATAATAGGCCTAGTGCCTTATATAGATATATCTCGTGTCGGTTTAAGTATTTCTCAATATGTGATGTTTTAATATGAGGTTCATCATACAACATAAAAGAAGGCTAGAAAAAATAATGCAATAACCCCTCTTAATTTTCTTTCCATCTCAAGGTGAGAATAATCAACACATCCCTCCTAATCTCCATTTCACTCCCAAGCTTAGATTTCATGAGTCAAAATACTATGATATCATGTATTAAGTAAAACAAAATCATACTAAGATATTTATCCTTGAATTAATTACAAAATTTAATATGTATAAAGATATACTTTACAAAGCATTAAAGGATATAAGTTTTTAAAGTGATACTCAACCTCTTCACTTTGCCTCTAATTTTATATCTCTGACATATAATGAAAAGTATATTATTAATCAATATTTACCCTTGGAAAATCAAATTGTTATAAAAAATATAAAGACTAAATGAGTTCTTTCGGACAATGATTTAGGATTAAACATTTACAATGAACCCTTTCTCTTGAAATTAGGAATTGGAAGATGGTCTCTCACTAACACAAATATAATCAAGCTAAATAGGATCATAAAGAAATGACATTGAATGTATCACTTAGGCTTAAAATTTTAGCTATTGAATATCAAGTTATACCTAATTATGTTATTTATAAAATTTTATTTGGGAGACCTTTGATCCATCCCATCCATCATATGTAGGTGCTTGAATTTTATATATGAGGTAGTTATATATACATGTTATGATGATAATGTACAATTCATATTTTTCCAAATAATTGAGCCTTAAACTATTATTGTGCATCCCTTGAAGAAAAGTTAACCAATTATAGTGACAATTCAAAGAGTTTTTTCAATGAACCAAATGACAACGCTTGAATTTTGTGTGTAGTAATATGAAAAAGATGTTGAAAATAATGATTAACATGATAATATAATAGATGACAACTTATCCAAACTAAGTTTTACACTAACATGCCTTCGAGAATATATAGACACTATAAGTGTATTTGATATTAAAACTCTATATATCACACTTTAAAATTATAGAAGCTCAATCCATACATCACAATTTATTGAAGAAAATCTAAAATATATTAAATATAAAAAACTATAATAAATAATTGTTAAAATATAAATAAACAAAATAATATTTTAAATTTTCTTCGTTTCACTATCTAAAACTATTTTATACCATCTATTTAAAACTATTTACAAATTCATATATATATAATTGACCTTGATTACAATGTTTATGTTTATATGAGTAAACATATTGCATTTTTAAATGTAGAACTCATTTCCCATGAAACACATACATCATAGTGTAAAGTATAATATAAATATTGATAAAGACATGATTTAAAAAGAAATGAAATGACACCGTTTCAATTTAATAAAAAGAAACACGTGTTATATTTTGGGGTTACTTTTGAAAACAAAGCCAATACATTCAACAAAAACTTTAAATCTTACCAATCGCGTGGCACATCAAACTTAAAACAAAAATAGACGTAGAAAATTTTATAAAAAGTAAACATTAAATATAGTTTGAGCGTTTTACTTTATAATCGTTTGCTAATAAAGCTTATACTTTAATTTAGCGAGGTAATAAAGCTTGAGATTTAGATGGTCATTTGCTACGAAGACCTGCATCTTTCATTGGAACACCCACCTTCCTTCTTTTTCTTGCCTTTCTTTCTTTTTTCTTTTTCATTTTTATTTTTTCTAAAGGTGAATTATGGGTATGGGTTTTGAAAAGTTCTAAAATTTTAATATAAAAATATGATATGATCATGATAATAAGTGAAATAACGAATGAAGATGAGCATCGATTTACAAATATCAAGACTTAATTTATAGTAAGATGTTAACGAATAGAATAATTATTAATGATGAAAACTTAGTAATTCAGTTTATTTTTTATTATCCACAAACATTTACTAGTAATAGTTATTTGAGTATTTGAATCTAGATTTAGCAACCTCCTTCAATTTTGAGCTCCTTGTTATTCTAAAACTTCGTTGAACCATTCTCTTGGACTTGGTTTTTTTATTTGACACCAAATTTCAATCACCATCCTCCTCTGCCAGCTTGTAAATAAGTTGTCTCTAAGCGCATCAGCTCCTTACTAACATACTCCTTATACTTAGATCCCGCACAAAAAGCAAAAAGCCTCATATTCCCAACATCTATCTTAGGAGTCAATACTTAAGTTTCAATTTGTGTTTCTGGAACTAGAGGATTAGTGTTTTCCTCCCCTCTTTGTTGTTTACCCTGATCCTAATCATCCTTATCTCCAATCTTTCCATCCTCAATATCTATAGTCTCTCCCTTATTTCCCTTCATTGTATCCTCTAAGATATATTTGTTATCCTCATGATGATCATGATTCTGGTCTTCCATGTCTCTAAGCTCTCCATCCTCAAGATCTTTCAAATCTTTCTTCTCCTCGATCTTTGTAGCTTCAGAGCTTCCTTCAATTTCCTCATGTTGCCTAAGTTCAAAGCATTCAAACTACAAGACCCACCTTCCGCTATGCCCAAAGTTTTTTCTTTCTAATTTTCTTTATTTTATGGCATTGAAGTGTTTAGATCTTATTCATGTTCTTTTGTTGATTCCTCCTCTTCTTTTTGTCCTTGTTTTTTTTCTTCCCCTACATCCTAGGATTGCAAGTCTACTATCTTTTTCCAAACATAGTTTTTTGGATAGGTTTTGGTTTTGTGGCTCATCTTCTTAGAAACAACACAAACCATAGATTTCCCTTCATATTCAATCAATTGTGTCCATATCCAAACTTGGATGAGAGATTTATTGTTGATGAAAGCTACTTGTTGATAGGGATGCTCACATGGAGTCTAACATGGATCATTCTCATTTTATTTATGGTTATCGAATAAAAAGCTATAATTTGTCCAATAGCTTTAGTGATTCTTGTCAAGACTTCTATCTCCCAAAACTATAGTGAAAGGCCCAGAAGTCTAACCCATACTAGGATTTCATTGAAAAGTTCTAGATACGAATTAAAACCTAGTTCCTATTTTTTAAAACCCAAACTAGACTTCCTTGAGAACCATGAACCCCCTAAAAGAGTACTAGTACAATCAACCTTATTTGAGAAAGAGATTAATAAAATAGCTTGGGGCAAAGTAGAGATCTCTACATAGCCCTTAGGCTTCCATTCTCTGATCGCCCAATCTCTGAAAAAATCTATATTTGGTCATAAGCCCAAGACTTACCGATTAAGTAATTCTTCAGTTTGATTTGAGATTGTTCCACTATCTTGTCAGGGATAGTTATGCATAGAACACCATCTTCTTCAACCACCATAGACACCTTAGGGGTCTGATTTGAATATGTAACTACCATTTTTTTGGAAACCTTGTTCACCCAAGAGCGTTGGTTGGAAACATATGGTGGCACTAAGGGATGTCCATGGAAGACCTACACTTTTCTAAATGGTTATCTAGGAGCTAACATGGGTGATGGATCATCAACAACACCTACAAAAATGTTTGGCATCACAATAAACTTATAGAAATCACCTAACCTATAGATTCCAAGAGGTAGGTTGTAGGAGTTAGAGCCACAACAAGCAATGTTGCAGTTGTGTTAGGGTTGAGCAAGACGCTGAGCGCTAACACCTGATTGTTAATACTTTCTTGTTTGTAGTCAAAGCATTTTGCAATCCCTCACATTTATAAATAATTTATGATTATTTCTATATGAAGAACATGTATTTATTTCTAAAACATGTAAAGGCATTTACAAGGTCATAATTGTCAAACAAAATGGATAAGAAACAAAGTATGCATATGATTTTTCATCTTTTATACATTGTTTTTGTTTTTGTTTATGTTTATGTATGTATGTATGTATGTATGTATGTATGTATGTATGTATGTATGTATGTATTGATATCTTTGTTTATCTTTGTTTATCTTTTGGATTATATATAGTTGATTATAATTGATGAGTGAATTTACATTTAAATTTGAGTGTTCCTTTGGTTAAGCAGCCACGACTAGGGGCATTCAATATGTCCAAATCATTCAAGGAACTATCCATCAAAATTATCGTTTGAATCTTCATATCAAATATATAAAAAGATTTTTACCTTGATAGATGGTATCAAAAACTATAATCCTCACCAATCGAACTACAACCCTTTTAGATATTACCTATATTTTAACAATCTAAACTTTTAATTTTTTAATTTTATATTTTCTAATTATATTATTAAAAAATATATCTTAAGTGAAAGGGTTGTAGTCTAATGGATGAGGATGATGATTGATTATATCCATCTACCAAAATACAAATCTCTTTAGATATTTGACATAGAGAATCAAGTAGTCAAGATCAAAATCATGTCGTACGTAATTTTGATAATATAAATACCCCTTAATCATAAATACTTGGTAAAAAACTCACTAATTTAAATATATGCTTGCGCAATATTATAATCCATTATATATTATTTCTAAAATATACATAAAAATAATATTATATATAATTCAATGATATAAAAACCCATAAATAACAAACACTATCAAAATTAGCATATCTAAAGAAACTAAAATATATAAAATAGTCTAAGTATTGTTTCAATTTTTCTTGCAAAGTTACTAAGAGAGTCATTGCCTAAGAACTTTAAGTTCTTATTACTAACTTTGAGAAATTTAAAAGGTGCCATTATCTTTGTCATTCTTGCCAATAATGACGAACTTATCTATAAACTTCTATTGAGCAAACCTAATTTAAAAAGTGGGATCTGCACCGAATCCTCAAATAATTTTAAATGTGATATCGTAATCAAAGCCAAAATTTTCATTTTACTACTTCATCTTCTGTTTATCTGTATTAACTTTGTCCTCCTCGTCCCAAGGCGTCTCGCTCTCAATCATTGCAGGATTAAGATTGTGAAGACTTCTTATGAAATTTGAAGGTCTGTATTTAATGTTTTGAAAGGTGAGCAGCAATCACCGTCGTTCATTCGCTGCAAATAATGTTGGAGACGAATTTAGTGGTGAGACAAATTTATGGTGAGCTTGTCAATGAATTTGTTTTGGTATAATTAAGATTATGAACACTTATAATGGAGTTTGAAGGTTTATATTAAATTAGGAATGTGAAGATTTTTATAAAATTTGAGGGTCTTTATATAATAAAAATTTAAATTGTGAAATGAATTTTTGATATGATTAAGATTGTAAAGAGTTTTAATGAAATTTGAGATATTTTTAATTATTATTTTTTTTTTAATTTTGGTGTGAAAGTTTAAGTAACAATTAACATCGTTCATCTTTCAAAAAATATTATAATTAATGATATGACAACATCCTCCTTTAAACTATACAAATAATTATATTGTGATTTTCATGTAAATAATTGTTATAAGATAAATTAGTCAAAATTTAAGTGACAAGATGAATTTATGGTATTAGTTTATCAATGAAAACATTCTTAGTGTAATTAGGATTGTGAAGACTTTCGATGGAATTTGAGTGTCTGTACTTAATACAAATCTAATCAGTGTCTAAATTGCAACATGAATTTATGATATAGATTTATCAATCAAAACGTCTCTCATATAATTAAAATTATAAAAATTTCAAACTTTTCATATTGTAATGTGAAAAGTGAACATCAATCACCCTCATTCATCTTTAAAATTTCGCTATAGATAATGACATGACATCCTCCTCTTCTAAACCTGAAAAAAAATATATATTTATATATTCTTCAATATCAATACAATAACAAAAAATATTGTAAAATATTGATTTATGATCATATCATGTAATCATCTTTTACTGGAAATAACTTATTGCTCTCCACATGATTATTTTCAACTTTAATAGCTAGACTATTCTACTCCCTTATGTCATTTCATGGATTTAAAAAGTTGCAAAACCCATGACAAACTTTAATGTATGGGATTAATGGCTAGACTATTCTACTCCCTTATGTCATTTCATGGATTTAAATAGTTGCAAAACCCATGACAAACTTTAATGTATGGGACGTAAAGGTTTATTCTTTGTGAGCTTCGTTAATATCGAAGATCGATTGATGGCTTTGTAAAATAGTTTATATTTTTTCAAAGGTTCTTGGGCATAGTTCTATCAACAATATTGATTTATCCTGTTTTAAAAGATGATAAATTTTTATAAGAGATTATTTATTCTTCTTTATACGATTATTTTCAACTTTAATGGTTCGATTATTCTATTTTTTTATATCATTTTATGGATTTAAAAAGTAAGAAACTTACAATAAATTTTCAACTTTAATAAATGTAAAGGTTTATTTTTTTGTGACCTTCATTAATATCGAAAATCGATTGAAGGTTATGGAAAATGACATATTTTATAAAGATTCTTGAGTATAATTTTATCAAAAAAAAAAAAAAAAATGGGGTTTAAAATAGAAACAAAAACATAAATTATATTCAATATAGATTCTTTGTATGCACTTCTTCAAGAATAATGAATTGAAGAATGCTTTCAAGGGAGGAGTTCAATATTAAGGCAATAAAATGACTCCTACTCTACTTTATTAATAACCCTGATAGGTTAAAAAAGAGTATAAGTATATTTTTTGAGATGTTCGTCATTGTCTAGATACTGATTTTTTTTATTCTTCTTTCTATTCACTCTTTTTCAAATTACAATTATTATTTTAGAGTTATATTCCATACAAGAAGATAACACATTCTCCAAAGGTACATAATAGAAAGTTTGAATTCAATGTGTTTACTGTTAGCATCAACTTTTTGGGTAGCAAAAATGATATGTCTAGGGATTTAATGAAATAATTTAAATTGTTGTGGTGATTGTTTATTAAAAAAATAATTCGTTTGATGATCGTTTGGTAACCAATGACCTTATGATGTACTTTAAATTTATTTTACAAAATATAAAAAAATTGGACCACCTTACATCTTTTAGAATTAGTTTTAGAGTTGTAAGATTCTCATTTAGAAGATAGTTTTTCAAAATCTAATCTAGTTAGTACTTAGTTATTTTTTAAAATTTCAATGTTTAACCTAAGGTTATCTGTGTGTAACTTTTACACTTAATATCTATTTTGGGTAAACCAACACTCACTTTGTAAGTTTTGGACTTTTTGGATTGATTGTCGAAACTTTTAAGAGTTATAAGTATGCTAAAATTGAATTTTATAAACCTCACACCTCTCAAAGATAGATAGAGCTTAAATGACATTAAGACACAAATTTACTTATGCAATAATTAAATGCATCTTAAGTACACGTGTGTATATATATAATGTGATTTGATTAACTCTAATTTAGTGATTGAGAACACCATTGTGTATATTATTAAATTTGAAGGTTTGTATTTAATACTTTCAAATATTGTGGTGTGAAAGGGGAGCAACAATCACTGTCATTCATTCACTACAAATAATGGTATGACAACATCTTCATCTAAGCCCAACAAATATGGGACAAGAATCTATCCGTCAACAAATCAATTGTGAATGTGAAAAATAATTAATTAAATAATTTAGATAAAAATAAAAGTATCTAAAACATTTATTAGTTTATTATGTATTCATTTTAGTAAAAAAGCGTATACGATATTTGTATCAATACATTATTTAGATGAAAATACATTATATTGGGTGTAATATTTTTAATATTATAAAATTATTTTAAAGGCATGATAGTAATCAATCTAAGGAGAACATCGGCCCTATAATACATCCATCATTTTTTTTTATCTCTTATGTAGTGTTTCCATATTAAGGTTTTGAAGGAGATCGATTTCGTAAGTATTTTTACATAATTCTAGAAAAGCAAGTGAGGTTTTCAAAACTCTAACCTTGATGAACATGATCTTAAAATGAGGTCTTAAATATTTGTAGATTACCATTAGCCTCATATTTTCAAAATTAACACTATTCTTTCAAAAATGTATGTGCAATTCTGGGAAGCAATCTGTATTTACTCATATTTTTTTGGGTTTTATTCAATTAATTGTTTGGACTTACTTTTCATTACTTGATTTTCATGACTATCTCCAAATTCACATAAAATTTGATATTCTTCTAAATTCGTGTCTTTCTATTTATTAAACATTAAAAACTATTAATAGAATTAATTCTTATTTTATTATTTTAAATTGAATATATTTAAAATTGAATTATAAATATTTTTAATATTTATGATTAGATGTATTATATTTTTTTAATGTAAAATCTATTTCCCTTAAAATATTTTAGTAAATATGTACCCTCTTACAAACCTTAAAGTTAAATCTTACTTTCATTGTAATAGATATAAATATTTTATCTTTTGTTCTTTTATTAAATGTGTAGATTTTCATAGATCTAATTTATGCTTAGCTTCTTAGCCTCTAGGGTTAAATATTGTATTCTATCATCTTATTGCTTTAGGAGTTACTATATTGTTTTGCATCTCCTCAATGTTTGCTTAACATCATATCAATTTTATCCTTATCTATTCACTATATAAATTATTGTAAATCATTTTAACTATTTTAATGCATATGAATATTCATGTATGTGTTTTCATTATTCTAATGAAATATTATATAATGTTATAACATTTTTTAAAACATATTAAGGTTGTAAGAAATTGTGATAGTATTTCATGTTCATGTTTTGCTACCCTTAATAATGATATAATAACCCTAGTGCTTTATATAGATATATTTCATGTTGGTTTAAATATTTACAAATATATGATGTTTTAATATGAGTTTCACCATACAGCGTAAAGGAAGGTTAGAAAAAATAATGCAATATCCCTTCTTAATTTACTTCTATTTGAAAGTGATAATAATCAACACATCCCTCCTAATCTCCATTTCGCTCCCAAACTTAAGTTGTATGAGTCAAAATACAATAATATCATGGATTAAGTAAAAAAAATCATACTAAGATATTTATCTTTGAATTACTTACAAAATCCAATATGTATAAGGATATAGTTTACAAAGCATTAGAGGATACAAGTTTTCTAAGTGATACTCAACCTTTTTACTTTGTCTCTAATTTTATATCTTTGACAATCAAGTTATAAAAAACATTAACACTCAAAGAGTTCTTTTGGACAAAGATTTAGAGTTAAACATTTGTAGTGGACCCTTTTTCTTAAAATTAAGAATCGGAAGACAATCCCTCACTAACAAAAATATGATCATTAAGAGTTTTAACAATCAAATAAAATAAGATTATAAATGAACTATATTAAATGTATCATTTAGGCTTAAACTTTTAGCCATTGAATATCAAGTTATACCTGATTTTGTTATCTATAAAATATTACATGAGAGCCCTTGGATCCATCCTATCAACTATGCATAAATGCTTAAATTTTATACATAAAGTAATTGTGTGTGTGTGTGTGAATCTGATAATGTATAATTCATATTTTTCAAAATGATTGAGCCTTAAAATATTATTGTGCGTCACTTGAATAAAAGTTAATTAACTATAGTGACACTTTAAAGAACTATTTCAATAAACCAAATGACAATGTTTGAATTTTGTATATATAATAATACGAAATAAATGTTTAAAATAATGATTAACATGATAATATATTATCATAGATGATAACTTATTCAAATTAAATTTTACACTAACATACCTTCGAAAATATAAAAACGCTATGAATATGTTTGATACTAAAACCTTGTATATCATTCCTTAAAATTATTTAAAAAATTAAACCTAAACATAAAAAATAATTAAAAAAATCTAAAATATATTAAATATAAATAAATTACAATAAATAATTGTTCAAATATAAATAAACAAAATAATATTTTAAATTTTATTCATCTCATTATCTAAAACTATTTTATACCATCTATTTACAACTATATATATATATATATATATAATCTAACTTCCTTATTTTAAATTTAATTGATCTTAATTACAATTTTTATATGAATAAATGTATTGTATTTTTAAATGTAGGAGTCATTCCCCATAAAACACATACATCATAGTGTAAAGTATAATATAAATCTTGATAAAGACATGTTTTAAAAAGAAATGAAATGACACCGTTTCAATTTAATAAAAAGAAACACTTGTTATATTTTGAGGTTACTTTTAAAAACAAAGTCAATACATCCGACAAAAGCTTTAAATCTTACAAAACACGTGGCGCATCAAACTTAAAACAAAAAGAGACACATCTATACTATATTTTGAGCAATTTAATAAAAAGAAGAATTAGAAAATCTTATAAAAAGTAAACATTAGATATACTTTGGCGTTTTACTTTATAATCACTTGCTAATAAAGCTTATATTTTAACTTAGCGAGGTATTAAAGCTTGAGATTTAGAAAGTCATTTGCTGCGAAGACCTCCATCTTTAATGGAACAACATTCCTCTTCTTTTTTTTCTCTTTTTTTTTTTTTCTTTCTTTCTGTGTTTCTTTTTTTTTTTTTTTCGTTTTTTTTTTTTTTCCTTTGTATAAACTTAAATTATAGGTTTTGAAAAGTTATAAAAAATTAATATAAAAATATAATATGATTATAATAATAAGTAAAATAATGAATAAAGATGAGCATCGATTTATAAATATCAAGATTTATTTATAGAAGATGTTAGTGAAATGAATAATTAGTAACAATGAAAACTCAGCAACTCACTTCACTTTCT
Organism: Torreya grandis; assembly: GCA_037957365.1. NCBI lineage: Eukaryota > Viridiplantae > Streptophyta > Pinopsida > Cupressales > Taxaceae > Torreya > Torreya grandis. The sequence goes on from JARHVA010002048.1 coordinate 2,340,442, forward strand.
ATCATCCACAAACACTTAATAGTAATAGGCATTTGAGTATTTGAATTTAGATCTAGCAACCTCCTTCAATTTTGAGCTTCTTAATATTCTAACACTTCGTTGAACCATTCTTTTGAACTTGGTTTTTTTATTTGTCACCAATTTCCAATCGTCATTGTCCTTTACATCCTCATAGATAAGTTATCTTTGAGCACATACTCATACTTAAATCCCTCAATAAAAGCAAAAAAACTCATATTCCCAACATATATCTAAAGAGTTGATACTTAAGTTTCAATTTGTGTTTCTGGAATTAAAGGATCAACATTTTGCTCCCCTCTTTGTTGTTGATCCCAATCCTAATCCTCCCTATCTCTAATCTTTCCATCCCCAATATCTATAGCCTTTCCATTCTTTCCCTTTATTGTATCCTCTTAAGATACCTTTGTTCTCCTCATGATGATCATGATTCTAGTCTTCCATGTCTCCAAGCTCTCCATCCTCGATATTTTTGAGATTTTTCCTCTCCTTGATCTTCGCAACTTCAAAACTTCCTTCAATTTCCTCATGTTGCCTTTAGTTCAAAGTATTCGAACTACAAAGCCCACCATTCGCCATGCCCATAGTTTTCTCTTCCTAATTTTCTTTATCATATGGCATTAAAGCCTTTATATCTTCTTCATGTTATTTCATTGATTCCTCCTCTTCTTTTTGTCCTTGGTTTTTTTCTTCCCCTACATCCTAAGATTGCAAGTCTACTATCTTTTTCCAAACATGGTTTTCTAAATAGGTTTTGATTTCATGGCTCATCTTCTTAGAAACAACACAAACCATAGATTTCCCTTCATATTCAATAAGTAGTGTCCATATCCAAACGTGGAAGAGAGATTTATTATTGATGAAAGTTCCTTGTTGATAGGGATGTTCACATCGTATTTAATATGGATTAGTGTCCCTTTTATTTATGTTTATTGGATCAAAAGCTATCATTTACCTACTAGCGTTAGCAATTCTTGTCAGGTCTTTTATCTCCAAAAATTCCAAGGGTTAGATCTTCTATCTCCCAAAACTCCAAGGGAAGGCCAAAAGTCTAACCCAAACTGGGATTTCATTGAAAAGTCCTAGATTCAAAATAAACCCTAGTCCCCATTTTTTCAAACCCAAATTGGACTTCCACAATAACCATGATCCCCCTAAAAGAGTACTAATATAATCAACCTCATTTGAGAAAGAGATTAACCAAAAAAATTGGGGCAAAGTAGAGTTATCTACCTAATTCTTAAGCTCCCATTTTCTGATTACTCAACTTTTAAAAAAAATCTATATTTGATTGTGAGCCCAAAAACTTGTTGATTAAGTAATTCTCCAATCTGATCTAAAATTGTTCCATTGTCTTATTAGGGATAGTTATGTACACAACACCATCTTCTTTGACTATCATAGATACCTCAAAAATTTAATTTAAATTTGTAACTCTCATTTTAAATATATACTTACTCAATATTCTAATTTATTATATATTTACTTCTAAAAAATGGATAAAAATAACACTCTATCTAATTTCATAATTCCTTATAATACTTAAATTATATATTATATATATAAAAGTTTTATTAACCCATAGATAAAAAAACATTATCGAAGTTGGTATATCTAAATAAACTAGAAGAAATAAAATGGTGTATAGTTTCAATTTGTCTTCCCTAAGAACTTTAAGTTTTTATTACTAACTTTGAGAAAATTTATCATTCTTGCCAATGATGACGAACTTATCTATAATTTTCTATTGAGCCGACCTAATATAAAAATTGGGATATGCACTGAATCCTCAAATAATTTTAAATGTGATATCGTAATCAAAGCCAAATTTTCCATTTTACTTTTTCATCTTCTGTTTATCTGTATTGACTTTGTCCTTCTCTTCCCAGGCGTCTCGCATTCAATCATTTCAGGATTAAGATTGTGAAGACTTCTTATGGAATTTGAAGGTCTGTAATTAATGCTTTGAAAGGTGAGCAGCAATCACTGTCATTCATTTGCTCAAAATAATATTGAGACGAATTTAGTAGTGACACAAATTTATAGTGAGCTTGTCAATGAAAACGTTTTGGTATAATTAAGATTATGAAGATTTATAATGAAATTTGAAGGTTTATATATTATTGTATTGAGTTTGTCTTCCTTTTCTCAGACGTTTTGCATTCAATCATTTCAATATTAAAATTGTGAAGATTTCTTATGAAATTTGAAGGTCTGTATTTAATACTTTGAAAGGTGAGCAGCAATCACCATCATTCATTCGCTCAAAATAATGTTGGAGACAAATTTAGTGGTGAGACAAATTTATGGTGAACTTGTCAATGAAAACGTTTTGGTATGATTAAGATTATGAAGATTTATAATGGAATTTGAAGGTCTATATATTAAATAGGATTGTGAAGACTTGTATAAAATTTTGAAGTTTTTTATTTAATACAAATTTAATAAACATTTAAATTGTGAGACGAATTTATGGTATAAATTTGTTAATGAAAATATTTCTGATATAATTAAGATTGTAAAGACTTTTAATGAAATTTGAAGTATTTTTAATTATTATTTTCTCATATTTTGGTGTGAAAGTTTAAGTAACAATTCCTATGTTCATTTTTTTAAAATATTATAATTAATGATGACAACATCCTCCTCTAAACCAGACAAATAATTATATTGGGGTTTTCATGTAAATAGTTGCTACAAGACAAATTAGTCAGAGTTTAAGTGACAAGACGAATTTATGGTATTAATTTGTCAATGAAAATACTTTCAGTGTAATTATGATTGTGAAGACTTTCGATAGAATTTGAGGGTCTGTATTTAATACAAATCTAATCAACGTTTAAATTGAAACACGAATTTATGATATAGACTTACCAATTAAAACGTTTTTCACATAATTAAAATTATAAAAAAATTAAATTTTTCATATTGTAATATGAAAAGTGAATAGCAATCACAATCCGTTCATATTTAAAAATTCACTGACATCCTCCTCCTCTAAACCTGACAAAAATATATATATATATATATATATATATATATATATTTATATATTCTTCAATATCAATACAATAACCAGAGATGTTATAAAAGATTAATTTATTATCACATCCTGTAATCATCTTTTACAGGAGAGAACTTATTGCTCTCCACATGATTATTTTCAACATTAATGGCTTGACTATTCTAGTCCCTTATGTCATTCATGGATTTAAAAGGTTTTCTTTGTGAACTTCGTTAATATAGAAGATCGATTGAGGGTTTTGGAAAAAATGGCTTATATTTTTGTAAAGGTTTTGGGCATAGCTCTATCAAAGACAACATAGAATGGGTTTTAAAATAGAAACAAAAACATTAATTCTGTTCAATAGGGATCTCATTGTATGCACGTCCTCGAGTAATGGATGGAAGAATGCTTTCAAGGGAGGAGTTCATTATTAATATTCTTGACAGGGTAGAAAAGGGTAGAAGTATGTTTCTTGTTTTCATTCTTCTCTTTGTTCACTCGTTCTCAAATTATAATTATAAGTTTAGAGTTATATTTTATGTAAGTAGATAACATGTTTTACGAAGGTACATAATGGAAAGTGTGAGTTCAATATGTTTGTTGTTAGTGTTAATTTTTTGGATAATGAAAATAATATGTTAGAGGATTTAATAAAATAAGTTAAATTGTTATGGTGATCGTCTATTAAAAAAAATAATTCGATTAATGATCATTTGGTAACCAGTTACTTCACAATACATTTTAAATTTATTTTACTAAATATAAAAAAATTGGGCTACGCTGTATATTCTGGAATTAGTTTTAGAGTTGTAAGATTTCTCATTTAGAAGATAGTTTTTCAAAATCTAATCTGATTAGTAATTAGTCATTTTTTAGAATTTCAATATCCAACCTAAGATTCTCTAGGTGTAACTTTTACACTAAATGTCTATTTTAGACAAACCAACACTCAATTTGTAAGTTTTAGGTCTTTTAGATTGATTGTTGAAGTTTTTAGGAGTTATAGGTGTGCTAAAATTGAATTTTACAAACCTTACACCTCTCAAAGATAATTAGAGCTTAGATGATATTGAGACACTGCATACACAATAATTAAATGCATCTTGAGTACGTTTCTATATATAATGTTTATAAAATATAAATTTTTTTAATGTGATTTGATTAAGCCCAATTTAACGCTTGAGAGCACCATTTATTATTTTATCATGACCAAATGTTATTGTTTGAAAAAATGCACTGAGTTAAGCACCAATTAGGAGTAATTGAAAAGACATTTGTACCTAGTTGGGATCTAATCCATTCAAATTTTCTCAAGTAATGACATTTAAATGAATGATTCTATCCAAATCTACCTTCATGTATATAAAAACACATAATCAAGGCATAATTAAGTTATTTTTTCTTAGATAAAGACATTTGATAATATCGATTGTTATTATTATATATTTCTACCATGAAACATGCTTTGGGAAATTTTCTCACACAACATGGTGATAACGATAAAGTAATAGAAATTTATTACATTAGTACAATTTTTGTGATAATGAGAAAAAAATCAACTCAATGGAAAAGTGATTCTTTATTGTTGTGTTTAGAATGGAAAAAATTAGACATTATATGCTCAATAACAGACATATGTCATGACAAAGGTTGGTCCTTCAAACTACATTACATATAAACCATATTCATCAAGAAGAATAGCCAAATCATTCATGCCATTCATGACGTTTGATCTTGAATTTACATAATAGAAATTGGTTAAATGGAAAGTTATTGGAGAACAATTAGTTGATGCTCCCTTATTATATCACAGTTTTAGATATAACACTTTTCTAGATGTGTTTGTAATGCACATTAATGAGAAAGAGACTTGGGCAATGTATTTTTATGGTTCCAAATATGCTTAAGGTACAGAGATTAGGATTTTATCAATTACCCACCAAGGAGATACCATGCCATTAGCTTAAAGATTAATAGTTTCAAATACCAATAATATTGTAGACTATTAGACACTAACTCTTAGACTTCATGCGGCATATGTTTTAAAATTTAAATGTATCAAAGTGTATGGTGATTCTCAACTCATAATTAAATAAGAGTTAAATAAGTGATGAGCACCTTTCAAATTAAAAAAGATAAATTTATTCTATATAAAGAATTAGTACAAAGTTCGATAGCCCAATTGATGAGTTTTAGATTAATAATATTTTAAAAAGAAATAACAAGTATGCCCATTATATGTTAAGTGTTGATGAGTTTTAGATTAATAATGTTTTTAGAAGAAATAACAGGTATGCACATTCCATGTTAAGTGTTGCCTCCATATTTCTTATTTATATCACAAATGAGCATATTATATTAACTATTAATAGAATCTACAACCTACCACTGAGATGAAAAAATTGGACTTTTCAACTTTATTAACATTAGAAAGTGGTATAGATATTCAAAATGGTATGTAGATGTGTTTATTATAAAAATAACTTGACCTTAATTTTTGAGAAATAATAAAATGAAATTATGAAGATATTTCATTAGATATATAATAATTGGAGATGTAATAAATTAAATATATTTTTTAATGAAGAACTCCTTAGATTTTTTGGATATGAAAAATTTACATTACAAGAAGTTCATTATAGTGCATGTGTAGTGTACATTTTAGTGAGAAAACCATGTCATATAAATTATTTAGAATAGGTTACTATTAGAATACAATAGAATATGGTTTCCAAAAATAAGTAAATATGTGTTAAATACCAAAAAAACGGTAATATTATGCATGTTTCATCTTGTTCCACCATGGTCATTTTTCGTATGGGGATTTGATTCAGTTTAAAATATTAACCTTATGTTTGTAAATTAAAGTTGTGATTATAGAAATTACCATACGTGAGGATATTTTTATATTTATCATGACACATTATTTACATATTTGGCCTATTGTCTACAATTTTTACATATAATGGTTCATTTTTCAAGAATTAGATGGTTAAGAAGTTTTGTGAAAAATATAATATTAATCATACATTATCAGTTGCTTTTTATCCACAAGGGAATGGTCAAGTTGAAGCATCCAATAATAATATTATCAACATTTTATTAAATAAAAATAAAAATGCATGGTAATGATTGACATAATCAAATACAATACACTTTATGGTCATATTGAACAAGTTTAATTTCATTTGCAAGGACACCTACTATTCATTGGTTTATGGTACATAGATAGTATTTCCTTTAGAACTTGAGATTCCCTTATTGAGTCACTCAAAGGAATTATTGACGATAATGGTTATAGATAAAAAATATTAAATTAGCCAATTTTTTTAATGAAACATGAATTTATATTGTTGAGCACCCACAGGTCATCAAAGCCACCTTAAGAAAGCTTATAACTAAAAGATCAAAATAATAATTTTTCATATAAAAAATAAAGTTTTAAAATGAAAACAAGAAAATACAAATGCAATTAAAGAGAAAAAAATAATTTTTAAATCCAATTTTCTTGGTTCCTTTATTATAATATAAAAATCTAGATTAGATGCATATTTCCTTGTTACATTAAAAGGTAAAATGTAAGCATTTGAAAAATCCCATTAATATTATGTATTTGAGATGATTTTATATTTGAGTCTTGCCTCTTCTTCTCAACATTTATGTCTTTTACTTTATTTTTATGTCTTTTACTTTATTTATATAATTGTATTCTTTTATAATTGATCAATCATTTCTTCACTTTACTTTTCTTCAGTTGTTTGCATGGTTTATATTTCTCCATTTGGCTTTGGTTGTTAACCTTTATTTTTCAATTCTTTGTCATTAATTATGTTATTTTATTCACAATAATTTATTTTTTTAATATTTATGTGATTCTTGTTTTGATTGATCTTTCCTTTGTGTCATTGCACTTTGTTTCTTTCTGCTTAATTTGATGTTTGTTTAGTCTTGTCTTAACATGTGTCTCAAAATTAGTTATTCATCAAGATTCATATCATGTGAAATTTTTTATGTTCTTTCTTATGATCCCATTA
>JARHVA010002048.1:2352500-2635000 GCA_037957365.1 Torreya grandis
CTAATCTTAGGAGAGTGCCACCTAGTTGGGAATCATCACATCATTCAGAGTTAGAGAGTAGTCTCCTATTCTTGCTAGAGATACGAGTACCTAAAAAATCTTGGCTGGATGGAAGATCATCAAACCATACAAAGTAAAAAAAGTAAGATCTCTAGATATGTCAAGCATATCAAAATTTAGAATAACTAGGCCCAATGGGAAACTATGGCACTATATAATGTGAAAATTAATTAGTCTCCACTTGTAGCCCAGGAAATTGAGATTGAAGTTCCACTAGTTAACTAGAATGGATTAGGATGTGCCACTAGTTCCTTGGGTGGCACGTTATCCTATAAAGTGTAAAGCCACATAATACATAACAATGCTTAAATGGTGACTACTAATTTTAAAAAAGATAGAGGGGTGACATGTGTTAGAAAGTGTGGATTACTTATATAAAAATCTAGGGGATGTTACCACATGCTCACCATGTGCTTGTTGTTAGTGGAATGGGAAATTGGACCCGATTGGATAATTTTGAAAAACATCATATCATCTTTGTTATATATGTCTAACAACATAGGATAGTGGACTATTAATTTAATTCTAGATTTGCAAATAAAAAAGATTAAATCCCAACACCTACTCAGATTTCAAATTTCAAGAAAGTGAACTATAAAATGGCATTAATGTAAAAAAATGTGTGCACAAGACTTAAAAGCCCAAACAAGGTCCATTAACAGTCACCAATGCCAATATGGAAATCTAGGCGATCAATGTCCTTTTATTTTGGGTGTATGGATTCATATAGTGAAAAAAATGGGCCAGACATATTTTAAATACTAAAAAATTATAGTTTGTATGCCCTATAAGTATATTGTGATTTTTTTAACAAAAAACAAAAAAATTACAATTATAAATTTAAATATTACAATAGGAAAAAGATAAATAGCTATAAACAAGACATACCTATAGCAAAAAAATGTAAATGATAAAAAAACATAAACTTTGCAATAATGAATAGACTAGAATGTTCAAATTTGAAAAAGCCATTAACAATTGCTAAATTATGGAAAGTAAATCAATAAAAAAATCTAACAATTAATGCGCTTGTAAAAGAAGTATCTCTTGTGCATGTTATGCCATGGAATCTACTAAAAACCTGAAAATAAAAATGGTTTTGATTTCGCACAAGCAGTAATAGACTTTTTAAACTTTTCAAAAAAACACTAAGTATTATTTGTTTATTTTTAGCATATCATGTTGGTAGCACTGTAGGTTGATTTTCATGAGAAAATGTTTCACAGATGCATTTTTTTACTAGAACAAGAAACTCATTATCCTCTAGGATAAAATAGAATGATTTGTGGATAACATATAAGCTTTAATGAAAGGTTTAATTTTTTTCCATTGTTATCTCATCATCTTGTAAATCTAGCAAAGCCTATCCCAATAAGAACTCACCATGTCATTGAGAATAAGAAAGGCCAGTCTCTTATTCCCATTGTAAATGTTAGAGCCTGAGAGAGCATGACCCAATGATGGAATGCTATGTTATTTGGAGTCAGATAAGCTAGCTTCTTAGACCTATCATGGGTGTTATAACTCAAGATAAATCAATGTAATCAAAACTTGAACCATCATTCAAATTTGGAGAGGTAACTTTGCATACTAGTCAAATATGTCAAAGGCTTATAAAATCCATTCCAATCATAGATCACCATGTCATTCCAAGCTAAAAAGATGACTCCTTACACCTACTAGAGATATCAGATCTCAAGAGACCCTGTCGTAATGTGAATTGGCTCTGTCATTCAGTGTCATAAATGGTAATGGTTAGGACTTGTCATAGGTATGGGAAATAGGAATATCTGAGCTCAATGAGAGATTTGTGTGTCATTCCCAATCATAAAAAAAATTTCTTGGACCTGTTAGATCTTGAGAGATCCTATCTTGATTTCAAGGTACCACGTCACATAATGAAAAGGTAAAATCATTGTTTACTATGACTCATAATGCTTAGAATAAAGTATGAGTAGTTAACCATGAACAATGAGGTCATGTATCATGAGTAATGGGACACCACTTTCCATGTTGGTCTAAGAAGGTACAAGCATTATCAATCTGAGTTAGAAAGACCATTCTCTAAAACTTGTCAGAAATGTTAGAGCCTAGGATAGCATCATCAAATGGGAAATTGATGCATCATTCGGGATCAGAGAAGCTAGTTACCTAGACCTATTATAGATGTTTAGGCCTAGGAAATCCCAATATAGTGGTAGATCATCACATGATTTAGAGCTAGTTAGAGTAGTTATTCAAACATGTCATAGTTATCATACCCTAGGAGAATGCTAGCTAATGTTCCATTATTACGTTATTCAGAATCTGAAAGGTTGCTCACTTTTACTTGTTAGATATGTTAGATCTTAAGAAATATTGATGTAATGTGTACCTACCATGTCATTTGGAGTCATAGAGGGAAGTGTAGAACGAAGAAAGTAGGGCTCAAAGACAAATCAACACATCATTCCTAATAAGAAATATGAGCCTCTTGGACGTGTCAAGATGTCAGATCCTAGGATAGCCTAGCTTGATAAGAAGTTGTTGCATCATGTAATGTAAAGATGAAATGGTTTTTACTTATGGCTTGAAAATATTAGAATAAAGTGAGAGTTGTCAAGCAGAACTGATCTAGACACGTCATGTGTTCTTGGGTGACACATTGTCCTAGTCAGGACAAAGGCATTGAATGCAAGACCTTACGTAGATGGTGACCTTGTAATAAAATCTAATAGGAAGATGGAATGTGTCAAAAATTAGGAACTAGACAATGTAACTTAAAGGTACATGTTTGTGTGACTATTATGTGTTTGCAAGTGAGAAAGATGAATCTATCGAACCTATAATAGACGTTAAAGGCTAGGAAAAGCCATGCCAATCACAGATCACCACATCATTTTGTAGGTATAAAAACCATAATAGTTGAGCTCAATGAAATATATATGCATCATTCCCAATAAAAAAAACAAGTCTCTCAAATCTATCAGAGATAGGGAAAGCCTATCTTAATTTCAAAGAGCTGCGCCATATAATGCAAAGGTAAAATGGTTGTTTAATGTGACTCACAATGCCTAGAACAAAGTAAAAGTAGTTACTCATGATCAATTAAAGTGTGCATCATGTTCCTATGTGAGACATCATCCTGCTTAGAATAAAGGTATAGAGTGAAAATCCATGTTTAACTATGACTATCAATAAAAATAATAATTGAGAGATAACACATGTTAGACAATGGAGACTAGAGCACAAAATTTAAAGGTACGTGGTTGTGTGAATACCATATGTCATGATAATAAAGATAACACTTTACATGTTGGTCCAAGAAAGAAAAATAATTATCAAACCAAGTCTCAAAGACCAATCTCCTAGACCTGTCAAAAATGTTAGAGCCTAAGAGAGCACCATCTAATGGGAAACCAGTGCATTATTTGAGGTCAAATAAGTTAATTATTGGGACCTATTATAGATGTCAGAGCCCAAGAAATCCCAGTCTATTAGGAGATCATTACATGATTCAAAGTCAATCAGAGAAGTTCCCTAGACCTATCATAGTTATTATATGTCAGGAGAATCCAAGCCAATGCCACATCACCACATTATTAAAAAATATAAAGGTCGCTTACTTATAACTATCAAATATGTCAAAATTTGGGAAATCCCACTGTAATGGGTGTTTTTCATGTCATTCAAAGCCACAAAGGGAAGTCCATAGGATATGTTAGAGATGTCAGAGACTAGGAAAGTAGAGCTTAGCAATAAATTAGTACACCAATCACAATGAGAAAGGTGAGCCTCTTAAATGTGTTAAATATGTCAGAGCCTAAGAGAGGCTAGCTCAATAGGAAGATATCATGTCATATAATGCAAAGATGAAGTAGTTTCCACTTGTGGCTTTAAAATATTAGAATAAAATGGGAGATGTTAATCAAAACTGATCAGGGCACATCATGTGTTGCTGGGTGACACATCGTAATACTCAAGGCAAAGGCATTGAATGCAAGACCTTGCTTAGATGGTGATTATGTACTAAAATCTAATAGACAGATGATGTGTCAGAAAGTAAGGACTAGTCGATTCAACTTAGAGGTATGTGATCACATGTATACTACATGCTTAAAAATGGTAAAGATGAGTCTCCTAGACCTATTAGAGATGCCAAAGGCTGGGAGAGCCTAACTAGATACAAATCTATCATGTTACACAATGCAAATATGAACTGATTATCACTTATGACTTGAAAAGCTCAAAAAAAAATAGGAGTTGTCAAGAAAACTTGATTGTAGTGTGATATGTGTCCATGAATAACACATCATTATACTCAGAATAAAGACATGGACTGTGAATCCATGCTTAGATGGCAACTACCAATAAAAATATAATAGACCAGTGACATGTGTGTGAAATCAAGGACTAGCTAAGGTAACTTGGGGATGCATTATCACATGTCTGTGATGATTTTGTGAAGGATGCAAGTCTTTTAGACATATCAAAAGAGTTAGAATCTACAAAATCCTGGCTGGAGGAGAAGTTATCACATTGCATAATACAAAGATGAACTATTTACCACTTGTGACTTGGAAAGTTCATAATAGAGTAAAATATGTTAAGTAGGTCTGATCAAGGCATGTATTTGTCCCTAGATGAGACATGATTCTATTTAGTATAAAGGCATGGAATGCAAATCTGTGCTTATATGGTGATGATTAATAAATTTTTGATCAAACAATGACATGTATCTAAAAAATGAGGACTAGTCAATGAAACTCCAAGGTCTATGATCATGTGTCTACCATATACTCATAATCAAAGGAATGGGAAGCTAGTATGAATTGGATAGATTGAGAAAACACCCCATCATTGACATTATATCTAGTTGGCAGTGGAAGATCATGTGCTCAGAATTCAATTATAGATTTGGAATTAAAAAGAGAAAATCTTGCCACTAACTCAAATTCATGGCAAGTGAGCTATCAAATCAAATTAATATAGGGACATGCATGCATAAATTTTTAAATCCTAAAAAAATCTCATTAACTATTATCATTGTTGATTCAGAAGAAATTTTACATTTCTTGTTCTGAAATCCACAAAAAACTTTTGTATTATATGCCTTTGATATCTAAAAGCTTCCCAATTCATTTTTTGTTTCATATCAATGGTCATTACATCTTCCAACACAAATCTAGATCTTGAATAATGGGACACCACTTTACCTATTGGTTTAGCCAAATTTAAGCATTACAGTGACATATACAAAGGAATAGAGCTTATCCCTAGGGACTCTAGTGATGTCGATGACCAAGAGGCTAAATATGAAGATGCCCTTTGGTCATCTAAAAGATGTGGACTCTATAGAGATGTGGCCAAACCATAGACCTTTCCTTGCACCAAACTAATGGGAGACATTCTTCACAAGGGCATCTGAGTACATGATGGTGTTCATGATTGGGTCTATTTACCCACTTCTCAGTAACATATTTTTGGCATATCTGCAAATGCCTTTAAGACACTACTACCTATAAAACTTCTTGTTTTCATATGATGCACCATCATTATTGGCATATTTAGATGATAACCATATCTATATTGTTCTCGAGGACTAGGCTGAGAACCCAAACTTCAAGTGGGTGAACAAAGAAAAGATCAATGCTTACATAGTATACACTTTCCAAGAAGAGATATGAGTAGGCATGATCCTTTTGAATCACCTATTCAAAAATTCAAACTATTTCAATGTCAATGAGCTATGAGTTCCACTTCTAAACATGATTTTGACTCACTCCAACATTTCAAACCTTGGAAGATTGATCAACTTTAACTTGGTCTAGGCTATTATAGACACCCAAAATGGGGGAAATTTATACAGGATGGGATATATGATTGATGCCATCTATGGAATGCTCTTGTTTAACCCATCCATCTTTCTTGCTTGAGTTCTTGGTGGCCAAAATGTCCATGTTGTGTTATTCAAACTCTATGGTTACCATTTCTACCAGTATGTCTAGTATGTATGTGAGCATTTCTATTCGATGGTGTACTAGGTGATCAATGAAGATCCTATGCCCTAGATTTTAAATATAATATGGGAATATATCATAGTCATAGGGGACTACTAGCTATATAAAAAAAAGATAGTGATCTGAGTCATGGGATTATTGCATGAACCACTGCATTTGCCATACTATGTGCCTGACTACCTAGTAGAGTAGGAGATCACCTATCAACTAATGAATGGTCTCCTTGGCCACTACATATATAATTAGCAATGTGCCCTCTAATCCCCATCATGATATGAGGGAACATTTATATGACCTTTCCCTCAATACAAAATATGGAAATGGGTTGAGACTCTTTCACTCTGATAAAATGCAAGATTTGGGAGTGGGACCCTAAAGGGGTGATTCGGGCTCACTTATCATAATATGGACCTTATCTCAACATTAAATAATACCATTAGGCTAAGGAAAATGATGAATTTTACCTAAATGATGTTAATGACTAGGAAGTGTGATCATGGATAGTGGCTAGGAGGAAGAAAAAATGAGAAAAAGGCTTAAGCATGTCCTTTAGTAACCACTTCAGCTCCTACTCAACTGACAAAGGATTTGATTGCAAATTCTTTGATTATTTTGTATAAAATATTGAAGGGAATCCTGACAACTTCTATTCCTCAAGGTACACCTCTACCTCCCCCAATTACTTTTCCAACTTCACTTTCAGCATCATCCTTGATTTCTCAAGTTCCACTTCCACTAAAAATTCTAATTTATCAATCTACATATGTGCCTCCTCCATATGCCACTCTAATGATCTCATGTAGGACCCTAAAGGGTGACATACCATCTTCTCCTCTTAAAGTTGCCTATTCATCTCCTCTGCTTGCTCCTCTAGTCTCACTTCGTATGATAGCCCTAATTTCTTGAGCTACACTTCTAAAAATATACATAATTCATCAAGGTTAATCTCCACCTCTACCTTCCTTACATGTTCCTAGAATTTAAACTGAACCTAATCTGGTATCACCTTCTACTAAGCCTCAACATCCATTAGTTTAGACTACACGATGACAAGCAATGCAAGTGTAGTTTTCTCAGCCAGCAATATTGTATTGTCTAAGATTTAATGTCGGATTTAGTTAGACCTTGAGCCCCAAACATGAAACCTAGAAAGAACCTATTTAGGGTCTTTCACTCACTCTATCTCCAATTTTTTACTTTCCACCCCTTGCCCCTACCATGTTTTGACTTTTTATTCCCATGCCCACTACTTCCACTCTACTTTTGATGTTTCCTAGCCTTTTTGCTTCACCTTTTTCCTAAATTCCCTTGAACTTGGTTATTTCAAGCATTGTAACTCTATATTTTCCTCCCATTCCACTTGTCTCATAGCCTAAAGTCTTCCTACTACCTTTTCTGTGTATGCTCTTGATAATATATGTAGTTATATCTTGTGAGAGTCCATTGCCTCTAATAGAGACGCTCCTGGTTACCACTCTAGTCACCTCAATAATTCTTTTTGTGGCTATAAGTCATCTTCCACCAGATCCTATAGTTTTAGATGTCATAGATAGACCATCCATCCTAGAATCTATAGCCAATCTAGAGAAGAGGCCAAAGAAAAAATAGTAATCTAGCCATCCTTCGATGACTCTAATTCCAATAGCAAGAGCTCAATGAATAGCTCCCCATACCCCTATCTTCTTAACCCAAGGCCTTATTTTCCTCACCTTAAATCATCCCATATCCTCTCTATTATTTCATAATCCATTCTTGGGCCCAATTTCACCTTAGATCAACCTGAATTATGAACAATGGTGAGCTCAATTCTTCCCATGTGCTTCTCCTTTCATTCTTATACCACTTCCACGTCCACTCCTTTCCTCTTTCACTACTTCCACTTCATTTGTCTCTCCTTCAACTATTTATCCTCTTGTTACCACTATTCAAGTTAAATCTCATATATCCCTAATAGCTCAAAGGATGATGCCAAAATCAGATACTCCACATATGGATGTTCAAGATGACTTGGATGTACAATAGAGTTTTGATAAAGCCTTCAGGGGCATGAAAAGGATACTAACTCAAAGGTTTATGAAAGAAGGGAAATTAGTGATATGGTAAACCAATTAGGATCTATTTTCTCTTACCAAGGTAAGGACTATTATTAGGGAGGAGAAGATAGCTGAGGATCCACTATCGATCATGTAGGCCACCCATGATATGTCTAATAAATTACTCAAGGACAAGCAAAGCCAAGTTCAGACTCTCAAGGATCAAGTGAAAATCACATTACCAATTAGATAAATTTTCCAAGTCAAAGATACCCTCCTATTTCATTTTTTTATCTTGATGAATGTAATGGAGACTTGAGTTGAGACCGATTCAATTATATAGAGGACATGAGCTTACATGGAAAGAATCATAGAGATTGATAGGAAATGTTGGAAGCTATAGGTCATGATTAAAAAGGAGATGATCCTAGAGCTAAATATGATACCCAACTTAGATTTGACACTTTATCATACTTATTTCAAAAACATGAGAATGTGGATGGTGAAGTGGCTATCTTTGGCTCGCACTACCATGGAACTACTATAAGAGGGCAATAAAAAGATACTGACATACTTTCAAGAGGTCAATATCTTTGTATTATTCCACCTAAATGGAAGTACCCTAGAACAAGGCAAATTTAGATTCCACCTACATCAATTTGACCAGGTTATGAGAGAGAAAATGACCATATCAAATCAGAAATGAGCTCAGGCGATGTTAGATCTATCAACCCAATGCACTACAAGTGTCAACTAGGTTTTCAGAGTCTAAGCTTCGATGGATGTGGTTTTTGAGGTTTCTCAAATATTGGTAACTTAGGTAGAGGTGATATTTAGAGAGCCTCTAATGAACCTAGTCAAGCTAGATAAGGAGTTTGATCTATTATCGACTGGGCTAGAGTTTCGGAATGTCCAGTTGAGATAGTTGGGAGCTGGTACTTCTTAGCCACCTTCGCATGTTTAGAGATGATTCCCATATATTTGTTATGGGTTTGTTAAAATTTATTTATTTATTTTTTAAAAAATTATGGTTGTGATTTGAATGAGTAGCCATAGTGGCCTAGGATGATATCCTTATGATTTTTGGAGGTAATTCCTAGTCCTTGTTTATTTATTAATAACCGTATTATATTTTTAAGAATGAGAAAAAAAAGTTTAGATGTGATTTTGCAAACTCTCTACATTTTGGTCTATAATGACAATCCAAATTGGTAATTGTAACATTTTTAAATCTTTTTAACAAACATAACCTATTTTTATGAAAAATACTCTTTATTATGTTTGATTTCATTTCATTTGCACGTTTAAATTATTAATAATGATATGATTGATTGAATCAAAACTTTTCCAGTGTATTTTGGTCATGATTATGATGTTTTTAGCTATTGTATTTTCTCAGTAAGTTATTTCCTTTTTTTTATAGGTACCAATCATTCCTATGCTTACTTACAAGTTTTCATATAATGTTTATGTGTTTTTGACAACAAAGTGTTAGTGTTAATGTTTGGTAGGAATCTACATTGAAATAATATTTTGGTTTTCATCAGATTATCTTCACCATATGTTTTTGCAGATAGAACTTTTGTTAAATTTGGTCCATAGAGGTATAGTTGTGGCATATACACAAAAAAGAAACCACTTCAATTAAACACATTAATTTAATTCTCTATTTGATCACTCGATATTACTATAACTTTAATATATTTTAAATTTAACAAAAAAGGCCAAGGAATCCTTTTTAAAATGATGTTAGGCAGTTTTTGCTTTTTAGATATATGTTATTCATATTGTTATCTTAATGTCATGCATGTTCCAAGTATATGCAAGAACTTCATAGTTCAAACTAGAAAATCATATTTTTTTCTTTATTGATGTTGGAATCAATGTAATTAATTATAAATATATATTTTTGAAGTACCAAGATTTTTAGTTTAAATGCATACATTTCCTCATCCAACAATGGATCTTAATCATAACCTTCAATCTTATCTACTACATTGAAACAAATAATTAACTTACATATTTTAATTATGAAACCATTCCAATTCTAATAATAATGCTAATATTATCCCAAACATAATAATAGCACAAATATTCACTTTGCTTATTCGATGATCACATAATTTGATTTTTCCAATATCTACATAGAGTTACATTTTTATCGAATGTAATTATTAATCAAATAGATAATTTAAGGCACCCTAGCTTCTATGGATAATCAGAATGAATTGAAATAATTTTTGTCTCACATCCTTATAGATTATAAATTTGATGTTTAACTAGATAATTACAATCAAAATTGGAAACAATAAACCTCACAAACATGTATCTATATACTAAACATACAATAAAATCTTTTGAAATTAAAAGCAAATACCTAAGTTCCTTCATAAATATAGTAATACAATAATAACTATGTCAACCATGATCTGAACACATAGATTTAACTAATTTCAAATATCATAGTATAAGCCCATTCATCTAGGGATTTTTCATATTTTAAGCATGCCAACAATGATGTGATATAACCATACACAAAAGTAAAGGACCTTCCTTGAGGTCATTAGCTTTGAAAAATATAAACTAGTAAAATAAATTAAACACAGAGAAAAAAACCACAACCAATAAACCAAATTTAGTGTTTCCACTTCACTTGCCTAAAATGATTACATAGACTATCATAAATGCAATGCTAGATCCAAACATAGAACATTTCTAAAGTAAAAAATGTATTTTCCTATGAATTACAAGTTTTTGATCCATCTATCAAATGTAAAAATGTTTAAATACTGTCATAAATTTAGTCAGACAGTGACAAACCATATTAAAAAAAATTAAAAGCTATTTTAGACCTATCAAATAATGTTCAAACCAAAGCATTGGGTTTATAAAAATAATGACAATCACAAAGAAATGAGAATTAGCTATCAGAACATGTTTTTTTGGATAGTTTTGATGAATATAAATACAAATAATTAAAAGATAATGCTTAAGACTAATTTTTTATGGAAACATTATAGTTAAAATAATATATACTTGTCATCACCATTCTAACAAATCCTCATCTGGATCAAGAATAAGATTGAACAAGGAAAACACATTAAATCAAGGCTCAATTTACTGCATTCTAACTAATCAAAACAAAAACACACAAAGTTGAGAAAATTGTTTCACAACATAAGTAAAAAAATGCTAGTTTTTCAACCAACTTCTGATACATCACATGTGCAGATTAAAACTAGAACATGGCAATACTATTTGGAAACTTTGTTGTGCATTCAACAAAGAATAAGCAAGATCAAGATGGTTCCAACTAATAGTGGCCCTTACTGTCCAATCCATCAGTCATGATGTTGAAAAACTTGTCCAAACAAAAGAATAAATATATAGAGATGAAAAACTTTAACATATAAGAAGAGCTTGCTTACACTAAACAAAACATCTTCAAATTTGTTGTCCCTGCCATTCTCATAATTGTATATATCCTTGCTTAGATCATGCCTTCAAATAAGTATTCCACACTTTGCAATCTAGATGTATGATATTTCATGTAGTCAATTGTTGGGCACCCTACAAAGAAATGAAAAGCAAGGAGAACATCAATCTCTATTAAAATCACCAGCTAAAAAAAAATCATAGCAATAACTAGATTTTTTTAAAAAACTAGATTGTAATCAATGTGAGTGATAAATCTACTACTTTATTTTTTTGGTTTATGTTTTATCTTTTTATCTTTTATTTTTTTGAAATCAAGAGAAAAAATAAAAAAATAAAAATAGAGGAAGCAAAAAATACTCACTGATAGATCTGATGACATTGTTTGTAGCAAGTGAAAAATTGCCATGGCATTCAAAGCACCGTAGTAAAAATGTAATAGTCAATATATCTTATTTGTATTGATCAAAAGAGACTTTGATGAGATTTGATAACTTTTCATTCAGAAGCATTCCATTTAAAGTGCAATCTATTTTTCCATTTTCTATTTGTACAACACATTGTAATCCCTGTTAATATGAGTATATTTAATTTTGTTGACAATTTATGAAATATTTATGATCATTTATTGAAGTAGTGCTAGCGATGATCATGAGCTTACAATGGTCATAGAATGGCTGAAAAATTGAAGCATATATATTCTTCACTTTCAAGAGGCCTTTAACCTTCAAAATAAGAAATAAATAGAAATTTTCATATTTTTAAACTATTAAAATTATATTGTTCATTTCTAACCATATATATATATATATATACACACCCCTTTTCCTCACTAAAAATGATGAGTCAGAGATAGATACTAACTTCAAAATTATTTTTTTCTAAAACTTTCAAATAAACTTTTGTATGTTCATCATTTAGTATATCCAAAAATGTGGACTGCCCTACATGAAGCAAAGATATGCCTTTGACACCATTTCTAACAATGTTTTTGAATAATTCTATTAATGTGTTTGTTGTCAACAATATTTCCTAAACACGAGAATATTCATGTTGTAATTATCATTTATGACAAGCTACAAAGCAATTGTTTAATGTTAGCGTTTTTTTTTTAAAAGGTGGATATATGTATGTTATTTCAAAGTGAATTATATTTCAAAAACATGTAAAAAATAAGAGTTATAAGCTTCTAGAATTAGCATTTATAGTTTCCATGTCTTCCTCAGTTTCATCATCATTCATATAAAGCTCATACAAGTTGTAACATTTTTGATACTTGACTATCATAGCAACCAATACACCCACTGCATATGCATTATCTAATTGCATAAGATCATGTACGGTGATATCTAGTGTGAGTTTAAGATCCTTGCACACAATCACAATGTTTTCCATTGTTGATTTCATGTTCAAGACAATACAACACTCAACATCCCCTCCATATTGACTTCTATTTTTTAATCATAAATTCTATAATGCATAGACTATTGCTAGCTAAAATATAAGGCAAGAACTTGTCAATCATTTGTTATTGATATTTACAATTATCGTTAATTGACCAAATTTTTTTACAAGATTTGCATGAATTATTTTTTCCTTTAATGGGGAATTTGTATTCTTGTAAACTAGGACCATAGACAACCAACACATCACCTTCAAATACATTGCCATTTTTTTTGTCGAGAGATCAATGATTGGCATTGGTATGTTTTGACCTACATTTGCACTACAAAAATAGTTTTGAAATAAAAACCATGAACACAATTATTTTATATTATTGTATAATGACATTTTTTTTCTTTGTTTTAGAAAAAAAAACTAAAACCAAATCATAAGTTCCATGCAAATGAAATAACATATTACTTGTTAGGAATAGTAGAGCTCCACAATAAGCTGTGCAAAGTTAAAAAATCACTATTTTTTTGGTCTCTACTACTTTAGATCTATTTATAGATCCACACTTTGTTATTTTTATTCCTAGTGATATTCGATATTAATCTATTTTATCACGGCATGTTGGTTAACATTTTCCCTTGTTCGCATATCTAGTTTTTTATTAAGTGCGAGATAACACCATTAGCATCATAGATTTTATAATTGTTAAAGAGAAAACAAATGAACCAAATAAAGAGATTTTCACCAAGAAAAGATAAAAAATTTATCGTAGCTGAGAAATAAAATATTATCATTTAGATGGCCTCGAGTATCCTATTTATAGATCCTTCTCAACACATTTGTATGGATCCATATACACTTTTCCGGATATGTTTTTTTAAAACTTTCATAAGCACTGTTTTGATTAAAAATTAGAAAAAAAAAGAGAGCATATTATAAGTGATATGCTTTTTCCATTGCTCTATGTATTTTTTTGTTCATATGTATAATTTCATAAAAAAAAATCATGAACATGCAAAACTAATGACCTACCATGTGCAAAAACAAAGTATTACCATTGTAGTGTGTTTTTATCATGTAGTTTCTATTTATAAAATAAATGCACATGTTGTCCTCCATATCCAATGTTTTTTTGTCAAAGTTTTTTTGAACCACATCAACGATTGAAGATTGTGAGTAAATGTAAAGGCAACTAGTCTATGCATAATGCAAATGGTACACAACACTTTTTTTCTTAATATGTTCAGATGTTTATTACTTTTATTTTTTTTGCTTTTGCTGATTTGATTTTCCATTGATTATATACATTGACAAATTTAATTTTTCAGTTATACTTGGCATATGGAAATGACATTACACAAAATAAGCAACACATGTTTTTTTTCTTTTTTTTTTTTTTCCAAATTTGTAAAGTCATCATATTGTTTTGTCAAAGAAAAATACAAAGGCAACATGCATGATGGTATATCTAGTATGCATCATAAACACTAAATCTAGTGTTATGAATATTCATATTTGTCCAATAGTGATCTATTAAAGTGACTGCATTTGTTGGTGGCATATTTGATATTAACAAAAAACCATGCCTATGCATTATTCTTAAAAGACAATGTCTAGATATTTTTTTCTAAAGCATATTAATATTAAAATCACTAGAAAATATGATTTTGGTTGCAGGTGACAATCTAGTAGCTATTATCTCTATAAATACCAATAGATCATCTATTGGTACATTCAGTGCCAAGTAAATATTTACGATCTGTATCAATGTATCTAAATATGATATGACATGAGTCATAGTCTCCACATTTGATGTAGCAAACACTTTTCTATTTCTCATTACAATGTTTTTTCTAAAGCGTGACATTATTCCATACATGTTCATTGATAGGCAATAGTACAAATTTTGTGCAAGAACTAAAGCACTTTCTACATGCATAGTTTTTATTTCCTAGAAACATAAAATAATTGCATTCATAAGCTCATAGTCATGTGTTATACATTCTAGGTGAAATTTCAAAATCCATGTATTCAACTAGAAAATAGTAAGGCTATCACATATTTGAGAAACATTTGCAAAAAGTGATAGCCACTATGTAGAATATTCCAGTCTTTGCATCTCATCATTCACTCTATTACACATCACAAAATTATCAGGTTCTAATTTATTCATAAGATACAATGATTTAATGTTTCTTACTTATAAAAGTGTAGTATAGACAAGTCTGTGCCACTTGACACCGAAATTATCAAATGCTAATGCCTCCATTATGAGTCCTTACAATCTATGTATTATTCGATCACATGCTATATGTACTATAAATTGCTATTTCACCATGGCCATAGTTTTTCTTATGTAAATTTTCCTCGAGATTCTCTTTATCAATGTCCAGTTTTTGGAAATTTGGTAATAATAAAAGCTCTACATTTTTTCATTTTAACACTCCAATTTTAACATCATTAAATTCTATCCAAACCATGTCTACTTGTCCAGGTGTATAATGCTTGATAATTCCATCAACACCATTCACCAATCCATCTTGTATGTCATAGTTTACACCAATCAATTCCACTAATATGTTTAGTTTTAAAATAATTATATTAGGCAAGCAATTCTTTTCATTATTTGTAATGATTTCATAGATAAATTCATTTTTTTGTCAACAACATTCAATTTATAAGTCTATTCATTAATAAGCACAAGCATTTTTTGTTACATTTTTTAAAATCATCATTCTTTTGAAAAAAGAATAGAAATGTTGGTTCATAAGGGGGAAATCTATAGCATAGATTATTTAAGTATTCAATATCTGACATTGTCTACTGACAAGTTATGATCTAGTTTAGGATGGAAACAAATAGAATATCAATATGATGAACAACTTGTCAAAGCTAAAAACATTTCACAATATCATGCAAAAAAGTATATGGAGTTGTTTCTCCATTCAATATCAGTTATTGGAAAACCCATCTATCTTGAATAGGATCTATCTAGTAAAAATCACTGAAAAATATAACATCAATCTTTATAAATGCCATTGTTGGTGTATGCATTATCTATCGAATTATTTTTTCAATATTACAAATCATTCAACTGCCCAATAAATAGATTTCATCAATAAATAGGACACATAATTATTGATAGGGTTTGTTTAATGTGTCCAAAGTATTTGAATCCAATGACAACATTCATGTTGATGTGTATGAAAGTTGAAAAATAGAATATGCAATTAGACCATTTACATTTTATGTTGCTTTACCAATATATGTAATAATCAGGCCCTTAATTTTCAAAGGATCACTTTCAAGTTCTTTGTTATATATACATGTCAAATTTTCATATATCACTTTCATGATAAATTTTTTCCTTATGCATGTTCCCCCTATTAAGAACAAATAGATTGGCTTGTCCAGCTCTAGCATTTTTCTTATTGTAATGTCCTTTAAAATTACTTCTTTCTCTCAATTTAGCTACCTCTGCAAGTCCAGGTATTCTTTTCTACTCATAAAAAAATGATGTTTGGTTATGTGAAACATTTCCAAAGGCCAAGTTTTGATTGGTTGACGACCTTTCATGTAATGCAAATCATAGGCTATGTCATATGCAATAAAATTATTCTTGATTTGATCACTCTTTCTATCCTCAACAATAGCAAATTGCAAATCAAAAGCAATTTTTATAATGTTTATATCAATATCAATGCCAACCCATTTTGTTAGTGGCTTTGCAAAAAAGAGGCTTTCATTCCTTGTTACTTATTTTTTATGAGTAAGGAATGTATCAGTCCATGTGTTGGAATTTTTCTTCAATGTGTTTTCATTGTCATGATAAGGTATAAATAACATCATCTTATCTCTGCAATAATTTTTAGGATCCACATGCATATTATATCTAACATGTCTATAATGCATAATTTTTTTATTTCTTATTATTTGTGCATTTACCTAGGTAATATGCAATAAATTCAGCTAAGCACACATGTTCTAATTGCATCAGCCTCACAATATATTTCTCTATGGGAGAAGCACATTTTACATCTTTTAAAGTGTCTAGTTCTTGTGCTAATAACTTTGGGATTTTCAAAATGTAAGTTATTTTTTCCTATGGTGATTATTTATGAAAACTATTTTCCTTGAACTATGATGTAAAGGCAATGACAATACAATATGACTGGCCTACTGACTAAACATTTGTTGATGTTACAAGAGCTCATTCCATATTTTTCTTATATCTTGCAATTTATTATCATTTCTATGAACAATTTTAGCATGCACCTTCCAAAATGTGTTTGTCAACATGCAATCAAATTTTATCATATAGGAGCAGTAATATGTTGCAGCAACATATGCATCAAGAATGAATTATGCATATGTGTTATCATACCATAATGTCAAAATATTTTTTGCAAATGCATTCACCTAAGCATCATATGGATGTCTTTTTAGCATTATAATTGGTTTAAAAATATAACATCTTAATGAAAGTATATATATTCTTTTTTAGATATGTTTTCCTCTTGAAAAAACATATGAAATGTTGTGTCTTTTCTATATTTTCTCTACTCAAGCTAAGAAACAATTCTTCTAGAATTTTATTTGTATATCTCGTTGGTTTCATCCAATGGATCTAATATTCTTATTTTTTTCATTAGAGGCAATGGGAAATTGAATCTTCATTATGAATTTCTATGTTTTTTGCATGTGTTTGTATGATGATGTGTTTGCATTTTAGTCAAATCACTATTAATCTATGTTGAAGCTGAGAAAAAATTCTTATGGCATTATCTTTATATATCTCATTGGTTTCATCGAATGGCTCTAATATTATTGCTTTTTACATTACAGGTAATGGAAAATTGAATTTGTATTGTGAATTTCTATGTCTTTTGCATGTGCTTGTATGATGATGTGTTTGCATTTTAGTCAAATTGATATTAATCAATGTTGAATCACAAGATATGTTTTTGTCCAAAAAATCCTCAATTTCAGTATTAGAGTAATCTCCATATATAGGTGCATTCTGTGCCTAGAGCATGAAATGCAAATGCTCATTTCCCCTATTTTAAAACTCTATCACAAAAAAATAAATCCAAAACTTTTCCAAATAATTATTAATTTTTTAACAACATATTTTTGAATGCATTAGATATATGGTTAAAGTAACGACTATAAAGAACAAGATATTTTCTTATCATCGTATCAATATTGACTTCTTCAAATTTTTCTCTATCTTTATTTTTTTACACTGGAGCCATTTTTTGTAATACATGGCACAAAGGATCCTAGCAAAGTTTAACACTTGTTATAGTCACAAAAAATGTTGGTGGTCCCAATTGCCTAATAATTAAAAAATATGCTTTCTTGAATTTTTAATATATTTAGGCAATGTTCAAATGCTTTTAAAAGATCTATAAACTATGGGGGATTTTATAATTTTTTATATGTTGGCTCTGTTTTGAACATCTTTGGCACAATTTTTTTTGTCTTTTAATTTGCCTTTATGTATGCATATCTAGGCACAAGATGACACTTGGCGTATAATGATTTTGATAGATTTTAAAAAGATGTTAGTTATGTGTGTCTCAATGTCATTTTTCCTATACAAAAGCTCCCACTTTGCTATTTTTTGATATGACACTCTGTCTATCATATCGTGAGGGAAACTAAAACTATAAAGTAGAGTTAGGAAGCTCATCTCTTTTGATAATTTATCTTCCAATATACCTAATGGTTTGATTCCTTCTGATGTAGTAATATCAATGGTCTATTCTTGAATATTATGTATAGACTATACATTAGCAAAAAATGCACCAAAGATTCATTGTTAGGCTTCAATTCATTTTCAAAAGCATCAGAGTCTTATTCTCAATAGACACAATCTCATCAATGTTTTTTTCTCTTATTTCCCTAAAACTACTTTGCCAACCTCTATCAATAATAATATTTTTTTGCTTATACATTGACGCTTTACAAAGTTTAGATAATGCTTTTATCACACATGAAGAACTAACATTTCCTATTAAATATGCTTTTTTGTATTCTATCTTGTGTTTTATCTTTATTATAATTATTTTTATGCCATTCATTTCTCTATATAATGATTTTTTTCACTAGATCTAAGTTCATCAAGACATTTATAATCATTACTATCAAGCCATATTATGATTGTTTATAGCCAATTTCTCATACCTATGTAAATGGCATTCGTAAAGCAACCAATATTTCTTCTAAAAGTGTTAATCTCTTCACAACAACTTTTTTTGGTTTCTCCTAACATTTAAATGAATAATAAATGTTATCACTTTTCCATTTTCAAGAGATCTCTTGCACTGCTTGCACACTTTTTCACCCAAAACAAGTTTTTTTAATGTTGAATATTTAAAAGCACAATCAAATGCTTTCACAATGTCAATGTCAATAGGATTATATCCTTATTAAAATGCAATTATTCATTAAATACACAAGAATGAATTGGCATGTGCTTGATTGATTTTAGATAGTTGTTTATCACCTTGATACTTTACCAATCATGCTACATGCATTTTAATTATTGAATTTTGTGATAGCGTAACATATTTTTCATCGACCACAAGGATTTTTCATCTCCGTTCAAGCTATTTTTTTCCTAGTGTTTATATTATATGTTTTTATTACATTGTTTTTTATTTTTTTCTCACACACTACTTGTTTTAAATAGTGTAGAGAAATATGATGCCTATTTATAGTTTTAGATGTCTCTCTAATAGATGGTTCACTTGCACATTATTTATAAAGCCAAAATGATCCTGTTTATATTCTTAAACCTTCAAATCTATCTCTATGCAATAACCCTATGGAAATATCTATTGGTAATGCATATTTAATATGATTCAAATGAATTATTTTAAATGGATCATAATAAATATAAAATGTATCTATCTAAAAAAAAACAATGTTATATGTTTTATTTGGAATGGAAAATTTGGAAAATTCTTTTGTAATGTTTTTAGTTTGTGTTGACCATAATCGAATATTGCTTTGTAGAATGTTTGAAATTCATGAACAATAAAAGTCATTACCTTCAAGTCCACTTTCTCGATATGGCATTCCAATATTTGAAACATACATTTTCCATTAAAAAAACTTCCAAGCTCTTGTTCCCATAATTCATGCTTGCAAAGTACTAAATAAGTCATTGCAAAGTTGTTTATCATTATAATAGCATTCAAAAAATATTGCACCATATATAGATGAAGAGTAAGACCATAAAATACATGTTCAAATAAAAAACTAATAGTATCAAACAAACTTTTGCCACAACTAGAGCCTAAATTATTTGCTATGTATATGCCATACACTTTTAGGCCATGAAAAATAGCATCCCAGTATAATGAAGGATTTTTTCAAATATTTGATAACTTTGTATTAGAATTCATATTATAGTGCATATTTTTTTTACAAAATAATGGTTCAAAATGCCCATGTGTAGCTTTTATATCATGGAATAAAATCAAATACAATAGAACGGAGCTTTTTTTGTTGAAATGTAGATACATTTTATTTCTCATCGTAGATCAAATAGAAACATGAATATTTAACCATTTACATAACCACTAAATACAAAATGTCACCCCATAGACCAATATCACTCTGATGTATAAGCTCATTTGTAAAAACTCTCCTTCAAAAAAAGTTGGTGCTTATATCACGTATTTGATGCAAATCATATAATAGATTTGGATGTAATTGATTTGCATATGAATGTCTTGCCTCTGCATCCTCATTATTCAAACAATCCATAAAATAGTCAATGATGTCCATTCGTAAAATTCTTGATGTGTAACAAAAATGCAACAACACTTGAAATGAATAAAAAAGGCAATCACCAACAACATAATAGAATGATGCAACCCTAAAAAGATTTATGTGTTTTAAATCGTTATATATATGCAAATAATGAAGAACATCGTAAACTATTAAGAAATGAAACACCAACTCCAAAACAATGCCAAATTTCTAGCACCCATCATCGCCACAGGAAAAAGAAACCACCTAATAAGATATTTACATTATCATTGCAGAAGTAAATAAAATAGACCAATGACCATCATATCCACATAGTTACAAAATACTTACCCATTTTTTTAGAACCTAATGAAAGCCTTAGATGTTTTCCAGGAGAATAAACCCTACATGTTTAAAAAAATCACATTGTTAATGTGTATTTAATTTTTAATTTTTTAAAAAACAACAAAAACCATTTAATTTTTATCATGTCTAGAAATAATAATAATTAAAAAAGACAAGAAAAAAATCTGGTCACATTGATCACAACACAGAAACTCCCCACTATTCATAGTCTCCCAGACCTCTCATAGATGTTAGAGCCCAACCAAATGAAGAAACATCATGTCCTCAGTCATTAGCATAGCAAGTCCCTTTGAGCCTACTAAAAATGTTAAAACCAAGAAGAGCCCGTCTAAAAAAAGAGGTGCCACTCACCATCTGTCAACACAAGATTGTAGATATTCTTGTATAATTTGAAGAACAATACCTTATTAAGGACAAGTTAAATGTTTTTGAATTTTGTGGCTTAATATCTCTCCTAGAGATTTTAAGCCCTTTTCTATTTTTTTCAGGATTTTTAGCATTTATATCTCTTATGGAGATTTTAATTCCTTTTCTAACTTTTAGGTATTTGGAAATTTTTTGAATATTTTTGATCTCTTGGCATCTCAACTCAATGGAGGAAAGAGATGCAAAATGTTTTAGCTTGAAAAATGATGAGAGTGTGGTTTAAAATGCTTAAAAAATAACAAGAACATGGCTTATAATGGTCGTAAAACAAGGAGAACATTGCTTAGGTTACTCATAAAATGGAGAGAGTGTGGATTAGAATGCTTGCAAAGTAGTGAGATCATTACTTAGGTTACTCGTAAAATGGCAAGAGTGTCGCTTAAAATGCTTGCAAACCAGTGAGAGCATTGCTTAGTTTTCTCATAAAATGATGATAATGTGTCTTAGAACACTCATAAAATAACAAGACCATTGCTTATAATGTTATCAAAATAGTGAGATAATTGCTTTGGTTACTCGCAAAATAGTGAGAGCGTGTCTTAGAATACTCATAAAATAGAGAGAGCATGGCTTAGAATGCTCATAAAACAAAAAAAAAAAAAAAAAACATTACTTATGTTGCTCATAAAATGGAAATAACGTGGCTTAGAATACTCACAAAATAGTGAGAGCATTGCTTAGAATTATCTCAAAATAGTGAGATCATTGCTTAGGTTACTCACAAAATGACAAGAATGTGGCTTAGAATTCTCACAAAATAGTGAGAGCATTACTTAGAATTATCTCAAAATAGTGAGAGCATTGCTTAGGTTGCTCACAAAATGGTGAGATCATGGCTTAGAGTGTTCATAAAACATTGAGAGAATTTCTTAGGTTACTCATAAAAAAGTGAGAACATGGCTTACAATGCTCACAAAATAATTAGAGCATTGCTTAGAATGATCTCAAAATAGTGAGAGCATTGCTTAGGTTGCTCACAAAATGGTGAGAATGTGGCTTAAAATGATCATAAAATAACAAGAGCATGGCTTCATATGCTTGTAAAATAGTGAGACAATTACTTAGGTTTCTCAAAAAATGTAGAAAACATGGCTTAAAAAGCTAAAAAAATAATGAGAGTATTTCTTAAAATTCCTTCAAAATAGTGAGAGCATTACATAGGTTGATCATACAATAATGAGAACATGGCATAGAATGCTCAAAAAATAGTAAGATCATTGTTTAAAACGATCTTAAAAGTATGAGATCACTATTTAAGTTCTTCACAAAATGGTGAGAGTGTGGCTTAGAGCATTACTTAGGTTACTCAAAATAATGAGAGCATTACTTAGGTTACTCACAAAATGGCTAGAGGATGTAATATTGGTGGTTGAAGTTGACCTTAGAAATTGAGCATTGCCTACATACTCCAAATGGACCTCAAGCCATTGTAGTTTATCCTACAGTGAAAGCTAATAATGGATGATAATGAGGGAAATGGCTAGGAGTCTACAAGGACCATGTTATGTGGTAGCCAAATGTGTCTAGTTGTCAAAGTGTCACGCTGATAATAGGCTAAAATATTTCCTAAATAGTTATCAATATACCTTCCACTTCCATAACAAGGTCAAGATGAGAAGACTAATGGTCATAATAAGATGGGTTGGGTTGAATATGATTGAATGAATAAAATGGTAAGAATGGTAATGGAATGTAATGGCATATAGATATTCCCCCAAGTGTTGAGGTATTTTTAGAAAATAAATCATTTACGCATGATGCTAGAATCTTGGTTTTCATCATGGTACTTGCCCAAGGCACCATAATCATGGTTTTCACCATTGGATGGATTATTTATCTTTTTCTTTTCATTATTTTTTATCTTTTTTTTTTTTAGCATATCAGCCCAATGGAGGATTAAGAGATTCATAATGTTGACCCTTTTCTATCTTAACTAATGCCCACTTGGAATGGATACTCTACTAGGATGTTATTATTGTTGTAGACTACACTACTGCTATCCTGATCTTCATTAGTCATTGATTATGCTTCTTCCAAACCTATAGACAAGATGTCTTTGTATCCTCTAGGAAAAAAGAGTTATTCCAAGAAGGGTAAAAAAAGGTAGGCATGGGATAAAAGGTTTGGTTGGATAATGGAATATAGGTCTTGAATGAATAATAAGATCATAATGGAATGTATAATGGTTGGTGGACAAATAAATATTAAGATTTTCAGTCACACAATTTTTTGTTGATTATGTATTTAGCTTGAATTTGGTTATGGAAATGATTATATTGAATTCAATAATTTCTTCATCAAGAAATGAAAAAATAATTGGCTTAGTTATTGGTTCCTCAAAGAGGTTTTCACCAACACAGTCTTCTTGATTGTTATTATTTAGATTGTCTAAAACACCTTGAATAATAACGTTTCATTTAGGGATGTTGATAATTCATTTTGATTATCTCATATTACCTTAAGTAAGGTTTCACTAAAGGCTTATGATTTTTTATTTCGATTATCATTTAGCACATCAAACAAGGTTTTACTAGAATATGTTGAGTTTAGACTTTGATTGTCCCATATCACCTCAAATTAGGTTTCATTAGGATATTTTTATTTTACTTGAATGTTTTCTTTAATCCCCCCAAATTCTACCATATAAATGTAATTATGGAAAGAGTTTAACAATGTGTTATTTTATAGGTCCCAATAAACATTTATGGGAGGTGGAATGTCAATATAATGGATAGGATAGTTAATGGTAAAGGAACATGTAATATTAATGGAACAGTAAAAGGCATCAAAATCCTCAAATAGGTTATTAGGATAACTTATGTCGATGTTGAAGTAAACATCCTTGATAACCATTGAAGGATCACTAATGTTTTCAATATGATCTAAAAGAAGTGTGTAGCTGATGTCATAACATCTACTAAGGTATTTTGATTATACAATTTTTTTTGAATCAAGTGGATATGGTAAAAGGGTATATCTAATATTGTAATATCCACCAATGTATTATGCTTATACAACTAATTTTGACTCAAGGTGATCTGAATCTAATGTTGAGACTGACGTTGATTTTACTTCATATGTTAAATCTAATATTGGTTCTCAAATGGAACTTGATTCTAATATTGATTCTAGAATAAAACCTTATTCTAATGTTGAAATAGTATCAAATAGGTCCTATTGAATTTTATTGTCCACAAGTACCTTGTTCAACTTTCATTTGGAAATGAAGGTTATGAGATGAAGGGATTATCAAAAATCAAGGAATTTGGGTAATGGATGAAATATAGATTGTTACTCCATACTAATGGGCTCTTCAAAGATAGGCTCATCAAAGATGGGTCATATGTCAAATAGAGGTCCTTCATAAAATAAAATTAGATCATTAATGGTATAAATTTGGTCAAAGATGAGTGATTAAACAAAATGTTGATAATGATTTGAATATCTTAATCTTACTTTGGAAGTAAATAAATCTAATCATGTTTGGGAAGGGGATCATGATATATCCCAATAGATTAGTTATCATACTTGGACACACTTGGATTGTCAATAGTTATTGGCCTTTGGAGGGGTAATGAAATAATAGGTCTAGATTGTTGGATTTATTGTGGTTGTGAGACTGGATTGGATTTCAAACCAATGGATGAAGTATCCAAAGTATGCAAAGTGGTCTAGATATTAGATAAGTTGGGTGATTTGATCTATCTTTTCTTGATGTATGACTATCCATACTAGAATAGGTTTAGGATCATGAAATGCCATGATTCAGATTAACCTTGGACTATTTCCTCTAACCAAGGATATATGCAAGGCATATTGATTTGAAGAAATTGGGCCTAAATAGGGAAACATTGGTATTAATGTAATTGGATTTGCCCAAAATAAGGTGGATTGACATAGATTGGAATCATTTTAAATGGTCTTGATTTGATTTTTCCCCAAATAGGGTTGATTTGGCATAAAATAGAATTGGTTAAAATGGTCTTGGTTTGATTTTTCCCCAAATATAGTGGATTAAACTAGATGTGATTCAAATGAAAGAAAGGATGGATGTTATGAATATTTTTCATTCCCAACTGACATATGTAGGATATTGAATGGAAAGACAAGAAGTGGTTTGAATTGGTATGTGGTTAATTCAAGGTAATTATATTTGGTCAAAATAAACTTGGAATTGGAATTAAGATGTGGTTTGAGATGAACCTGATTAGATTAGAATGGTTTGGTACATTATTCAACGTGAACTTGAGTTGGCTTAGAATAGCTTGGTACATAGTTTAAGGTGAACCAGAGTTGGTTTAGAATAGCTTGGTACATGGTTCAAGACAAACCAAATTTGGTTCTGATTGAAATGGTACATGGAATTGGTTTGGTACATGGTTTAAGATGAACTTGATCAGATTTGGATTGGTATGTGGTTCAAGATGAACCTAATTTGGTTTTTATTGGTTTAGCACATGGTTTAATATGAACCTGATTTATCTTGGAATATCTTGGTACATGGTTCAAGATGAACCAAATTTGGTTTTAATTGGCATGGTACATGGAATTAGATTGATACACAGTTTAAGATGAACCAGATTTGGATTTTACAATTGAGATTGACCTAGGTAGATGTTAAATTTTTAAATTGGGTCTATTAATACAAATGTCAAAGTGGAATAGTTCAATCAAAGTTGTTTCATGTAAGTATCCAAATAGGAAAGATGTGTGAATCAAACGTTTTTATAAAAATGGTGCACAAATATTGGTACTTCAAATGCTTTTAACAAGTTCAATTTCAGTTTGAAATATTGGTTTGAAAGGCTATTCGATGTGATTATAAAAATTAACCTAGGATTTGAACAAGTTTTCTTTGGAATGTTGGTTTGGTTTTAAGTTGTGTACAATTTAGATTGGGCATGTAAATTATATAGTGTTTGACTCACATTTTTTTTGAACAATTATCTTTAATTAAACTTGATTTGGTTTGGAAAGTCAATTGAATTTGAATTTTGGGAGAAGGGTTGAAATGTTTAAAATTTGGAAGAGGTCTAATTTGATTTGATTTGGGTTGACCTAATCAACCCTATTTGACTTTAGACTTGGCTTAAAATAGAATTATAACTTAGTTTTAAATGGTATTAAAATTATACTTCAAATCTGGCTTAGGTATGAAACAAAATGGATGACATAACAACATGGCTTAGATAAGAAATTAGACCTTGATTTAATAATTGGTTTGAAATTGGATTTTGATCAAAATTAGGGGTTTCCTCAAATTAGATAGCATAATGGTATGGTTTAGATAGGAATGGTATGTATTTGGATAAATCTTGATAAGTCATCTAGAAGGGAGTAATTTTGACCCCAAAATTAGGCAGAGTAATGCCACTTTTTGTAGGTATGGTATGGGAATGTTATGGACTTTGGTTTTTTTGTTTTGGCTTGGTTTGAATACAAGATGGTTTTGACACATCTAAGAAAAACACATTTAATCATAAAAACCTATTTTAATGGTGGATCAAATCACAGTCACTAAGCCTTAAATATACTCACATTTGAGAGGATCTAAAACTTTAATTATTCATTAAGTAATTAAATATAATTATTGTGTTTTATTCCCACCCTTATCTCAAAGGTCTATACATGATAGGCAATCTTTGGGGGTTGTTACGTTTTCACCCTTACATCAGTGAAAGTTTTATAACCAAGAGGTTTTACTCTAATTTTTTTTTTCAGATTTCTATATGTCCTTAAAAGGGCACAAATCCATAAATTGGACATCGATATTTAATGGGCCATTCACCAAATGGTCTTGTCCATTCGTGAGCACTTCATCCATAGGATTTTAGTGAAGTACTACCATAAAAATCAAGATCCAAGGGAAATTTTAGCTAAAATATCATTGACATAGCCTTGATTTGTATACCCCATCAGGTAAGTAAAGTTGGTATGAATGCTAGGTGATGAAATATCAGTTATTGTGCCCTAAGTACTTACAAGAAGGTGATGAAATCCACCTCATATAATCAAAATAAAAATGAAGGTATTTTCATTCTAATTCACAAGATTCCCCCAAGAGGGTAAGTGAAGAGCATAATAAGAAAAGCTTTGGGCTAAAAACAAATAAGAACCTTGTATTTTTGGGTCACCGAAAAGGGAAGAGCATATGCATAAATAACCTCACAAGACACACACAACTTGAAAAAAGTAAAAACTTTGAAATTAAGAAGTGAAATGACTAAATAACAAGTTGCTTTTAGACCCCAAAATAAAATGTGAATTCTTTTTAAGCCCAAAAGAAATGTTTAGTGAAGTAAAAATTAATTTTTTATCTTTGAACACCAACTATTTAGATATGGTCTTACAAAAAAAGATTTATAGGGTTGAAAATGTTGTCTTTGACAAGAAAATCCTATGACAAATAAGTTACAATGTTAACTTGCAATAAAACATTTTAGTACCCTCATTTTTTTTATTTTGTGAAAAATATATGTAACATAAAGATAAACTAATGGAATATTCTAAAAATTTAGGAGAAAACACATATTTTAAAAAAATAATCATAAAAAATTGACTCAAAATGACCCTAAATTATCGGAGTTGTTGCCAGAATCTGGATAATGCGAATGTAATGGAGACATGATCACACGTGATGAAGCAAATGCACACCACATAGATGCTAAAGCAATTTGAAATTATACAAGAAGATAAATTGCACAAGACAAAAAGGAGAAAATCCAATATCTGATTAACATGAGATGGCCAAAGTGAAGAATACATATAGGAGAGCACATAAGTAACTTCTCCACAAAAGGTGGTCAAGGCACCCCAAGAATAGACTGTAACTCCTCAATGAAAGGTGGTGACAAAGTGCTAAGAATAGAGAAGTAACTCCCATCAAGGGAGTTACTTATGACATTCTTATGACACCTATGACACATATATGACACACATCTCCACATAAGCTAGCCTATCCCACAAATGTAGGAAAACTCCAAGTATGCACAAATATATAATTTCCCTAATTAAATAATAGGGAAATATAAAAAACTACACTAATACCCCCCATAAGCACAGCTTAGGTGGGTAGTGTGGAAATATAAAATGGGTCTCGACAACTAGGCCTGATGAGGTACCCATGTACAAATACAATCTCTCATAAGATAGAGAAAAGGAGAAAACCTGTAGGAAAAAACTCCCTCCCAAAAGAGAGACATAAAAGAAATGAAGAGGTTAGAAGGCCCCCCAAAGATGATGCTGTTGCAGATGTAGACCACACCCCAAGAAGAGATCGTAGATGAATGCACTTGATCTCAGTGAAAGGTTTGGTGAAGATGTCTACAACCTACTCTGAAGATTGGAAAAAAATCAATTCAATGACCTGACTATGAATAAGCTCCCAAATGAAATGCATGTGAATCTCTATGTGCTTGGTCTGCTAGTGCTGAACCAAATTATTGAAAATTTGAATGGTACTCTGGTTGTCATAATAAATGATGGTGGGCTGCCTAATAGGAATGCCAAACTCAGAAAGAATCCCCTGAAGCCAAATAGCCTCAGTAGCTGCATTAACAGCTCCCCTATACTCTGCCTCTATGGATGATATAGTAATAGCATTCTGCTTCTTGCTAGACCAACTAATAGGACCAAAACCTAGAGAGAAACTGTAACCAGAAGTAGACTTGCGAGTCTGTGAATCACTAGCCCAATCTAAATTCGTATATCCAACCAAGTCAACCTCTATGCCAAATCTATAATGAATCTTGTATCTATGTGAACCCTATATGTAATGCAAGATCCTCTTATCTACTTTCCAATGTAGATCATGAGGTTCCTGCATAAATTTGGAGACAAGTCCCACTGTATATGATATGTCGGGCCTAGTGTTAGTCAAGTAGATGAGACTACCAACAAGTTGTCGATACTGAGTGGCATTAACCAATGGTGAAGAATAGTCAGCCTCAAGCTTGACTCCTAATAGAAATGGAGTCAGAGATGGCTTGCAATTAGCCATGTGAAATGAAGCCAATAAGTCAAGAGCATACTTAGGCTGTGCAAGAGAAATCCCTAAATCTGACTGTGAGATCTCAATGCTAAGGAAGTAGTGCAACAAACCCAAGTCTGTCATGTCAAATCTATCCTAGAGAGATGCCTTCACCACTGTAATAGCTGATGAAGAACTCCTGGTGATCAAAAGGTCATCAACATATAGAACCAAAATTAGGAGTGAATCATCCTGCCACAAGAAGTAGACATTGGGGTCAGAATGGCACCTAGTGAAACCTGCTGTGAGAAGGAATGAATCCATCTTGGCATACCAAGCCCAAGGGGCTTATTTGAGGCCATAGATAGATTTCCTAAGTTTGCATACTAAGGAAGAATCTTAAACAAATCCTGGTCGCTGCTCCATGTAGATCTCCTCCTTTAGGTCTCTGTGAAGAAAGGCACTCTTTACATCCATCTGGTGCACATCCCAACCATGTGCTATGACAATAGCTAAGGTGAGTCAGATAGAAGTCATCTTTGCAATGGGTGCAAAGGTCTCTGAGTAGTCAATGCCTACCACCTGTGAGAAACCCTTGGTGACTAGTCACGCCTTATACTTATCAATCGATCCATCTGCTACAAACTTGGTCTGACATATCCACCTACATTAAACCATCTTCCTTCCCTTAGGAAGTGAAGTCAAGTCCCAAGTGTAATTTTTTATTAAGGAAGAATATTCTTCCTCCATAGCATTATCCCACTCAAGTACCCTTCTTGCCTCTCAAAAAGTGTGTGGATCTGAGATGAAGCAAAGAAGGCATGTGGATCTCTCTAAAAATCCCCCTAGTATGTCTATCATTTGTGGGATCTCCTACCCAAGTGCCAACACTCTCAAGTGTATGTCTGGCCCAAAGTGGCCCAGAAGTGGGTGAGTCAGGTGCTAACTCCTCATCCTCTGACTGACTAGAGGTGGATGACTCTGCATCACTATCCTCACTATCTAAACTCGAAGAAGAAGAAGATGTATCTGGCTTGAGAACCTGCTATGGCTGATCTGAATCTAATGAGGAATCATCATGAAGAAGTAGATTCGATGAGGGAGAAGAAGTGTCAAGTGTTGAGTCTCTAGGATTCTCCTAAAAGTGGACACTTCTTTCAATGAACAACTCATGAGTGACTAGATCTAGAAGGTGATACCCCTTAATACCATCCAGATATCCTACAAAGATGCAAGGCTTGGATCTAACATTCCATAGCTTTGCATTTCTTCCTCAGAATGTGGGCCATGGCTGGAGATCTAAAAACCCTAAGGTGCTCAACATCAAGTTTCCTTTTATGCCAAGCTTCAAAGGGTGTTATCCCTTTCAAAGCTTTGTGAGGAACCTTGTTTTGAATGTAGCAAGCACAATTGATGACTTCGGCCCAATATTGTGGTGCTAAGGATTTGGATTCAATCATACAGCTACCCATTTCTTTCAAGAACTTATTTTTGCATTCTGCAACCCCATTTTATGAAGGACTGTAAGTGACTGTATGCTACAAATCAATCCCCTCTATGGTGTAAAACTGCTCAAACCTGTTGTTGACATACTCCCCTCCATTATCAGTTCAAAGAACCTTGATGGATTTCTCACTCTATTTCTCAACAAGAGCCTTGAAGTCTAGAAAATTTTCAAACACTTCAGACTTTTGTTTGAGAAAATATATCCAAGTGTACCTATAGAAATCATTAATGAAAGTGAGGATGTACTTGGCCCTTGTGAAAGATGGTTTGGGAAAGGGTCCCGATACATCACTGTGGACTAACTCCAAAGGTTGTGAAACCCTCCAGGCTTTCCCTTTGTCAAATTTTGCTTTGGGATGCTTCCCAAAGGAGCACCCCTCACAAATTCCTTTTGAGAATTGGACACGAGGCAAGCTAATGACCATGTCATTTTTGCAAAGTTGTTCAAGGTAGCCAAACTGCTCATGCCATAGTTTTCTAACAACATCTGAATGAGTCAACAATGCTATTAGAGAAGAATCAAGTGCAAAATGTGAGAAGGTATATAACCTAGCTTGGTGATCTGCCCTACCCACTACCACTGTAGTATCACTATGCAATTCCCTGATAGCCACTGAATCTGGTGAAAACTCAACTCTCATGTCCCGACCAATGTGAGTGATTTGGTACACTAGTAGGAGATTGGTTGAAAGAGAAGGAACACTTAGAACATTATTGAATGTTCTTCCTTCCATTTCAACTGACCCTCTCCCTGCAACAGAAACTGATGTGTCATCACCCAAACTAATTGAAGTCATGCTACAAGGCTCTAAAGATGAAAATTAACTAGTGAAGAGCCCATGTGGTGAGAAGCACCTGAATCAATGACCCATGATGTTGTAGAAGTTACAGTTGCTACAAGGGCCTTGCCCTTTTCTTTCTCCTTACCCTTTCTTTTTGCCTTGGTAGAATCTTGGGTAGATGAATTCTGCTTGATGGACTCAGGAACACCTATGTTGTTCTTCTCTAGAAGATGAGTTAGGTGATCTATTTGTTTCTTCATGCATTTGTGTTCATCATGCCCTATATTCTTACAATAGGCACACTTAACCTTCTCCTTTTTAGGTTTAGCATTGGAGGAGGAAGACTCAGTGTTGTTTTTGGCTAGATTGTTGTTTTCTTTCTTCTTCTCTTGGTCCTGGTCCTTGTTCTTTTTCTTCTTCTCCTTTGTTGAAGTCTTATCCTTACTATTTCCAGCTATCAAAGCTTGGGGCTGAGTAGACTTCATTGTGCCCATTTGAATTAGCTTATCTTGCTCCCTAATCAAGTCGGCAATGAATGAATCCAAATAAGGCATTTTCCATGTAGTGCCAAGGGCACTTTTTGTGGCATGGAAAGTGGAGATAAAGACTGAATAACTTGGACCTAACTTTGTGAGAATAGAAAGGATGAGTTGATCATATTTCTTCTCTTTCTTTCATTCTTTCAATTGCAATCTAAGGGCCTTAAACTTAGTGAAGAAGGCCTGTAGGGTGTCAAAGTTGCTAGGACTTAGACTTATGAGTTCATTTTTGAGCTCATGACCTCTCATCTCATCAAGCTTCCCAAATAAGAGTTCTAAGGTGTCCCATATGTCTTTGGGAATCTTGGAGGTTTTTAAATGGAAGAGAAGTTCTAGAGACATAGACAAGCTTAGTAATCCATAGGCTTCATCACTATGGTTGTACCACTTGACCTTTCTAGCATCAGTGTTGGGTTCTACTTTAGTACCCATGGTGATCCTATACAACCCTTTGCTTCTAAGAATGATTGACATTTTAGCCTTCCATTCATGATTGGTAAAAGGGTGTTAGGGGTTTTAGTTGAAAATAATCCATTTTAAGCTGAATTTAGGTGAAGTTTTGTTGATTGCAAGTTATGGAATTATGCAGAAAGGAGAATGAAAGCAAAGATTTGCAAGTTTGTGAAAAGAAATCACACCCCCCCAAATTTTGAGCCCCCCCCCCCCAATATGCAAGTGCATGCTCAAAATACATCAAGATCAGCTGGGAATGTGTCTTAGAGCAATTTGTGCAAGACTTTAAGCAAATAGGACATCAGACTGAGCCGAAAATGCATCTTGAGAGACCCAAATTTTAGGCACTTTATAAAATAGTGAATTTTTAATAAATAATAAGCCTACACTATGGAGAATTAAAATACAAACACTTTTGAAAAAAATGGCACCCAAATCTGAGCTACCATTTTCAAGATATTAAAGATTCAATTTTCCTATAAATTAGTGTTTTTGCAAAAAAAGCACTAAAAACATTAAAAAAATGCCTATTTTGAGAGAGAAAGTTGCTTTCCAACCACTCATTAGATTCAACACTGATCAAGGAATCCAAAGAAGGTTTTTGTGAGGGGAATTGGGGTCCTGCCAACCTGGGCCTCACCCTTCGTCTTCGACAGACGAAGATACAAGTTTAAATCTAAACCCCCAAATGATCAGATTATCTAAAAAACTTAATATTCAGTTAAATTGACTATTTTTTCTTTTTGACAAGTCAATTTTAACTAAAAAATTAAATTTGAAGATATAATTAATAGAATGGCCAAGTATCTAAGGGTCCACATGGGACGCCAAACAAGAAAAAAGTGCCATTTTAAAAAAAAATTGTTGGTAGAATTCTCTCATAAAAAAAGGGTGTAGTTTTGATTTGCTAGGCAAAAAAAAGTTATTGAATCTACAGACTTCAATGCACAGTAGCAAAGAAGAGAAGATAGTTTTAATTTCAATGCACAACAGGTCTGGCATGCAAAATAAGACCAAAATTTTCTCACCAGAATAAGGCGTGCAGAATTTTTTCACCAGAATAAGGTGTGCACTCCTAAGAAGGAGAGATGGCACAAACAAGTTAAAGTGCAAGTCAACCCCTACAGCCGATGGTGTGAAGAAGCCTCATCAATTTAGGGCCGACATTGTCGCTTTGAGTGAGATCCAAAAATACCAAAAGAGTACTGAGTTGTTGATCTGAAAGCTGCCCTTCCAACGTCCAAGAAATAGAACCAGATTTGTAGAGATTTTTTTTCCTATAGAATGACCCAAAAAAAAGAAATTCCATTGCCTTGCTGAAGCCACAACAGATCTATACAAGATGTCTTGGCAAATTTTAACTCAGATAATTTTTTTTGACATGTTTCCGTATGGATTTACATGAGTTTTCAAGAAACTCTATCAAAACTCTCAAATGTAATGGAGTTCAACAAAAAAAACTACTAAGAAAGCAAAGTAAGAATTTTAGAATAAACTAATAGCAGAACCAGACACACAATTACTAGAGTGGCTCTGATACCATATCGGAGTTGTTGCCATGATCTAGATAATGTGAATGCAATGGAGACATGATCACATGAGATGAAGCAAGTGCACACCACATAGATGCTAAAGCAATTTGAAATTATACAAGAAGATAAATTTCACAAGACAAAAAAGAGAAAATCCAATATTTGATTAACATGAGATGGCCAAAGTAAAGAATACATATAGGAGAGCACGTAAGTAACTCCTCCACAAAAGGTGGTCAAGGCA
Organism: Torreya grandis; assembly: GCA_037957365.1. Taxonomy (NCBI): domain Eukaryota; kingdom Viridiplantae; phylum Streptophyta; class Pinopsida; order Cupressales; family Taxaceae; genus Torreya; species Torreya grandis. The sequence goes on from JARHVA010002048.1 coordinate 2,387,004, forward strand.
CCCCAAGAATAGACTATAACTCCTCCATGAAAGGTGGTGACAAGGTGCTAAGAATAGAGAAGTAACTCCCATCAAGGGAGTTACTTATGACATTCTTATGACACCTATGACACATCTATGACACACATCTCCACATAAGCTAGCCTATCCCACAAATGTAGGAAAACTCCAAGTATGCACAAATATATAATTTCCCTAATTAAATAATAGGGAAAAATAAAAAACTACACTAATACAAATAGACCTCCATAAGTTTGACATTTTTGGTATACAACAAAATTACCATTTTTTGAGAAAATCTATCAATTTTAACAAAATCATTGTTTCATAAAAACCACCAATTTTATAGTGAAACTAGTGAAACAAAGCAAATAGAGTGAACCCATTGAATAAAATTTTGAAAACACTAGAAAATAAAAAATGTCAAAGAAAACAATGCTTACAATGACCTATAAAATGATAGAAAAATCTGAAACTAAAAAATGAAACCACTGATTTCTTGGTGAAACCATCAATTTTGAAGAGAAAAACTACCGATACGTAAGGCAAATCATTGATTCCACCTAGGACAAGTTCTTATAAATTCTAGAAGAAAATTAGAAGCATTATGCCATTTTTAAGATTAATTCCTTCAAATAGTAGAATTTAGGAGGCCTAAAAGAGTTTTTGGGGTGTGTAGGAGTTCCACCATGTGTGACATTATGGAGAACAAGAATATGAAGTAGGTTAGATCATTTGTTAGTGAATAAAATAAAATAAAAAACTTAAATAACTATCATATTAAGCTTATTCCCTAAGGTGAGCTATGGTAAATGTTGACCAAATTTCACCTCAGTATAATTTGTTTAACCATTTTCATGGAGAGCTGAATAACAGTTACAAGAATAGGTTATTTTAGAGGTCCAAAATTGTAAGTCAAGGAGGCTAAAGTGTTTTGGCTCCATTGTAATGTATGTCTGGTTCTCTACATGTCAAGTCCTGGCCCCTAATAAACCTGAGTTACATTATTAAGACCAAGTTGGGTTCTCTGAATGACTCTACTTATAAAAAATTCATGAGTAAAAGTAATCCAGGTTTACGAACCGAAATTATTCCTTTCAATGCTTTATAGGTTTTCAATGATGCATGACTTCAGGTTTTCCAAGGATCAAGTCTTATGACTTTTATAAGTAAAATCATTTAGAAAACCTGAAATGGTCTTAATTCTTGCCTCTTGAAAGTGGCCCTTAAAAAATTTTCCAAAGGGCCTTTCTTACCTTGTTTCACCCCAAGTGTCCCTTCAAAATTTTCTGAAGGGCACTTTGTTTTCCCAGGTGTCCCTTCAGACTTTTATGAAGGGCACTTTTCTTCCAAGTGACCCTTCGAAAAAGTTCCAAAGGGCACTTTTTAGGCCAAGTGTCCCTTTGGACTTTTCTGAAGGGCACTTTGTTATCCAAGTGACCCTTTGGAAAAGTTTCAAGGGGCACTTTTCTTCCCAAGTGACCCTTCAAACTTTTTTGAATGTTCAAAATGCACTTTGTCTTTGGAAATGCCCTTAGAAAAAGTTTTGAAGGGCCATTTCCTTTAGAAATTCCCTTCAATTTTTTTTAAGGGACCCTATGCCTTTCCCAAGTGTCCTTCGAAACTTTTTTGAAGTTCACTCTCCCAAGTCCTTCAAGAAAAGTTCACAAAGGAACTAGCCATTACCTTTTAGGCAAAATACCTAAAAGAATTCTTTCAAACAAATTTTTTGAAGGAATTACTTCAAGAAAATTGTCCAAAATAATAAACCTGACCCGATGGATCCCCAAGACATGTCACAGGATGTCAAGTTTAATACAACCAACTAGCCATTGGGATTCAAAGGCATGACATATTATATGATGTCAACTTTAGGGTGGCTAGCTATCCATTGAGATTCAAATATGAGATGCCATGGGATGTCAAATTCATGCCTAAATTCTTCAAGCAAGGAGTAAAGCCATTCAGAGACCCTAACAAGGTCTTAAGCAAAGATAATGCAAATAGGGTTTCCAAAATAGCTTTGCTTATGAATTTTACAAGTAAAATCAATTGAAAATATCAAAAATGAAGTGATAATGCTTTAAGGGTCTTAAAAATATATTTTCTTATGAATTTTACAATTAGAAGCAATCAAAAAAACCAAAGAAGTAAGTTGAAGTAAAGTCACTTGGAAAACCTGAATGGGTATGTAGTGCAAAATGCAGGAGATCTTAGGAAGAATCTAAGGTTCATAGCAACAATATGAGACATTTATTATGGAGGTTCATCTCACCATTTATTTTTAGTGATCTTGGTCATTTAAAGAGGGTGAATCAAAGAGAAAGATGAACTCCAACTGAATAAGAAAATAATTGGAATCAATTTCACCAGGATGGTGACTGTAAACCATTTTGGAGGATTCTATGTTGGCACCCAAGAGCTCTCTTTTCTCTCCCTCTTTTTCTATAAATAGGACCCTTGGGCTCTTATTTTATCATCCACAGATAGTATGACAAAGCCATGCTGGAATGTTTTGCCATTTTCTTGCCTTTGAGCAAAGAAGCATAAGTCTATTTTATTTCTAAGTTCTAGACATTTACCTAGGCATGCAAGAGACACATAGTGACATCAAGTGATGTTTTATCCTTCTTTTCTCTATCCTTCATGTTTTTGAGTAAAGATTTGATCCAACAGGTTATGTAGAGTGTATTCTAGTTGTATGAGATTTTGCACATGTGTAACCTTTTTTTTGGACTATACAGGCTATCTTTTCTAGTTATTTACCTTGTGTGATCTCATTCATTTTGTCTCTATATTGAAATACTTATGTTGGAATCTTATAGAGATTGAGTGATAGACTATATTCTATTGTATTGTGCATAAGTATAGGTCATACATGTGGATACTAATTTTGGTGTATCACCATCTTAGACTACGCTTTTCATTTATGTAAACTTTTGACTCTTTTCACTCATACAAACTAGTTCAGTAGTTTTATTGAAAAAAATATAATACAAAGAGCTAGCCCTTTCAACCTAGAGGTTCATTTCCACTTATAGGCATAACCACATGCCTAGAAATGTCCCAATGTTGCCTAAATCTAGAGGAGGCTTGAACAACCCTCTTCTAGGGTGAAGATTTAGAGACTATAGTTTTGGTATGCCCAGTGGGACCTGAATTATTATTAAGTCAAGGTGAATGCTGGTCTTGATAGGCCTAAGTAGTAAAAATACCCCTAACATAACATTTGGTGACTCCAAAAGGGTGTGAATCCCTAATTCTAGACCAAGTTTTATACATTATCCTACATGGTCCTCACAAGGTCATTGATATTTTCTGACTAAGCCCCTTCAACTAGAGCTTTTCCTAAAGAACAACACCCTGAACCACTCCTAGCCCTATTAAATCCTTGCCAAAGAGGTTTTGAGGAAGAAGTAGAAGAGGTTGAAGAATTTTGAGGAGAGGAGGAAGTTGAAGAAGAAGAATAAATAGAGGATCATATGGGAAGAAGAGAAATGGGAGAAAGGGGAGAGATGGATAGATGTCAATCTTTCCTTTCTTTTAATACCCAAAACCCAATAGATATTCTTGCATATGACCCCATCCCTCCAAATACTACCAAGAATCTTCCTAGTTTTAATGGGGAGGGTCCTATTACCCCATCTGAACATATTAGAGACATCTCTAATTTTTTTAATTTCCATAATGTTGCTAGGGCTAACATAGACATTACGCTACTTTCTATGTCTTTAAAAGGCAAAGAACTTGACTTATACAAAACATTAGAGGGGGGTTTCATTACAACTTGGGATGGTTTTGGAGACTTATTGGTGATAATATTTGAAAATAAGAGTGATCATGATTCCCTAATACATTAGTTTAATGTAATGATAATAGGTCCAAATGAATCCATAGGAGATTTCAATGAGAGATTTCAAATAACATGGTATAGGCTACCACCAATCATGAGACCTCCTCCTAGCTTTGTGTTCCCAACATACCTCAAAGGGATTGGTATTGATGTTGTTATGTTGCAGTCAATTGGAGGATTCACTCTTCCAGGTGCATATGGGCTAGAAATTGAGGCTAAGAATAACCTAATTTAGGCTAGAAAACTCCTTCCAAAAGTTTACATGCCTTTGTTGTTTCATAATTTGGTTGAAGCTTCAAGCATGTCACAGGTTCCCAATGCCAATGTGAAGCAAGAGCCTTTCCCAAAAAGGTCTATAACATTGTGGATAAGGATGAAGAAATTAGATTATTGAGAGCTTAGCTTAAGAAAGATCAATATCAAGCAAGTGCTCCTCCTAATCCACAATACTATCCTCAACAAAGATATAGAGCTCCATCCTAATAAAATTATCAAGGGAAAGGACAAAATAAATAAGGTTACAATAGGCACCCCAATGCATATAATCAAAATTATACTCCTCTTATAAAGGTTGTTATTCTAGTTCACACAAACCTAGTGCAAAGAGAAGATCATGTGGACCAATAGGGGTAGCCTCAAACTCAGTTCACACATGATGATAGAGGAACCAACTACAATTTGACTACACAAGAAGAAAATACTCCTTACATGATAGTAGAAGAAGCATGTCCCAACCAAAGGGATAATCATGGAGAAGGCAACAACCCAAGTGTGGGGATGATGATCTTTTAAGAAAATGATGATTTTGTGTTAACTCAATGTATGTTAATTGCAGCTAATATAAGGTCCAAGAAGAGACCCTTGGGAGAAGGCTAGGAGCCATGAATAGTTCCAATTAATGCCCCTCCAAATCCACAAAATGCCAATAAAAGTGTTGCACCTTCTATAAGCCATGTTCCTCAATAAAATCAAATGTAAACATAGCTACCAAGATTACCACATAGTAGGCAACAAATCCTTTACTACCATCAAAAATGTAGGAGAAAGTGAATACTCCATCTCTAAATATTATGGACTCATTAAAGAGAACTAAGACAAGCATATCCCTTTGGGAGGTTCTACATATACTTGGTCAAAAGGAGCTTTTGAAAGAGAAGTTAGAAAGCATGTAGGTGGCTCCTTAATCTTCAAGACATCATAGTGTGGCTCTCAAAAAATTTCCAAATCATCTTTTGGAGCCTTACACTAAAGCTGAAAAGCCTCCACCCTTCTACCTCACACTCATTTTAGGAGATAAGTTGGTCCATAATTGTATTGTGGATAGTGGAACAAGCACTACTATTATTCCTAAAGTAGTGGCCACATAGTAAAGGCATGTTGTATCTCAATGGAACTCCAACCAAGATGGTAAGATTGGTCAAAGGTTTGAAAGGGTTTTTACATGGCTTCCTAAGCTTCCCTATCATGCAAGATATTGTGGTGGTGGATCTTCCAACACACTTTGCTATAAGCATGTCTAGGGACTTTACGACCAAAATAAGAGGATACCTTTCTATTGATTGGTCCTTTCTAGATTTCAAGACAAGGTATGGAACCAAGGTAACCATAAGGACTCAGCCCTTAGCAAGGTTCCACATTGAGCCATACTTAGAGACAATGATAAATCAAAATGATCTAATCATCAAGGAGGAAGAGGTAGTCATAAATAGTGAAGCATCTTCTCCTCTTAAAGGTATTTATGACCTCTATCTTGACAAGTACAACATTAAAACACATGGCCTTTATCCTTACACTTTCATTGAGGAAATTGATTTGGGATTTTACTGCATACATGAGAAAAATGTCCCAATTTCTTCACTCACCAATGAATATCATGAGTTTGATGGCATGTGGGAAATGTTCTTTGATGATTCAAGGAGAAAATTAGGTGCAAGAGTTGGTGTCATGTTGGTCTCCCCATAAAATAATCATTACTACTCTTCTTATAGGTTTCATTTCAGTTGCACTTGCAATGTGGTAGAATATGAAGGCTTAGTTCATGGTTTCCAATGGGAAAAGAGGAGAGGAATCAAGATTTATAAAGTCTATAGAGATAGTGAGCTGGTCATTCATCAAATGAGAATTCAAGATATAGATAATAACCCCTTGCTCAAGTCCTAAAATCATGGGGTATGGGATCTACTTGAGGATTTTGATGCCTTCAACATTCATCCCATACCAAGAGACTTGAACAAGCATGCTGATAGACTGGTTGTAATAGGAGCACATTTTGACTCAGCTACTAATGTTGAATAAGAGAAAGATAAATATCATATCAAGATCATTATGAGACCTTCCATTCTAGACAATGAAGTGTCATGGAAAGTGTTTTAAAGTGATGAACACATTGCACACTTCTTTCAAAATGAGGCAAGATTCTCTTCAAGAAATCAAAAGAAGTTGCATGATCATTATGAAGAGTAGATTATATAGATGAAGACAAAAAAATACCAAAGGGGTTGATTACCTTGGAGAGTGTCTTCAATGAGGATGATCAAAATAAAAACCAAAGAATGATCATGTCAACTAAAGAAGATAACTATGAGAGAGTTTTAATTTTCAAGGACAAACTTTTGAAGATTGGAAAGGCTTGTTCTTAGCTGGAAAGGCAAGATTTTTATTTCATTATGAAAAGAGTTTCATGACATCTTTGCCTAGGAATATAGGGACTTGAAGGGCTTCAACCCAAGTCTAGCTCATCACACCATTGAGTTGGAGTATGGAGCTAAACCGGTAAGACAAAAGAAAAGGCCTATCAACCCCAAGGTAGAAGAATTCATGAAGAAAGCACTGACCAAATTGATTGAGTTTAGGATTATCTTTATTATAAAGCACTCAACTTGGGTAGCCAACCTTGTGTTGATTTGAAATAAGAATGGAGAAATCAGACTTTGTGTGGATTTTCATGATCTAAACAAAGTGTCTCTCAAAGATCATTACCCAATCCCTTCCATGGAACAAATTTTGCAAGTTATTTCAAGTTCTCAATGTTTCTCACTTGATGGTTATTTAGGTTAAAATCAAATATTGGTAAATGAAGAGGATCAATTCAAGATAGCCTTCACCACCAAGTGGGGGACCTTTTCCTACAAGAAGATGTCATTTGGTTTATCTAATGCTGGAGCTACATTTTAAAGGTCAATGGACATAACTTTCAAAGATTTGATCAATAATTCTTTTCTTGTTTACCTTGATAATATAACCATTTTTTAAAAAGATGATACTAATCATATGGGACATCTAAGGCAAGTGTTTAAGAAGTGTAGAGAGTATGATGTATCCCTTAATCCAAAGAAGTGCATCTTCATTGTCCATGAAGGTAAGATTTTAAGTCATGTTGTTTCAAAAGAAGGCTTATTTATTGACCCCAAAAGGATTGAAGCTATTCTAGGCTTGTCTTTGCCTCAAAAAATGAAAGGGATACAAAGTTTCTTGGGAAAAATAAACTTTGTAAGGAGGTTTATCCCAAAATTTGCAACTATGGTAAATCCTATCACATCCATGCTAAAAAAGAACCAAGTTTTTTCTTGGACAAAGGAAGGTAAAGGTAGCTTTGAGGTAATCAAGCAAGTAATTGCAGCATCTCCCACTCTCTTAAATACAAATTTTGTAAATGATTTCATTATTTATACTTTTGCTAACCTTGACACAATCTCAGCCATACTTATGCAAAAGAATGATGAGGATGTTTAGTAGCCAATTGCTTTCTTCAGCCAAGGCTTAGAAACTACAAAGTGAGATATTATTTTGTGGAGAAGCAAGCTTTAACCAACATTATAAGCTTGAAAAATTTTAGGCATATGGTTTCCAACAATAGGATCCATGTCATGGTCTCCCATCCTAACACCAAGGAGTTTCTCCTAAGTAAGGATCTCGATGAGAAGAGATCTAGATGGATCATGAAGGAGATGGAATATGGCATTGACATCAAGGTAACCAACCTAGTAAGAATAAGAGGTTTATGTGAGAACTTAGCATCTAACTTTCAAGAGCCAAAATATCAAGCCTTGGTAAATCAAGTTTAATACCAACCAGTTGATCAAATGTGAAATCAATGTTGGACACAATATACCATCGATTTTCTTCAAAATGGTGAGTGTTCTAATGGCTTGAACAAATATCAAAGAAGGTATTTTAGGTTACAAGCTATTCCTTATTATCTTATGGATGGCATTCTCTTTAATAAGGATGTGAGTAATGTGTTACTAAGATGCATTAACAATGACCAATTTGATATGTTGCTAGAAAAGTTCCATAATGGTGCAGATGGTGGTCACTTCTCTCCTAGAACAATAGCTACAAAAATAATGAGAGCTGGTTACTATTGGCCTAGTCTTTTTAAGGATTATTATCATTAGGCTAAGGTTTATCCTTAATGTTATTTCTTTGTTGGAAAAAAAAATCTTGTTGCCCTTCCATTGAATCCTATCCAAGTGGACCAGCCTTTCATGTAATGGGGCCTTAAATTCATTGGCATAATCAACCCTTCATCAAGTGTTGGACACAAATGGATATTGACTTCTACAAACTACTTCACAAGATGGGTAGAGGTTGTTGCTTTGAAGGAAGCAAATGAAAATGCCATCTTAGAGTTCTATGACAACATTATAACAAGGTTTGGATCTCCTCATGTCATCATCTTAGATAATGTACTTGATTTCATTAGTGCTAAAAGTTTTTATTGAACAACAAAGAGTGGAGTTTATTTGAGTACATCATCTAACTACTACCCTCAAGGTAATAAATTGGCTGATTCTAACAACAAGAACCTCATCAAGATCATCAAGAGGACATTGGAAACCAATTAAAGAGCATGGCATAACAAGCTGAAGATAGCCTTATAGGTAGATAGAATCACTCCTAAGGAGTCAATTGGTAATTCTCCCTTTTTACTTGTCTATGGGAGAGAAGCTAGGCTATCCATATCATAAGAGCTCCCTACCTTGGAACTTACAAAACAACTAGAATTACTTGAAAACACTCATATGGAGGTCAGATTGATAGAATTAATGTAGTTGCAAGAGGCAAGAGATGATGCACACAAAGCTTTGGAACACCATCAAGTCCTCATGAAGAATTCTTTTGACAAAAGGGCAAGGGAAAGAGTGTTTAAATAAGGTGACTTGGTCTTGAAATGGGATGAAGATAGAGCAAAACTAGTTGAACATAGAAATTTTGATACCTTATAGAGTGGTCCTTACATCATCAGCAAGTGCAAGCAAAAAAACTCCTTTCAGCTATCTAAAATGGATGGAGAAGAGCTGTCTATTCTAGTGAATGGAATCCATTTGATTGCATTTAACCCTTACTAGCCATGTCTTGTATATAATTTGTTTTGGTGTGTTTCCTTTGTTGTGCTTGTTTTCCCTAAGTGATTTATATAATAGGTATGTTTTCTTTCCCTTTATTTGGTGTGTGTTTCTGCCTTCTGTGTTGATCAACCCAGCTAGTGTGTTTTTGAACCAAAACTTGTTCAATTCTCTTTAAAGTGCTTATATGTGTGACTCCATGCCTAATAGAAGGATTTAGGTGATTAGTCTTTGACATATCAAACATGACTCCCCTCGAAATCACTAAGAATGTTGACCAAATTTCACCTCAGTATAATTTGTTCAACCATTTTCATAGAGAGCTGAATAATAGTTGTAAGAATAGGTCATTTCAGAGGTCCAAAATTGTAAGTCAAGGAGGCTAAAGTGTTTTGGCTCCATTTTAGTGTATGTTGGGTTCTCTATAGGTCAAGTTTTGGCCCCTAATAAACTTGTGTTACATTATCAAGACCAAGTCAGTTTCTCTGAATGACTCAACTTATAAAAATTTCATGAGTAGAAGTAATATGGGTTTATGAACCCAAATTACTCCTTCCAATGCTTTGCAAGTTTTCAACGATGCATGACTTCAAGTTTTCCAAAGAGCAATTATTATGAATTTTATAAGCAAAATCATTTAGAAAACCTAAAATGGTCTTGATTCTTGCCTCTCAAAAGTGGTGATTCAAAACTTTTCTGAATGGCCTTTCTTGCCTTGTTCCCCCCAAGTATCTATTCAGAATTTTCCAAAGGGCACTTTGTTTTCCCAAGTGTCCTTTCAGACTTTTTCGAAGGGCACTTTTCTTCCAAGTGACCCTTTATAAAAGTTTCTAAGGGCACTATTTATCCCAAGTGTCCCTTTGGACTTTTCCTTATGGCACTTTGTTGTCTGAGTGACCCTTCAAAAAAGTTTTGAAGGGCACTTTTCTTCCCAAGTGACCCTTCAAACTTTTTTGAAGGGCACTTTGTCTTTGGAAATGTACTTCAAAAAAGTTTTAAAGGGCCATTTCCTTTATAAATTCCCTTCACACTTTTTTGAAGGGACCCTCTACCTTTCCCAAGTGTCATTCAAGAAAATTTCCTAAAGGAACTAGCCATTGCCTTTTGGGAAAAAACCTTGAAATAATTCCATTAGACAAATTGTTTGAAGGAATTAATTTGAGAAAATTGCTTGAAATAATAAACCCAACCTGATAGATCCCCATGACATGCCATAGGATGTCAAGTTTAATACATCCAACTAGCCATTGGGATTCAAAGGCATGACATGCCATAGGATGTCAAATTTAGGGTGGCCAGATAGCCATTGAGATTAAAATATGATGTGTTGTAGGATGTAAAATTCATGCCTAAAGTCTTCAAGCAAGGAGTAAAGCCATTCAGAGAGCCCAACAAGGTCTTAAGTAAAGATAGTGCAAATTGGGTTTCCCAAAGAGCTTTGTTTATGACTTTTACAAGTAAAAGCAATCAAAAAGCCCAAAAAGGAAGTGACAATGCTTTGTGAGTTTTCAAAAGAAATTTTATTATGACTTTTACAAGTAGAAGAAATCAAAGAACCTGAAGAAGTAAGTAGAAGTAAAGTCACTCAGAAAACTTGAATGGGTCTACAACACAAAATGTGAGAGCTCTCAGGAAGAATCTAAGGTTCACAACAATGATCCGAGCTATTTATTATAGAGAGTCATCTCACCATTGATTTTGTAGTGATCCTAGTCATTTCAAGAGGGTGAATCAAAGAGAAGGATAAACTCCAATTGAATGAGAAAACAACTAGAATTAGTTTCACTAGGATGGTAACTTCGAAGCATTTTGGAGGCTTCCATTTTGGCATCCAATAGCTCTCTCTTCTCTCCATCTTTTGCTATAAATAGGACCCTTGGGCTCTTGTTTTACCATCCATAGATAGTATGGCAAAGCCCTGCTAGAATGTTTTACCATTTTATTGTCTTTGAGTAAAGAATCACAAGTCCATTTTCTTTCTAAGTTATAGACATTTGCCTAGGCATGCAAGAGACATAGAGTGATATTAAGTGATGTTTTATCCATCTATTCTTTTTCCTTCATGTTTTTGAGATAAGAGTTGATCCAACAGGTCATGTAGAGTACATTATAGTTGTATGAGATTTTGCACATGTCTTTTTTCTAGACTAAACAAGTTATCTTTTCCATTTATTTACCTTGTGTGATCTCATTCATGTTATCTCTACATTAAAATACTTATGATGTAATCTTCTAGAGCTTGAGTTATAGACTATATTCTACTATATTATGCCTAAGTATAGGGCATACATTTGGATAATAATTCTTGGTGTATCACCATCTTAGACTAGGCTTTTCATTTATGTAAACTTTTGACTCTTTTCACTCATACAAATTGGTTTAGTAGTTTTATTGCATAAAAAGCTAATACATGGAGCTAGCCATTTCAACCTAGAGGTTCATTTCCACTTATAGGCACACCCATAGGCCTAGAAATGTCCCAACATTGCCCAAATCTAGAGGAGGCCTAAACAACCCTCTTCTAGGGTGCAAGATTTGGAGACAATAGTAAATAAGAAATAAATACAAAATATAAGATAAAACTAAGTTTATACATTCCTTGGAGATTTATGTACAAAATGGCATGGAAGAAGCTTGAGCTTAACTTGTGAACTAGTTAGTAGTATTTATCAATGATGGATCCACATATGGGAAAAATTTCTCCTTGTACACTTGAGATTTTACTTTGTAATGTTGAATAATTTTTTAGTGATATCCTTAAAATTTGGCAAGGCTTCTCTACACTATTTTTTCATGCTAAATAGTGTTAAAGCCCTTTCATTTATATAGTTAGAAAATGATTATGGACTGTCCATCTTGAGATGAAGATCAAGGGCCAAAGATTATTCCTCCATTTTAATAAATAAAAGAGATGAAGTGTGTAAGAGATAAACATGGTGTGTGTTATAGACCTAAATCATGAAGTCTTCATTGATTGTGTAAGAGGGGCATACAAGGAAGAGTGTGTAAGAGGGGCATACGAGATTTTAAGAGCACTTACTTGCACACTTGGTATGATGATGTCATATTGGGTGAGACAATAATTTAATTTGTGCATTTAGAAAATAGATAATTCTAAATCTATGGAATTTTGAATTAGGGTAGTTTAACTAATTAATAAGGTAACTAGTTAACTATTATAGGAAAGGTGATTATGATAAGTTTGAAGGTGTTAATAGAATACATAATTAGAATCGACATGAAGTGTCCAATTTTAAGTGTTTACACATTTATGATAACTTTTAGGTTAAATTTAATGTATTTTAGGTGGTTTGTGATTATCATATATTATTTAATGCATTTGAATCTCAATAAAGGCATTAAATCAAATTATATATATAAGAAATTTTTTGACCATTTGAACTAAAATTTTAAGAGTGTAAGATTCAATTTGTTTTATAAGTAGTGCCTGAATGATTTCAAAAACAATTTGGCTAATCATTAAAAAAATAAGGTATAAAAATCGATCATTTCTTAAGTGGATTCTAATGTAAAAATGTGTGCATGTCACAATATGTCCTTTCTAAGATGATTCAACTCACAATATGAGAATTATGTTTACATTTTTTGTCTATTTTTCCACATAAAACCCTTCAAATGAATTACAAAATACTATAATATGATTATTATTTTTATATTTTATTATTTAATTATAGAAATAAAAATTAGTTAATTTGAATTTTTTCTCTCCTATAGTCTACATTAAATATATTGAACTTCACTTTACTGACTTGAACTTTAGATTGTTTCTACTAACTTTTTCATTACATTTATATAGGCACCAACATTAGATATGGAGAAAGAGATTGCATTTTTATTTTTGCTTAGATGTGTTGTGCCCTAACACACACACCCCATTTCAAAATAAAATAAAATAGGTATTTTGAATATCTTTATTCAGGCCCCTTTAAACCTTAGGAATCTGTGATATGGATTTATTCATACAAAAGTATAAGGTTATTTTGGTAGTCTAAAGTTACATAAACTTGAAATTTAAAAATAAAAGCTTGAACAATCATCTTGATTTATCCTAAATCTTGGGTTTTCATGATTTATATGGACTAATAGGACTAATGTTTTAACATTGCATTTCAATATTTTTAATGACCACAAGACCATCAACATGAACTTATAACTTATTCATGGCCAGACCTAGATTTATTATGCACAAGATCGAGACATGTGGCATCATCATGTTATGTGGAACTTATAGCCTTTTTTAAAAGTTTCTAAATTTATAATGATCCTGAGCTCTGATAGTCCAATAGGTGGCATTTGTATACAAGGGAAGGTGAAGTAGATCTATAAATCAATCCTAACTCAGAGAAGATAAATCAAACTGACCCTTACACTTATTGGTACATTTAGAAAATTAGGGTCATGACCAATATGGATCTGCTAGACATAACTAAGGGGTCTCTTACCACATAATATTACTAGAGCAGGTTCCAAAGCATATAGATGAGTAATACCACACAATAACCCTATCTAGGTCCTATGGTTTGTAACAAATTAAAGAGATTCTAATCTAGTGCTCACCAAAGCTTATGGCACAAATGGGGGATAATAAAAATAAAAGTAAACATGAAAATAATAACTCTACTCAAGCCATTGTAGAGTTAATCCTAAGTATAGAGAGATAAATATATTCACAAGCCATTACTTATGTAATTTTATCTACCAAAATAAAGGAATAAGAGTTAGGAATACTAACCTTGAAGATGAAATTGTCAAGGTCCAATCTCTCCCTTGACCAATGGTGCTTTGTAAGAGGTTATTTTGGTTCATAAAGATCACAAAGATAGGTCAAATCTAAGCTACAAGACTTCTCCTATGCCTCTAAGACATTTCCACAAGATAAGATTCTTCTCTTCAAGTGTAAACTCTAAGCAATGTCTCCTCAAGTAGAATGGTGGAAGATCAAATCATAAATAATTGAAAATGAATGATTCTCTCTATCTCTCATTGAAAGTGGGGTAAAGGATGTGTATATATAGCCGGATATAAACTTAAACACTTCTAAATTTTTAGCCAAAATAATCAGCCTAGTCTACCTAGTTGTTTAGGAAATAGAGTAGTTAGGTCCCAAACTAAGTTAGTTGGGCCAACTTATTCCTATAATGTGCTCAATTCCTAGAATAGGGTCAACCCATTTGAATTGTTAAGAACAAAATATACTAAGAAGTGGGGGGGGGGGGTTGAATTAGTATATTATATATCTTTTATTTAATTTGATTTATTTTCTTTAACCACTTAATCACACATTCAAGATATGCAATAAAACTAAAACAATAATATGAACCACACAAGAGAGAAAGAGACACCATATTTTTACATGGAAATCCAAAGTGAAAAAAACTACATAGAATAATCTCAAGTATATGAATGAGCACCAACTAAAAATACAAAGTTTGCAAGCCCCAACTTGTAGGAGCACTAACCCACAGGAGCACCAACCCCTCTTGTGTATAAAACACAACTATCTCTCAATGTTGTTTACTCAACAAATGAAAGAAATATACAATCTCTGTAATATGACTTTTCATGAGAAAATACATCCAATTCCTCTTTTGTCTTTACCCCATGACTCTTTGACTTCTCCATGGGCCCTCTTTTAACTTATATGCAACCAAAAATATATTCATTAATATTAAATAAATATTAACACACATTAGCTAAGATATGAATATTACAAACACCATTAAATGCAATGTGGCTTTATCACCAATAATGCTAGACCTTTGACATCAATAACACTATTTCCAACAATCTCTCCCTTTGTCATTGATGGCAACCTCAAACTAAAACTGCCACATCTTGAAACTTGCACATATTGCCATCTGAAAAACATATAGTAACTCCCCCTTAATGTAACAACCTGTACCTATTATTTGTACCTATTTTTTCACCTATACCTATACCTATACCTATACCTATTTCTATTCTTCTCCCCCTTTGAAATCAATGGCAAAGGGTCTACTTAGAGCTAACACTGAGCTCCCCCTCAACTAATGCTAAACCTTAATGGTAGTAAGTAAAATAAATTACTCCCAACTTCTCTCGTGGATACTCAAATATGTCTTTTGGTACTGCCTTTGTGAAAATATCTACAATCTACTCAGTAGTACTAATATATTCTATCTTAACCTATTGATCTACAACTTGCTCTCTTAAGAAGTGATATCTAATGGGAATATGTTTTGTTCTTGAATGCATCACTGGATTCTTCAAAATATTAATAGCATTTGTTACAAAAAATATAAATAGGTTCATCATATTTTACCTTGATATCTTCCAAAGTTTACTTCATCCAAATCACTTGAGTACAACATTATACCACTGCAATATATTCTTATTTAGTTGTAGAAAGTGATATTGAATTCTGCTTCTTGCTTAGCCATGATACTGAGCTATCACCAAGGAAGAAAGATCCTCCACTTATACTCTTTCTGTCATCCAATCACCCTACCCAATTTGAATCTATATAAAAAACCAAAGTGAAATCTCTACCTATGGGATACCATAATCCATAATCTAATGTCCCCTTGATATATCTAAATATTCTTTTCACCAACTAAACATGACTATCTTTTGGAGCTAACTAATATCTTTCAACCATACCTACTGCATGCATGATGTCTGGCCTTAATGCTATCAAATATAGAAGACTACCAATCATAGATCTATACAAAAATTGATCTACAATAGGTGAATATTTATCCTTGCTCACTTTATTTCCTTTACACATTGGTGTGTCAATTGGTGCACAATCTTCAAACCAAATTTCTTCAACATTTCCTTGACATATTTACTTTGAGATATAAAAATTCCTTTATCTGACTAAAATATTTACAACCCTAAGAAAAATGACAATTCCCCAAGCATAGACATCTCAAATTGTTTTTGCATATTATCAAAAAATTCTTTTGTCATCTTTTTAATGTTTTCTCTAAAAATGATGTCATCAGCATATACCACAACAGTCAAGTGATGCTCACCTTCTATTTTGATGTAGAGATTACTATCAATAAATCATCTCTTGAAACCTTGATCCTATAGGTACTTATCAAGTCTTACATACCAGGCTCTAGGAGCTTATTTAAATATATACAATGATTTCTTCAATATACATATATGGCTACTAATATTTGAGAAAATGAATCTCTCAGGTTGCTTAATTTAGACCTCTTCTTCTAGATTCCCATTTAAGAAGGCAGATTTGACATCCATATAAAACACTTTGAAATTTTTGAGCACTACATATGCAAGAAACATTCTAATAGCCTCTAGCCTTGCCACTGGTATAAAAGTTTCTTCAAAATCTATTCCCTCAATCTGAGCATATCCTTTACATACTAATTTTTCTTTAAACTTGGTCACTTCTCCATTTTCATTCAACTTATTTTTATAAATCTATTTTGTTCCTATCACATTATGATGTTTTGTTCTAGGCACTAATTCCCAAGTATCATTCTTTTCTATTGGATTTAATTATTCATCTATTACCTTAAACCCAATTCTTATCATGTCTAGCTTCTAAAAATGTTATAGGCTAAATTTTGGATAACAAAGAAAAATTAACTTGCTCAGATTCACTTACCATCATTCTTTTGGTGTGAATTCCTCCATTTATGTCCCCAATGATATCACTTTTATTATGATTTCTCTAGACATATTTAGATGAGGTTTTGGTGTCCTTTTTTCCTTCTCATCTTCATTTGATTCTTCAAAATATTCCTCTTTAATGATTTTAGGAATGTCTACTAGATCACTAATTCTTTGTATTCCATCTTCTTCTATCATGACACTTGCACTTTCAACAATTTTATTGGTTATTTTGTTATAACATTTATAAGATTTACTTTTATAAGAATAAACAAAAAATATACCTTCATCTACACTAGATTCAAACTTACCAAGTTTTTCTTTAGTTCTCTTTATGAAGCATCTGCTACCGAAAACTTTGAACTAATCAACTATTACTAGTTTATATTTTCATAGCTCATAAGGAGTCTTGTCACTATTGACTCTCAATAATGATCTATTATGAATATGTACTACTATAGAAACTACCTCTCTCCAATATTTATCTAGTATCTTCGATTTAATTAACATTGTCCTCACCATCTTTGGCACTGTTCTGTTTCTCTGCTCAATTACTCCATTTTGCTATGAAGTTCTGGCTACTAAATAATATATCTTTATTCTATGGTCTTCACAAAAATCAATAAACTAATCTGACATGAATTCTCCTCCTCAATCTGATCTTAGACACTTAATCTTCAAAATGATTTCATTCTCAACTAATGCTTTGAATTCTTTGAAATGTTTGAAAGCTTTTGATTTTTTCTTTAAAAACAATACCCAAGTCATACATGAAAAATCATCAATAAGCAACATGAAATATTTCTCACCTTGAGTACTTTGAGTTCTCATAGGTCCATATAGATCAGTGTGAACAAGCTCTATCATCTAAGTGGTCAAGTACTCTTTTGTTTTGAACTGCCTTCTAGTCTGCTTCCCATGCTGACAAGGTTCACAAAATGTGTTAGATGGCTTTGTAATATTTGAAAGATTTTCGACTACTTGCTTCTTACTGATGTTGACAAGATTGTCAAAATATATGTGTCCCATTCTCTTTTGCCATAGCCAACTTTCTTCAATCTGACTCAAACAATATCTTTGACCTTTGATGTCTAATAGCATATATAAATTATTGCTTGTTCTCTGAGCATTTGTAACTAACACATTTGAATATTTTCTCTTAATTTCATAAATTTTTACATAAAAATTTAGTGTGTGTCCCTAATCACACATTTTAATTACAATCAAAAGATTATTCTTAAGACTTTATACATACAAAACATTTTCAATTTTAGTTCTACCATAATCCAAACTTAGTGTACCTTTTTTGGCAATTTTGGTAGTAGTATTATCTTTGAATTTCATTATGCCACCATTGATCTTCTTCAAGGTTATGAACTTGATTTTGTCTTCTATCATGTGATTCTAACATCCACTATCAATGAACCATGGCTTTTATTCATTTCTTACATGCAAAGTTGTCTGCACTAATATAGATTTTTTAGGTTGTTTCTTCTGCCATGAACTTTTCTAAACTTTCTTATTGATGAATGGAGCCTTGAAACTCTAGTCCTTCTTGACTAACCTGAACATGCTTCTATAGTAGTGGGATATGTGTTTGGAGTTGTTGCACTTGTAACATATTATGGCCTCTTCATTAAAACCTAATAGAGAAATAAAAGAGTTGTGCCTTCTGCTTGACTCTGCAGACATGACTTTCCTTCTCCTTATTTCTAAAATTGTTATTCCTTTTTTGAAATTCTATTTTATTATGACCATATCCATTACAATAAAAATAGTAACCATAATAATAGGATTTATTTGTATATCTCTAACCTGATTACCTTTTTTATCTCTGTTCTTTCTAGCCTTCTTTGTTTGAGATGTCCTCTATATTCTTAACTTCTTCCTTTTTCATTTCCTCTTTTGTAAGAGCTTCACCATAGCTCTTTCTTTTTTCCTTGTCTGTGAAAGTAATGGCCTCCCCTTTCTCTTTTTTAAATCTAATACCTATCTTATCTGACATTTATCTTTGACTTTCTAATATCTTATTCAACATATTAGTGCTATTCTCAAATTTTGAATCATTAGTTGCTCTATCATTGATTGCTTTATTTGTTTTCTTAAGATCTGATTTTAAAGAAGCAATTTCAATAACATAACTTTCACATTATTTACTTAATTTGTACAACTTTTTTTTAGATGTTATTCATTCTTCTTAGCTTCTTAAAAGTGTGCTTATAGATCTTTAATTATTTCCTTTGACTCCTTTTTTATTTTTCTCAATCTGGAACTCTAATATTTGATTCTTCTTCTCAAGAGATTTTAACTCTTCTTAGGCACAAATGAGTTATCCTTCCAAATTCACTTTGGCTTCATCATGTTCTTATTCTTGATCATCTATACTTTTGCTTATGGAGGCATGTTCATATATGACCATGAATAGAATCTCTTCTTCTTCTAAATCACTGACACCACTATCTTCAGTTGAGCTAGGATCTTTAGAATATACAATCTTCTTCTCGAATCCCTTCTTAAATTTTGCTTTGAAATTCTTCTTGTATGTAAAATTTCCTTCTTCATTATCACCATTACCCTTATTTGGGAACTTACCTACAAAATATCCAGTCTTTTCACAATTAAAATATTTAAAAGATAATTTTTCTTGATATTTACATGTGCCCTTTTTTAGCTTACAAATGAATAGAGATTTATTGTCATCTTCATCATCTCTATAACTGTCACTTGATTCTTGAATCTTTTCCTTCTCTTTCTTTGATGTCTTGAAAGTATCTTCTCTCTTTGAGGGTTTCTCTTATTCATTCCACATCTCATATGATGTAAGAATACCATATAGTTCATCCATCTTTAGCTTGGCTAAATTCTTCATCTCTTCAATTGTAAAAACTTTTTCATCATATCTCAATGGTAGAGATCTCAAAACTTTTTGAACCACAATTCATTATTTTAACTTTTCTCTAAGACCTTGAATATGATTAACTATTTGATTGATCCATAAAAGATAACTTGCTATATTTTCTTTCTCTTCCATCTTCAAACTCTCAAACTATCTTCTGAAAGTTTGAAGCTTAGCTTGCTAAACCTTTCGATCACCTTTGTAAATATTCACAAGTTTTATCCAAGTTTCATGAGTAGATTTACATTGCATAAATTTAACAAATTTTGATTCACATAAACCAAATAAAATAATATTTAAATATTTATCATTATTTTCACTTGCCTTCTTTTTTTTCAGATTAGTTACAAGTGTCTGTGGCTCGTCATATTCCTCCACCACTGCTTGCCAAATGTTGAATCTAAGGGCCATCAAATAAGTCTTCATCCTTATGCTCCAAAAAGAATAATTTGTCCCATTAAAAAAAGGTGCCTTATTTGTAGAAAAACCTTCATGTGATCCAGCCATCGTGTTTTCCTGATCTACCTTCAAGCTATAAATTGTTTTCAAATGAAACCTGTTCTGATACCAAGTGTTAAACACAAAATATACTGAGAGGGGGGTGAATCAGTATATTATATATCTTTTATTTAATCTGATTTCTTTTCTTTAACCACTTAATCACACATTCAAGATATGAAATAAAATTGAAACAATAATATGCACCGCACGAGAGAGAGAGAGAGAGAGAGAGAGAGAGAGAGAGAGAGAGAGAGAGAGAGAGAGAGAGAGAGAGAGAGAGAGAGAGAGAGAGAGAGACCAATTTTTTACGTGGAAACCCAAAGTGTGAAAAACCATGAAGAATAATCTCAAGTATATGAATGAGCACCAACTCAAACTAAAAATTTTGCAAGCACCAACTTGCAATACACCAACCCCTTTGCCAAGCACCAACACAACAACTATTTATGAGCACCAACCCATATGAGCACCAACCCCTTGCAAATATTTGTGAGCACTAACCCACAGGAGTACCAATCCCTCTTATGTATAAAACACAACTATCTCTCAATTTTGCTTACTCAACAAATTATAAAACTCTACAATATCTCTTACTTTTCTCTCTTAGAAAATAAATACAAACCATGTAGTCTCTTGCATATTACAAATGTATTCTCAAGCCTTTATTTATAGCTTTTCAAATAACCTTAGGCATTCACCCTTTGTGACCCTTCAATCCTCATGGAAAATGTTGCCAAAATTATATGACCCTTCGTATCCTTACATTTGAAAAGGCATATGGTGACCTTTAATAATCAAAAGAATCATTTCCTCTTTTGTCTTTATCTTGGCAACTTTTCATATTCCTCAAAGTGTCCCTTCATGGAAAAATGCACCATACCCTCTTTTGTCTTCACATGGTGATTCTTGAAATTCTTCAAGATGACTCTTCATTAGAAAATTCATCCCATTCCTCTTTTGTCTTTACCCCATGACTCTTTGACTTCTCCATGGGCCCTCTTTTGAATTATATGCAACTAAAAATATATTCATTGATATTAAATAAATATTAACACACATTAGCCAAGATATGAATATTAAAAACACCATTAAATGTAATAGGGCCTTTATCACCAATAATGTTAGACCTTTGACATCAATGCCAATATTTCCAACATGAATATGTTCAGAGGATGGTAAAAAGAGGTTTTATCTTAGGTAGGGGCTAATTGAGGTGGTGAATTGCTTAGAGGAGTGTATAATGGAGGTGTCAAATCTTAGGGAAATGTATAGGATGGACCTTGTATTGGTTTTAAGTGGTGGTATAGGGAATAATAATATTGTAAAGAAATAATGGTCTACCCACCCCTTTCCTAATGCACCCTTGAAGGCAACCACTTAGAGAGATTGAGACTTGATGAGTTCCTATAAGAGAGAGAGCATCATTAATTGATAAAGTTGAAAAAATATTATGTATCTACATATTCCCCACTCAAAACTAATCACATGTCAAGTAGTTGCAAAATAGGATAGTGCTTTAGGAAAAGAACACATTAACACGTAATGTTGAGTTAAGTAAATTGTAGTGTTTTTAAAGCATAAAATAACTAATAATAAATGATTGAGAAGTAATAGTTGAAATAAATAAGTAATATGTGCATACCTTGACTTATCTTTATCATTGAATGGTTGTCTACTACATTTGTAGTTTTGACCATGGAGGGCACAAAGATTGCTTTAGATAAATCCTAAGGATGCAAAACTTGAATAACAAAGATAAAAAAAATGTAGGAAAGTCAAGATAACTAAAATGTGTATGTATGACATAGTTATAAATTACGTAAGCTATGGTGATAAATACTAAGTTAGGACTAAATGACCAAGTCAAAAATTAGGATTGGAGTAGGAAGGGGAATAACATGAACCCAAGGGACTAAAGGATTCCTATGAATATCCTCATAAGAATGATTGATATTGTTTTGGTGATGAGATCCTTGAGGAGGCTCATAGAGGTTATGATGTTGCCTATGCTAGTAGTCCTCATAAAAACCTTGATCATTATAGGGATGGTGTTGAGATGGATCCTAACATGGAAGATGCTCATGGTGGAAACCATCCCAATCATGAGGTGGGGAATGACCATGAGATAGGTGTCATTCCCTATGGGGAAGATGAGATGACATGGCATGCTCATCAAAATAGTCATGCTAACCCAGGTATTTATAATGTTGGTCATGTTTTCTCAAGATGAGAGTTCATATGAGGGCATTAATGTTTAGGATACACATCCCATGGGTCTCTAGTTTATAAGTGGAAATCAAAATCAGTGCATTCATTTTAAACTTTGAAGGAAGGGTTAGGAGGATGTGAGACCTCTACATAGTATGGATGCCTCATTGAGTTAAAATGCCCATGTCTCTCAACATGAGGGGGTTCTTACTGTAGAGTCTCCCATTGAGAAAGAGGTGGGAGACTCACATGAGAACTGGTTAAGGCACTCAACCTACACTGGGTGTAATATCTATCTCCAAAGGAAACATGCTACCTACTCTTAGGGGAAGAAGGGTAATTTTTATGCACATGAAGCTATCTATGATAATCATCAATGATTAAACATAGTTTATCAGGTCTCAATCATGAAATGGGTTTATCTTCACCCTTAATGGGTGAATGAAATGTAGTTTTAAGTTGAGGGGAAACCACCTCAGATGAGTAAAGCTTAGATTGGTGGAAAGGAGACCAACTCCAGTGGTTGTACACTTGTTAATCTAGTTCTCTAGGGGACATTGGCAAGCCTTTGTCTTAAGGTAAAGACCATACAAAGACCCTAGGGGTTCTATGTCATTTCATTGATATTACGACATGTTCATGAGTGATCTCTAATGGTTATAACCACTGTAAAGAAATTAATAAAGGAGTGACATTCAATGCATCAATAATGAGAAATCAAGCTATTTGAACAAGATAACATTACCAAGCATGAAATGCATTTTTTATAAACATGCAATCCTATGAATTTAAATATGATTTCAAAAAAGAAATGACATTTTCAATAGAGAGAGAGATAGGGAGAGAATACAATTTTAGAAACCTAAGCTAATGCCTTTATTCAAATAAAACTTTCTCTATCACGTGAATGAATGAGGGGATGCGATTTTAACCAAACCAATTAAGCTAAATGAACACAAAAGGATATACCAAGTAAGGTAATGATTCAAAATTAGGCAATCTTACATAATGAAAGACATTTTCAAAAGGGAAAGATGTTTTTAGGGTTGAGAGAATGCATATAATATAAAATCTATCTAATCATGTACAATATTGTGTAGATGTTTTGCCAACCAGGAATCCAAGATAGGAAGCAATAAAGGAGGAAGACCAAGTTGTATATGAGTTGAGTCCAAACCATGAGCCAATAACAATGGAAGAGGTGAAGGAGAATATATAAACTATGAGAGAGCTAATGTGGAGATCAAAAAGAACACATAAAAATTGAGTTTTAAGAAGCTAGGAGAAAGCAACAAGCCTTAGGAGCACTATGGAGAATAAGGTGAACCACTAAATCAAGCTATAGAATAGTAGGGCATCCCCTATCATAATGATAGCCCAAGCATACCAATAATGGACCAAGTGAGATCCAAGAAAGCATAAGACCTCAAAGAGTGATGATATGGAGGAGAGGTCAAAGAATATATTAGGAGAGAGAGGTAAAAATGAGTGATAATTAGTCATATAAGACACCCCCAATCTATCAAGAGCCAAAAACTAGTCATTTCTAGTTGTTGGAGATCAAATAGGGCCTTTTTTTATCACATTATGCCTAGGTTTTAGCCTAGGCCATGGATTTTGTGAAGGAAACTTGCATCTTAGGCTAAAGGTTTCCCCCATAATACATGGCCTAGGTAAAAAATTCCATTTTGGGTGGTTGACAAGCCTTTGGAAAGGCTTTAAGAGTCATCTAAAAGGTTCATCAGTGAGAAAAAGGGATAGTAATGTGTTATGGATGTCTAGGTGATGGATATATGATGTGAGAGGATCCATTCAAGGGGAAATGTCTTAAATTAGGATAAATAGGGTTGGTAGTTTACATGTGAGGTGATGTATATTCATAGGGAGGAGTAGGATCACAATAAGTATGATTACATATGCCCTCAAGGTAAAAGCAGTCAATGTTTGAATGAATAAAGAGTGTTGTGTAGTACCTAAAAGCCACATAAAAGCAAAGAAAATCAAAAACTAAAATGATAAAAGATAACATTACCTACACTTACCAGATAAGGATAGTAGTGGAAGAAGTTAATGATGAGATCCATAAGTGAGAGTGTAAATGTTGCATAATCCAAATCCAAATCTAGTTCTAGCTCTAACTTTAACATAAAAGGGACACAAGTGATATCAAATCATGTCATAAATCCATAATGACATTCACTAAAGCATCAACTCTAGTGTTTACCCCATAAGGGATATGGGTGACCTAGATGTCCTCGAAGGAGGAGAGAAAATCACACATCTTCTCAAAGAGGGGAGCGACTCATAGCTAAGGATAGACTAGGCACCAGTGAGTTAAGACATAGCTAGGAGTGAGTCAGAGAATAATTGCACATAGAACATGCCTAACCCATGAGCATTAGTTAAGGCAAAAATAATACAGTGATACTTGATAACATTATTCATCTTGATGGTAAGGAAGAAACCAACTACAGTAAGTTCATGGCCCCACAGATCATTGATGACCCAAACCATAGAGGCAGGTCTTGGGTTACCCCAACTACCACCATCTATGTGAATCACCATTGAGAATTTCACCATGATGGGAGTTGAGAATGTAGGACTAATGGCCATAAAAGGAACACCTTAGGGTGAGGTGGGGTAAGTGAGCTACATAAGGGAGTCATATAATGAAACCATATCACAATTAAAGTAATTGACCAACATTAACCATGGGAAGAGGTGACAAAGGAAGGTGATAATAAGTTTATAGAAGGTGAAAACTAGTCACTAGAGACTAAAACAAATCTTAAACCATCATAATATATAATTGACACCACCTACAAGAACCATGATGAAAGAGAAAAATGGGAGTTATAATGGATTGACTATAGAGCTACAGATAAATGATTAACTAAAAGAAGAACAAAAAGCAACTTCTATCCATGGGTGCCCATGAGATGGGGCACATGTCTGGGAGGTCAATGAGGACTAAAAGGGGAAAAATTAGGCCCAATAAGTCCTTTAAGTGAAAAATTAAGGCCACCATTATGCTCATAATGGGCTAAAACTCCTAAGATAGAGGTTTCATGGTTTGGGATGCAACAAAAGGGAAAAACCCAAAAAGGGCCCCATACAAATCAAAAAAGAGAGCCAAAAAGGGGGAAAATAGTGAAAAATAATTCATTTTTACTCTAAGAGACTGAGGAAAGTTAATTATCCACCAATTCCAAATTAAATCATACAAGGATGCAAAGAGTACACCACAAGTGCACACGATGGTTCGGGTAAGTCTTCTAAATAAAATTTTGTGAAATTTTGTTAGTTTTGGGGTTCAGGAGGCCCAAAAGGGCAATTTTACTAATTTTAGATAATTGTAAAAATGAATTAGGTAGACCAACCAATGACAATTATTGGAAGGTGGAAAGAAACTCTTTGAGCCTAGTGGGAGGCTAAGCGGAGGCCTGGGGAGGGAGTTATGGAAAGCCCTAGGGTTTCTTAAAATACCATGACCTAGGCCACAACCTGATTGGGCAAACCCCTTACTTGGGCCACCACCAGGGCATGGGGGCCATGGATTGGCCCACTTTTAGGCCATGAATTTGCCTAGAAATCCATGTCTTGAGCTAGAAAGGGCCCAAAACTAGCCCTTGGGAGCTCGAGAAGGCCCAGAATAGGATAGAAGAGACTAAAGAGGGGGGAAACTAGTAAATAGGTTAAAAATCTTATTTTAACATGATTTATCCATTTCATATCTAGCATGATTGATCTATTTACCTATTTCTTGGTTTTATAGACATATAGAGGAGTTAGTGTAGCAAAGGAGGGAGAGTCATCATAGACTAGTAAGAGACCAGTATGGGGAGAGAGACCCTACAAGGTGACAAACCAAGAGAGAATACCAACATGGTTTTTTAAGGATGCCAACTCTCTACTTATAGAGAATTAGGAATACCTATAGAGTGCAAGGCTATGGATACTGTAGCATAGACCATTACTACATTACTATAGATATTTGGTGAACATACTAGTGACCACATAGGTGCCTAAAATGCACATGTTCCAATTGGGAAATGAGGTAGAGGCCATCTTGATCATTAAGGACATCTACTGGCTCCATGGGGTAGAGCCTATAAGGAGGGAGATAAAGCTTCCACAGGTGAAAGACATAATAGTATCAGAGATCTACCTTGTGGGACCTTGACAAGAGTAGAATAGTCACAGGGTGCAGATCACGCAATGATCTCCAGGGGTTCCACAGTTATGAATGGTGATAACAAGTATCATGGTTGGGAGGTTTTACACTAGATAGAGCATAAGGAGGCTTCCATTATCCTGGGCATGATTTGTCTAGAGAGTATAAGGAGGATAGAGATATTCCTAGGGCTAGTACATCTTGGGAGGACTATACTAGTAGATAGATCACATATGCTACATAGGGGTAAAGGGATTGACATAGCCTAGATTAATTCTATCCTAAGCTTAAAAGAGACTCTCCCTAACCTGATTGAGGATACCATGAGGTGGTGAGGCATACCTTACACTAGTAGAGGGTGATGAGTGGGTTATGTAGTTTGAATATATGATTGGTCTTGCACAAGCCATCTTAGATTGGGATATAGTAGATAATTAGATAGATCCATAAAGATTAGTGGTATGGCCATACGATGATGAAGTGGATATCCACATGGTCCAAGAGGAGTTATAAGGTCGATAACAGCCATACCAACATCTAAGGTGATAGCTTTTAGCATGATGAGAGAGATATGCACACCTGGGATAGCTAGAGCCAAGAAGGGAGTATAGTCAAGATAGAGTGAGGGAGTTAGTGATGGGGAGAGGCAACCATGGTGAGGGACATAACCAAGAGGAGTAAAATTTCTAAGAGGTATGTAGAGACTAGGATCATGACCAAGTAAGAAAAGTGTATTTTTTAGATAGCATGTGTCTTTATACTGTTCCTTTAACGAGAGATAATATGTGACTAACATATTTTCTATGTGTTTATGTGTAGGAGACCAACCCAGTTAGACTAGGTCTCAAGTAGATCTAACTATGAGGGAGATATTCCCTAATGTGGTGGTATCACCACTCATAGAGAGAGTGACACACCTATCAGTGGGGGAAAAACACATACTTGCTACTAATAGGTAGGTGCATGATCATCGCTTGAGCTGGGGAGAGCATAATACTAGATACCATGACTAGAGTCAGAGTCAGCATGGCA
Source organism: Torreya grandis (assembly GCA_037957365.1). Classification (NCBI taxonomy): domain Eukaryota; kingdom Viridiplantae; phylum Streptophyta; class Pinopsida; order Cupressales; family Taxaceae; genus Torreya; species Torreya grandis. The sequence continues at coordinate 2,414,660 of JARHVA010002048.1, forward strand.
TGAGGCAACTATGGCATAGGTCAAGGCAAAACTATCTAAAGTGAAGACCAAGATCGATTGAATATGGGATAAGCTATCCCAAGATCAAACTAGAGGAGTAGAGGTACCTGAAGAGAGGGCATACTAGATGGCTACCCTAGAGGAGACTGTGGCTTGATTGGTTGAAAGGTAGAGATTAAGATCTCCACCCTAAGCAGGAATACTGTAGATAGAGCTTAGTCATAGGCTAACTGGGAGGTATCTTAAATGTAACAACATGTGTGTAGTTTATAGGGACTATGAGCCGAAGATTAGAGAAATTCAAGTGATGTACCTAGATAAAATCATGTATTTTTATGATATATATATATATATATATATAGTTATTTCTCATTATTAACACATGTGTATATGGTTTTATGTGTGATGTCTATGTTTCATCTGAGATAGACTACTAGATACATGTGATTAGATAGTAGGAACTGCCAATAAAGAACCCATGTGCACACACATATATAGGAGGTATAAAGGTTAGTGGTGAGAGAAGAGGGGAAATATCCAACACACCACCATAGGAAAGTTTCCAAGAGGGTCACTCGGGCCCTAGATGTGAAACTTCTTGAGGCATAATCCATTGATCGGGTATCACAAGAGCTTGCCTTTGAGAATTGAGAGATGATATGCCCTATTTTATAATGAGGTAGTGATTAAGAAGGGGTCAAACCACTTGTGAAAGAGTTTTCCCTTCTTCTATTGTTCCTTGTCAAATATGATAACTATATAACCTAATTAAAATAGACATAGATGTACCAATTTATACAACTGGTGGCATTAATGGTGTTGATAATCACAATTATGCTCATGAGCATCAACAGGGAATTCATCTAATTGCTCAAGCTTGGTGAGGTGAGAGGCCCATTATTCTAATCAGATAGTGATTCAAACTTTTTAACCCATAGTGAAGGGATTAAGACCTCTAGAGGGAAAATGGCCTTGATTCCATATACTAGTGCATATGGGGTTACCCCCATGGTCATTTGGAAACTAGTCTTGTAGGCCTAAAGGGTAGGATAGAGAATGAGGTATAAGTCATGTCTAGACTAGGTAATAGTGCAAAGAATTGTCTTATTCAAAATATTATTTGAAGATGAAGTTTTCCCATTTCCTAGGGGTAATGGTTAAAGGAGAAACAAATCTTAAAGTTGAAGCATTCAACAAGCTCATGCGTCTTGAGGCTTTAGAATCTCAATCAATTATCAACCATGATCATAGCAGGGACCTTAAACCTACAAATGAGTTGGTTCAGGACAAACTTGTCAGTCTTCCCTCACAAGCCACTAAGGAGCATGGCCTCAATCTACTTTGTGAAATAATCAGTGGCAGTGATGAACCAATGGTGGCCATTAGAAGAAGTGGGTTTGAATTCACTAGCGAAGTTGAGATCATAAACTAAGATAGTTAAAGGGATAAAATGGAATGCAAGAGACCTATAGGGGCATTAATAACATCCATAGTGAACTAAAAAATATTGCACATCTTGGCATATCAGATGTCATTTTTAATGAAAGTGAGCCAATAGTAACCCATCTTGATGATACTCTAAGCAGTGGCTAGCCCTCTCAGGTGGCCACCATAAACACTCCTGTGAGACTCCTCTAATGTGAGAGAGGTATCCTTAGGATCTAGACACTACATCAACATGCCATCCATACCTATCTTGAAAAAGACACCACCTATGATAATGTAGTGAGTGGAGAGCTTGAGGATTTGACAAAATTTTCCCAAAGGGGAGTCAATGAGATAAGACTAGGTCTCAAGGTAGTAGATAATGTCCTAATACCAATCACACTCATAGACCTCAATCTGATCAACCAAGTAGATCATCTCCTTAGGGAATTCATCATAAACCAACTCCTCATTAGGGTTAGGTAGTGGGCACTCAACAAGTTATTTAGCTATAACTAAACCCTTCGTGGACTTTTAGTTAACGATGTGGAGGTCAAACTCCTAAAGAAGCATGATCCATCTCATAGTTTAGTCAACAAGATGTATCTTGTTGAGTAAATAGTAGAATAGATCAGATTGGACAATCACATTAGTGGTTTGACCCAACATGTAGTGTCATAAATTATTCATGGAAATGATGAAGGAGAGGCATTGCCTCTCAATATTAAAGTAGTTGATCTCAGGGCCAACTAGCATGCAAGAGATGTAGTAGACAACTCTCTCTATCAGTGTCATTATTTTGACACAACATGCCCCCAATGGAGAGATCAGTGACATAGGTATACAAAATGAACTCACGACCCTTGATGGGTGCCATGAGGATAGGAGGGTTGTGAAGCATGCACTTCAATTCCTCAAAATCCACCTAGATCTCAAGGGCCCACAAGAATAAGGTGTTCTTGTGTAAGAGATGTGTGAGGGGTATGGATTTATGTGCATATTCCTTAATTAAACATATAAGTAAGTTGAGCCTTTTTAGTAAACACTACAACTACATGAGATTTTTTATGGGAGGTGTTGAGACCAACACCCTCTATATTTCTTTTTTGAAAGGAGGACCCCTGTATTTATTTCCAGAAAGTTTGTATTCTAGATTGAATATGAAGAGTTGTCTTATCTTGGATTTTAAAGGCAAATCAATTTTAAAAGGGGAACATGTGCTTTGATGTATTTGATCATGTTTACATTTCATGGTTTAAAATTACTAATAATTATCTTCAAGGTGATTAGTTTCAGGTTCCATGGAATAAGCTAGGGTTCCTAAGGAACAAACCCTAAAGAGGGTTTGAATTGGAATATTTATGGAAAATACTAGCAGGAATTTTTATTTCCTTTTGATTAAATGATCCTAAGTCTAACTTTATATTAAGCTTTGAATATATATTTTATTTAAAACATGACTGAATATTAATATAAAACCTTAGGCTAAACTTTGTACATGATTAGGTATTAATTTAAATCTTATGCTCTTTTATAGATCTAATGGTAATCACTTATTTGTTGATTTTGATATGATGGTGCAACAAACCCAAAGTATTTTAAAAAATACATACAGTTAATGATTTGGGCCTAGTAAATATCTAATGGTGATAATTTGCTTAGAGGTTTTGATCCAATGGTGTGAATTAAATCTGACACCCAAAAGGATCTTAATAGATGTTAACCACTTAGGACTTGATCTGATGGTTCACATTGCCTCAAAGGTTTTAATCCACTAGTGTGCATTGATAAAAAAGCTTTAGGATCTCCCGAAGGCTTTAAGTATGTCACTCATTCATTGAACCAAAAAGATTTTATTGTCTTAAAATTGATAGGTTCACTCTCATCATTTAATGTCTATGAGGACGTATTTGGCATAACCAAACCTATAAAATTTAACATGAGATAGAAATATTCTATTATCTTAAATTTGATAAGTTCACCCCCATCACTTGACATATATGAGGATGTATTTGATGGGACAAAACCCATCAAATTTAAGCTAAACAATCCTGAAATCCTCAAGATATCCTAAAGGCTTTATGTGTGGCATTCATTTATTGGATTAATAAATTCCACTATCTTAAATTTGATAGGTTCACTCCCATCATTTGGCATCTACGAGGATTTATTTGATGTGATCAAACCAATTAAATTTAATAGAGATAATCCTTGAAGCCTTTATAATTCCATTGTCTTAAATTTGACGTTTGCACAGATGTATTTGATGTGACCAAACACATCAATTTTAACTTAGACAATTTTTAAAGCCTAATCAAAGGGGGCATTTCTAGAAAACCTTTTAATAAATTCCTAATTTTTTATGAAGACAAGCTTAGTATATAAAGATATTAGTCTAAGTCATTTTTTTTTTAACATAAAATTCTAAATGACATTTTTAAATCTAAGATTTATATGATCTTGTAACTGATTAAAAGGTAAGCATATTGCAGGATCAAATGGTGATCGCTTGCTCATTGGATTTAATCCAATGGTGAGATGAAGTTGATAACTTTTCAAAGGCCTCATGATCTTGACACATGGCACAATAAATAATCTCAAAGATTAAGAACCAATGAAATGCAAAGACTTGGATAAAGGGGACTTTTGAAAAACATTGGTCACTCTTCAAATGAAATTTATGAAATTTGTCATGAAAGGCATGGAGCCCTACTACATAAGCTCCACGTAAGTATGGAGGATCCAAATGAAATATATCTCATGATTAAAAACATACAAGACATGATAGTAAGGTTCCATCAAATCTAAGGCACGTATGAGATCAAAGTTGGATGTTTTGGTCATTAAATCCAAAAAACTCTAAACCCTCTATAAAAAAGGCCAGAGTCAGTTCAATTGATTATGTGACACTTGAGATAATTGTGAACTGAATTAAGATCAAGTGCCTTAGTGAGATATTTATTTTCATCAAACTATAGTGCAATGTTATCAATGGTAGTGGGTAGGCAAAAAATGAAGATTGAAGCAGAGTTTTACCTAACTTTAGATGGTGAAGGAAGGGTCTTTAGAGACACATAGTTATATTTAATAGCATTGAATGTACATGGAAACAAGAATTGGTCTGAATTATTCTTCTTTATCGAGGAATTGTAACCAATTTACTAGGAATAAAGGAGGAATGCTTCAGTGTACTAAAGATACAAGGATTTAGTATCAATTCAAATGGTAGGCCTTCACCACACATATAAAACTAGAGGTAATACATTGCATTGATCTTCTTGTTCATATTTTTGCTAACTACAAAATAGATGGAGAGTGGATTATTCATGAAATAAGTATCATAAAAGTTATATGCATAACTCCCATGGCCTTTGAGACATATTATAATATCCCTTTGCCTCATGTTGATCTCCCTTCATTGAAAGAATGGACAAATTCCCAAAACTTGGATTCAGTCCTCTCACCTTGGTTAATCCAAGGTTCCCATGTTTTCAAGACCTCAAATGTTGAGATTCTTATTTCCCAATTTAGGTAAGGTGTTAGGTTAGCTATGACTTTATTGAACAGAGCCTTTGGTGCCTCTTCTACTACTTATTTAAGTAAGGTTTGGGTATCTTATGTCCATTGCATGATGGATCAAAACTTAACCCCTCATATTGGAGACTTAATAAGTTTCTTCTTGGCCAAACAATTTACAACCATCAAGAGAAAGACTTCTAAGCAATTCTTTATGGTGTCTTACCTCTTGGATTCACTCCTAGCCTCTATTAATTTCCCTGGCATTCAAAATTGGTCCCCTAATGGTAGATCTACCATTTCCCATCATTATTCTAAATTATATATATTTAAGTATAGGAATCACATGAAATTCATATAAGATGGTATCTTCCTAGTCATTTTTTAGGCAATCACTGGTATCCCTATGCCCAGGCTTCATCCCCTAATCAAAATATAAGTAGAGACCATAGGGGATGTGTGGTTATATCTAGATTGCACTATAATAAGGATAGAGGGAATCATGGTCCAACCATAAATATTTCCTATATATGTTCCCAGAAAGCTTCCAGATCAAGAAATTTCTTATCAAATCATGTAAGGAATGGATTTCCATTGCAAGAAGAATAAGAAAGATTAGGTTCATCCCTTTCCAATAGACATTAGTAAACTTGTAATCAAGGATTAGAAATAGTTGGAGATCATGGTGGTGCATCGAAACTCTTTTGATTTCTAACTAGATGATCTTAAGATGTGGGACCCCAATGATAGAGTGGCTAACCATATTTGGGATAAAAAGGTCCCAAAGGCTGAATACAAACATCAACCAGGTGTGGGAGATGGTATTTACACAAAAGCAAAGAACTTTGAAGAAGTCTTGTATAGGGTTAAAAATTACAACATAAATTTAGAACATAGGCTAGTCAAGGATAATAAGCCTTTAAGAGAAATATGGTAGTTACATCCTTTACAATATCACTTGTTGTCAGCACCATCTAGGATGACACATCAGGAACCACCTATTAAGGGATAATCTTTTGAGCCTTAGTGGAGAGAATTGATAAAATCACCCTAGGTTGGGAAACTTGAGGATGTAAAAGGAAAAGGTAAGGATGTGATTCAAGGGTCCAACATTGAGCATAGACCTAGTGAAGGTCCCCAAATTTAGGCATCCCCACCAAGACCTTCTTCCCCAATAGAGGTTATTAACATGATTGCTTTGGAAACTAGAGAAATGGTATAAAGTGACCTTATTAATATCATAGATTCTTATGGTTTAGATAAGGAAGAAGACCCATCTAAGGAAGTAGGCAAGGAATTGGTTCCATTGGGTAGTGGAAAGAGACGGGCAAAATTAGCCTTAGTTAATCTAGATCCAAGAAAGAGGCCTAGGTTAACTTTTACTCACCCTACTAGTGAAATAAACCTCTTCAGTGATGAGAATCCTATTTATGGACTAGCCTTTCCTAATTGGTTTGTTTATGGGAAGTTTTTGAAAATCCCATCTCTTTCTCCTTCACTAGATTTGACTCAAGTGGACATAGGTGTTTAGGATAATGTCAAGCCTTAGTTTCATGATATGTTGAACAAATAAGTGGAGAGAAGCATCTAGATTATTCACAGTAAGGAAATCCAATGGGTTGGTACCCCAAGAGCCTCTGGGAGTTCAAATGTAAAGATTATTGAACAACCATAGTTGAAAGAATTTGACCCTTAGGTTCAATTTAATCTAGATACATCAACTTTTGAGAGATTAAAGACCAAGAAAATTATTGTTGGTATTGAGGAGTTCACCTTTCAAAAGGTGGAACCATTTTCAGGCTTAACTCCTATTCCAAACTAGGTAAAAGTGGAGCATCATGTTTTTAAATAAGATGTAGCTAGTATGGTAATAACAGAGTCAATAATGACCTTGGCTAGAGTTCAAATAATGAAGTAGAAGATTCTCAACTTGGAGAAAGAAAAACAAGATTTAGAAGATCAGGTCCTCCTTTCAATTCCTAAAGATGTATTACAAGTGTTGAATATATTCTTGATGGATACATTCAAGAATTTGAAAAGAATCAATTCTAGATTGTGTGCTTTGGACCATCAAGATGAGATGGCACAAGCCTTAATCACCCAGTAGTAGAATTCTCAAGCTTAGATGGAGGATCTCATCAAGGTGCATAAGATAAAGTAGGTATTAGACTTAAATATTATCAAACTTAGACATTTGGACATATTCATGGTAGTTTTGATTGATAAACAAAAATATTTGATCACCTAGAGCAATGATGTCAAGGAATTCATCAAGAGAGACATAGACTTGGTAAACGGGATTGAGAAACTTTTGGGGAATTTATTAGATAACCCTTCTCAAACCACTATTATAGGCTTGATTGATTATGAAGAATTCAAGAAGAGGGTTAGTACTCACATCCAAAGCATCAAAGATATCAAAGGTCATTTAGTTAAAGATAACTAGAAGACCCTTGATACCATTATTTTTGTAGGAAAGAAAATTACAAAAGCAAAATGTATCAAGGAACTTGTAACTTGGGTAGATAGTGAATTTCACAAGTTAGAAGATAAAGAAGAAGATTATCTAATGAAGCCTACAGTGGATTGTGAACTGATCAAGGAACAATACACTAAGGTGAAAGACTTCCTTAGACAGGGATAATTGAAGGGCCCACAAATGAAATTCTTAAGAGAATTTTCATTTTGTAAAGTATATGCTACTTTGTTAGCATATACTCTCTTTTTTCACGTTGACATGTGACCTTCTACATTGTATCTTTATATTAAGGACAATTGTCCTTATTTGCATATTGATATTTTAAAAGTCAACTGGCTAACTACCTATATTGCTTATAAATAGGTAGATGGTTACCATTTGTAGGGGAGATTTTTTGATCAATTGATACCAGGAGCATTTAATGCAGCTAAGGAATTCTAAAAGGATTGTTTGGATAGTTTTGTTAAATGTTTATGCTATCTCTCAATTATGGAAATTCATGTTGAATTTGAATGATTATTCTTGTTTTGAGTCACATTCTTTTTCATATGGTAGTTAATTTGTGTTGAATGCTAGATTAACTATAAAGATTTCAAGTATACTTCATTTTATTTACTCTATATTTGGATGGAATTATGTTATTCAGATCATAATAGTAAAATTTTAAAGTAAACTTGGTTCTTACTTATGATTCATACTTTTCCTCTAAATCTTGCCTAATTTATGATGTAATTTGAGATTACGCTATTTTATAACATAAATTGGTTTAATGTGTATTCAACGTAATCTAAATTTTGTCATAATTTTTTATATGAAAACCTGCAATCATATCTCTTCCTTCCTTACCCTTCCTTTTTCTTATTTTTTTAATCAAGATTCATTCTATCTTAAAGATCATTTTTAATAATCATTTAGTTTAACTTCTGAGTCCTTAAAATTAATAGGTATTCAAATTGTTTGGACCCTAGTGGCTCCCAACCACTAAATCAAATAAATATTGTGGACAATTTTCATACTTTGCTTTTATTTCACCACAGACAATCACATATAGTCACAAATTACAACTCATACCATGGATTCTCAGAATCCTAAAATGAGAAGTGTTATTCAATACTAAGAGCACCTATGGTACAATTTGAATCATCAATAGGAAAAGCTCTGCTAGCACTAGAAGGAGGGCTCTTTGAAGAATACTTATTATTTTTTATGTGTATTTGGTCAAAAAATATCTACATTTTACATGATTATGTTTCTTTTAGCATAAATTGTGTAAAGATTGGTGACCTTTGTGGAAATATGACTTTTGTTTTTAAGAATTTATTAGTATTTAGAGTTAGGATGGCTTATTTTATTCAAAATTGACAATTCTTTGACAATAAGAGGTTTATTTGAGTCATAAGTTGTAAAGATTGGTCATCTTTTTATAATTCAATATGTCTTTGAACTTATTTAGTTATAGATTGATGTCCTTTGTCTTCTTATGAATAATTTTTTGCAAATTAAGCTTAGTGTGCATATTATTTGTCATTCTTTGGAAATTAATGTGTTACATCATGTTTTAAAATAGGATCCTTAATCTTCAATCTATAATTACCAAGGATTAGGACTAGATCACATTTAGAGACTAGAGAACCCTTGCTTGAACTCAAAATTCACAGGACTAGAAAAGATAGATGAAGATGTAGGTATTCTAAATCTTTACCATCATCACCTTTGCAAGGGATTTCTATGTTTGATCTTCATCCAAGCATGGCTTAGAAGTTCCCCTATCAATATAACAAGTGTTGTCATGATTTACCACGTAATCCTAAAAAATATTTAGTCCAACTGGTATTACGACTATTGAAGAACATGTTAAATATTTCAAAGCTGCATTAAGATTATTAAATGTTATTCATGAAGATGTAGCTTATATGTTGTTCTCATTTACATTCAAAGATGTTGCATATGAATGGTTCCTTAATCTACCTGATAATTGTATTATCTCATGGAATAACTTTGACACTATTTTTATTGATCAATTTGGAAAGATCATAAGCCCTTGTGTCATTTATCATCAATTTACAACTATTAAGAGAGATACAAGCGAACCTATTAGGTCCTTTAATGCTAAGTTTCAAAAGATGTTTAGTCAGACCATAGATCCATATAAACCTAACAAAACTTTAGCTTTGGAGGTTTATAAATATGTTGTTGACGCCATGACTTCTATGTTTTTGAAGAGAGCCCTTCCACTTATTATCAAATTGGCTCAAGCCTATTTTGAAGCAATGGTTATTAACGACCAAATGAAAACCCAAGGATAGATGGCTTATTCTATCCCAAATGTTAATCCTCAAATGCTTGCACTAAACATTTTCCCAAATAATAACCAAAATACTCTAGCATTAAACCAATTTCATACTTTGAATGTGTTGCCTACTATTCATGCTACCTCTAATAAAAATTTAGGTTTCTTAAGCCATCAAGTTACCAATGGATTTCATGAAAATGACCAGAAGGATTTAGTGCCTATCAATGGCATTAACAGTAACCAAGGTCAAAGTACTGAGGTTTCAAAAAATGAGAATGAGTCTATTGAAAATGTTATAGAAGCTTAGCACTAATTTTTTGTAATTGCAAAAATAAGTTGGTAATGCTAATGACAATCCTGGAAGGAACTTCACTTTTCAAAAGTTCAATAGGCCTGGGAATGGTTTTAGAATGACAATTTATACAATTACAAAGCTAATGAGCCTTCCTCTAACAAAAATAATATGGATATAAACCTCACTAATATTGCCTTACCATATTATTTTAGGGTTCATGCTACTTCCAAGAATGGTGAGATTGATTGCATTAAGTTTTGTAAAGATTTTGAAGCTTTTCAAGAAGAACTTGACACACTTAAAGTGGTTCCAAACAAGGATAATGTTACAAATTCTTATGAATCTAAACCATCTAATCCAATGAATATGGTGAAAACTTTTCAATTCCCTTTTCAAGAGGATAGTGAGCCTAAAAATATTCTTGAGGAGATTTAAGCATTCTAACAATTTTTGAAGACATATGCTCTAAGAAATAGGGAACAAAAACAACCATTGACTACTTCTACCCCTCTTAATAATTATGGAACCCCTCTAAACACCGTATTAAATAATAATCCTAAACCCCCTAAAGGAAGTTCTTCTAAGCTAACTGTTGATCCTCCAAGTAAAACTAGCTATAATATTATATAGGATATGAAAAGGATTTAAGCTAATATCACTCTACATGAGCTAACTTAGATTACAGAAAAAAGAGACTTACTTTTGGAATCTTAGTATGAGAAAATTAGGAATCCTCCTAAGAATGATAGTGCAAATGTAATTACTCAAGTAATCAAAGCAGAGTCTCCACCTTTTTTGCTTATAGTCAGTATATCTGGGAAGAATGTTCATAATTGTCTTTTAGATTCTAGAGCCTCAATCAACATTATGCCTACTGAGATATGTGAACAACTTGGGTTAACTCCAATCAAGTTTAATAGGGTAGTCACTCAATTGGATAAATCAAGAGTTAAGGTTATAGGATAATTATTGAATGTGTATATACAACTAACTAGTGAACCCAGGGTTCAACAATTCATTGATATACAGGTGGTAGAAATGCCTAGTGTTTATGGATTTCTTTTGAGTAGAGAATGGACTAAGGATTTAATGGCTATATGTCTACCAATTTATCACACTTATGGCTTCCTTGGAATGGTGTACCAAATCAAATAAGAGTTGAAAGAGAACCTCGAATGAAACACATGATAATAGAATATGATGTTGTTAATGAAAAGGTAAATTTGTTGGATTCTAATTTGGGAGTTTTCACTTTGGAAATGATAAAAGAACCAGTTTTTAAGAGTTATCAATTTTTTGGTTTGTGGAAGTTATACATTAATGGTGCCAAGTGTAAATCAAGATCAGGAGTTGGTATTGTATTGATAAATCCTTCAGAAAAGCAATACCATGAAGCTTATAAATTACAATTTCCTTGCACCAATAATTTAGCTAAGTATGAGGCTCTCATACTTGGATTACAATTTGCCATTAAACACAAAGTTAAGGATCTCCTTTTTTATGGAGAATCTAAACTTGTGGTTAACCAAGTGAGGATTAAATACCAATACAAATTGTCTTATTAAAAATATATAAGTTTAGGGTGTGGGACTTAATTGAATCTTTCGATGCTTTTAATATCTTAGCTATTCCAAGAGAAGAAAATAAAGCTACTGATGAGATTGCCTTTGTTTTAGCTAACCTCATGCCCAATCATGATTCTAAAAGCATTAGTATTGAGTTAGTAACATGTCCTTTAGTTCTTGACAATGAAAATCATTTCCATGTTTTCAATGATGATCAACAAATCATACATTTCTTAACTAATTTTGGATCTTTTGAAGCTCACATTATTGATGAAATTTATGAAAATTCTCATGAGAAGGAACTTAATGATAAAATCATCCAATTAAGTGACAATAAAATACCTAAAGGGATGATTTCATTGAAAACACTATTTGATCTTGACAAGATTTTTAAGGCAACTAAACAACCTAAAGTAAATGGTTGAGATTATCATGTGATGAACCTTGGTCTACATGATCTATCCCAAATGGTGAATATAGGGAAGGCTTGCACTGAAATGGAAAATAGAAAAGTTAGAGAGTTGCTTACAAAATACAAGGATGTAATTTCTTGGTCTTATGAAGATTTGAAAATATTTGACCAAAGGGTCATTACTCATACTATACCTCTTCAAGAAGGTAGCAAACTCTTTAGATAGAAGTAAAGGCTAGTCAACCTTGTTTTAGAACCCTTGATTTTTAAAGAAGTCAAGAAGCTATTAGATGCAAGGATAGTGTTTCCTATTAGACATTCCACTTGGGTGGTAAACCTAGTCTTAGTCAAAAAACATAATAGAGAAATAAGATTGTGCATAGATTTTAGGAATCTGAATAGAGCATCTAAAAAGGATAATTATCTGTTACCTTCTCTTGACCAAGTTATCCAAACTATTTCAGGATCTTCCATGATGTCCTTTTTGGATGGATTTTCTAGATATAATTAGGTGCTTGTTGCTCCAAAAGACAGGATAAAAACAACTTTTACTACTAAATGGGGAACATATGCTTACAAGAGAATATCTTTTGGATTAATTAATGTAGGAGAAAATTTTCAAATGGCCATGGACCATGCTTTCCATGGTTTAGTGGGAAATTGTATCATCATATATATGGATGATCTTATAGTATTTTCTAGAAATAGAGAGGAACATTTCATACACTTGAGACAAGTATTTGATAGATGTAGAAAGTATGGTGTATCTCTTAACCCCAAGAAAGTATATTTTATGTCACTAAAATAAAATTATTAGGACATATCATTATCAAAGATGGGATTTCTATAGATCCTGATAGAGTAGAGGCCATTTCTAAAATTGGGTTTCCCAATAGATGAAAAGAACTTAAGTCATTCTTTGGCAAGATTAATTTTGTGAGGAAGTTTATTTTAGGCTTTGTTGAGATTGTCAAACCTTTGAATGATATGTTTAAGAAAGATTCTATAATTTATTGCAATGAAGAATCTAAGAATGACTTAACTAATATTAAGAAGGCAATCACTAAAGCTCCATTACTCATAAGTCCTAATTTCTCAAATGATTTTTATCTATATTTGTTTGCTTCTAAGCATATTATGGCTACAGTGTTAACTTAAAAAGTTGATGAAAATGACCATCCCATAGCTTTCATGAGCACTAACTACAAAAATGTAGAAGTGATTTATTCTATGATTGACAATCAAGATTATGCATTGGTAGAGGCAATAAAAAAATTTAGACATTACCTTCTTAGAAATAAGGTACATGCCATATTACTTGATCTAGTTACAAAGCTTATGTTGAGTTATAATGAGTTTGGAGAAAGAAGAGGTAAGTGGATGACAATTTTATAAGAAAATGACATAGAGATGAAAATATCCAAATTAGTGAAATGTTAAGGGTTAGTTCAAATGATTTATAGTATTGATCCAAAATTCCATGTCATGTAAATAGATCAACAAAACTTCCAACCCAATGAGTGGTATGACACTATTATCCATTTACTTGTCAATGTTGTTTGTCTCTCGAGATTTATAAGAGAGTAAAAAAGAGACTTGAGGCTCAAAGAAACTCATTACCTCATCAAGAATAGAATCTTGTATAGGAATAAATTTGAGGTAATTTATTTGAGATGTGTGTCTAAAGAAGAAGCAGCTTGGATTATGACTACCTTTCATGAGAATCTAGGAAGTGGACACCCTTTAGGAAGAAACACAACTCACAAAATTCTTAGGGATGGATATTTTCCCACCCTCTTCTAAGATGCTTATAAGAATGTAAGGGAGTGTCATTCATGCTACATTTTTAGAACAAAGAACCCAAAGGCAGCCATGCCTTTACAACTTGTGATGGTGGATAAACCTTTTGCACAATGGGGATTAGACTTTATAGGAGTAATAACCCTAATTCTTCTAAAGGTCATAAGTATATCCTAACTGCTATGGATTATTTTACTAGGTGGACTAAGTTAGTATCCACTAAGCAATGCAAAACAAAAGAGGTGATCAATTTCTTAGAGGAAAATATTTTTACTAGATTTAGAACCCTAGTTTCTTTGGTTTGTGACAATGGATTTGCATTCATTTCTATTGAAAAGATGGAATGGGATTATGACCAAGGCATTGTACTCAAGTTTTCTTCCCATCAATACCCTCAATAAAATGGTGTTTATGAATACACAAACAAAAATATGAAGAAAGCTATCAAGAAATTTGTTAAAGATAGACCTAGAATATGGCATAAACTTTTTAAGTTTACATTATGGATGAATTGAATTAGGATCAAAAAATATCTAAAGGCCTCACCATTTTTGTTGTTATATGGTCAATAAACCATCTTTCCCATAACCTTGAAGTTTACTACATTCAAATTCATACAGGAATACATGGAAGACAGTCAAGAACTTGCTAATTCTTGATTGTTAGACATTATTCAAATGGAAGATGCCAGAGAAAAGACATTGATAGACTTTTTTAGGCACCAATTAACTATGAAAAGATGGTTTGATAAAATATCTAAAGTAAAGGTGTTTAGGCAAGGAGATCTAGTCCTTCTTTGGGACAAAGCATTAGATCCTAAAGATAAACATGATTAATTCACCCCTTTATGGATTAGTCCATACCAAATTGCAAAAATCTTGGGCGATAATACTTTTAGGTTGAAAGATATCCAATGAGTAGAGTTCACACTACCTACTAATGTATAATATCTCAAACATTACTTTGTTTCTAGGCCATCGGGGGTCTTAATGGAATAAATGTGTAATATTGTTAAAGTTAGAGTAGGTAGGCTAGTTAGTTTCTTTTCTTGCTTTGTTTCTTTTTATTTTCTTGTTGGGTTTTATATATATATATATATATATATATATATATATATATATATATATATATATATATTTGTTTATGTTTTGTTTTCTTTTTTTACTTGGTGGTATTCCTTGGTTGTGGTATAATCTTGTGGTATTATTATTGATTTGGAAATTGATCAAGAGAGTGTGGGTGAATTTTACAAAAGGTGAACATCAGGTGACAATAAAGTATCATGAAGAAACCAATGGCACTAGTATAGATTGGTATATGAACTCAATGTCCTACAAAAACTTAAATCCTATTCTAAATTAAAACTTGGTTTTAAGAAGAGTCATACGTATATGATGTGAATTTAGTTTATTAGCTCATATTTGTGCTTACACTTAAAACATATCCTTTTCATGAACTCAAGTTTCAATTAAAGGAGATTATCCTAAGGCCAGAACATTTGATCAAGTCCATAAACCTAGATAATCTGTTTCCCAACCTTTGTTGGAAGTAAAAAATGATGATAAAAAAAAAGCTTATTGTCAAATCAAAATCTTCTGAAGCAAAGGTGAGTCAGGTAATCTCCATCGAGGCTATAGACACCTAGATGGCAGTAGAGCAAGACCTTGAGTGGAACCAAAGGTATCTCTATTAGGGCTATAGATGCCTGGCTAGTAGTAGAGCAATGCCCAAGCCTCCCTTGAACTAAGAGTTGTTATTCTCAAAGAATATCTAAAATTCTCAAAATCAAATGCAATGGACCAAAAGGACATGGACCCAAACATTATTTCTTAAAGTTCATGACAAATAGTAAGTGGAATCAAAGTACACACTACATGTTTATGTTCTAATATATAATTTCAAATTTTATACATAAGGAGCTTGTTTCAATTTAAGGTTGATTCAGGAAAGAGCATATGTCTAAATGGGATATAGAATTCATGAACAAGTTTAAACTAGAGTCTTATGTTCTAACATATTGTTATGTTGCCCATGTGAGTTTCCATTTATTGAGACCAACACCCCCCTATCTTTCTTTTTTGAAAGGAGGACCCCTGTATTTGTTTCTAGAAAGTATTTATTCTAGATTGAATGTAAAGAGTTGTATTATCTTGGATTTTAAAGGCAAATCAATTTTAAAAGGGGAACATGTGCTTTGATGTATTTGATCATGTTTACACTCCATGGTTCAAAATTACTAATAATTTTCTTCAAGGTGATTAGTTGCAGGTTCTATGAAAGAAGCTAAGGTTCCTAAAGAACAAACCCTAAAGAGGGTTTGAATTGGAATATTCCTAGAAAATACTAACAGGAAATTTTATTTCTTTTTTATTAAATGATCCTAAGTATAACTTTATATTAAGCTTTGAACATGTTTTTCTTTAAAACATGATTGAATATTAATATAAAACCTTAGGCTAAACTTTATATATGATTATGTATTAATTTAAATCTTGTGCTCTTTTACAAATCTAATGATAATCAGTTGTTTGTTGATTTTGATCTGACGGTGTGACAAGCCCAAAGTCTTTTAAAAAATACATACATTTAATGATTTTGGCCTAGTAAATATATAAAAATGATCATTTTCTTATAGTTTTTGATCCAGTGGTGTGAATTAAATCTGATACCCAAAAGGATGTTAACAACTATTAACCACTCATGATTTGTTCTGATGGTTCACATTGCCTCAGAGGTTCTAGTCCAATGGTGCACATTGACTTGAAAGCCTCAAGATCTCCTAAAGTTTTTACATGTGGCACTCATTCATTAGACAAAAAATATTTTATTATCTTAAAATTGATAGGTTTGCTCCTATAATTTGACATCCATGAGGACGTATTTGATGAGACTAAACCCATCAAATTTAACATGAGATAGAAAGATTATATTGTCTTAAATTTGATAGGTTCACCCCCATCATTTGATGTCTGTGAGGACGTATTTGATGGGACCAAACGTATCAAATTTAAACTAAACTATCTCAAAATCCTTAGTATCTCCTAAAGGCTTTACATGTGGCATTCATTTATTGGATCAATAAATTCCACTATCTTAAATTTAATAGGTTCACTCTCAGCATTTGACATCTGTGAAGATGTATTTGATGTGATCAAACCCATAAAATTTAATTGAGACAATCCTCAAATCCTTAGGAACTACATTATCTTAAATTTGACAGGTTCACTCCCATCATTTGATATTTGTGATGACGTATTTGATGTGACTGAACCCATCAGATTTAACTTAGATAATTTTTAAACCCTAATCAAAGGGGGAATATCTAAAATACCTTCTAAGAAATTCTTAGATTTTTATGAAGACAATCTTAGTATATAAATATCTTAGCCTATGTCATTTTGTATTTTTTAAACATAAAATTCTAAATGACATTTTTAAACCTAAGATTTATATGATCTTGTAACTAGTTAACAGGTAAGCATATTGCAGGATCCAATGGTGATCACTTGCTCACTGGATTTGATCTAATAGTGCAACAAAGTTGAGAAATTTTTAAAGGCTTCACGAGCTAGACATATGGCACAATCAATAAGCTCAAAGATCAAGAACCAATAAAATGTAAGGACCTGGATTTATATTTTCAAAGCAAAATAAAGGGGAATTTTGAAAACCAATGGTCACTCTTCAAATGGTATTTATGAAATTTTCCATGAAAGGCATGGAACCCTGCCATATAAGCTCCACATAAGTATGGAGAATCCAAATGAAAGATAGATCATAATTGAAAACATAAAATACATGATAGTAAGGTTCCATCAAATCTAAAGCACATATGAGATCAAAGTTGGATGTTTTGGTCATCAAAACCAAAAAACCTTGAACCCTCTATAAATAAGGCCAAAGTTAGTTCAATAGATTATGTGACACTTGAGATAATTATAAACTAAATTTAGAGCAAGTGCCTTAGTGATATCTTTATTTTCATCAAACTACAATTTAGTGTTATCAATGGCAGCAGGTAGGCAATTAATGAAGATTGAAGTGGAGCTTTACCTAACTTCAGATGGTGAAGGAAGGGTCTTTAGAGACAAAGAGTTAGAATTAACAACATTGAATGTAAATGGAATCAAGAATTGGTCTGAATTATTCTTCTTTGTCATGGAATTGCAACCAATTTCCTAGGACAAAATGAGGAATGCTTCAATGTAACAAAGAAACAAGTATTTAGTATCAATTCAAATGATAGGCCTTCACCATGCAACTACTAAACTAGAGGTAATGCATTACATTGATATTCTTGTTCCTATTTTTCATTGACTATAGAATAGATGGAGAATGGATTATTCATGAAGGAAGTATCTAAAAAGTTGCATGCATAGCTCTCATGGCCTTTGAGAATTATTATAATCTCCCTTTGACTCATGTCTATCTCCCTTTCTTGAGAGAATGGAAAAATTCCCAAAACCTAGATTCAGTCCTATCACCTTGGTTAATCCAAGGTTTCCATGTTTTTAAGACCTCAAATGGTGAGATTAATATTACCCAATTTAGGGAAGGTGTTAGGATATCTATGAATTTATTGAATAGATCCTTTGGTGCCATTTCTACTACTTATTCAAGTAAGGTTTGGGTATCTTATGTCCATTGTATGTTGAAGCAAAACTTAACCCCTCCTATTGGAGACTTAATAAGTTTCTTCTTAGCCAAACAATTTATAGCCATCAAGAGAAATACTTCCAAGAAATTCTTTATGATGTCTTAGCTCTTCGATTCACTTCTAGCCTCTACTTGTAGATACCTAAAACTAGCCAATGATAACCTCCAATTAGGCTTTTGGCTAGTTTCCACCTAAAATGCACAATTTGGCCTAAAAACACTAAAACATGATAAATGATGTGAAAATGATTTATTCAAGTGCTGATTTTGGCTAGGGTATCACTAAATGGGGTATTGTAATTTATGGGATAGCTAATTTTGATAAGATCATTCTGAGTCAAAATGCTAAATTTGCACCTAGGTGCTCTAGATTAATCTTCCTTATCAAATCTCTTACACAAGACATGTGCCTTTGTTATTTTTTGTTGGAAACATCCTAAATGGGAATACACATTCAATGCATCTAACATCACCTTCCAATTCTAATCTAGTCAAATTTTGGACCAATAATAAGACATTTTGATTAATTTGGGTAATTTGTGCACAATGCTTAATCATGCTTAAGAGATAATTAACCCAAATCAAGGCCTAATTAATAAATCAATGGAAACTTGTTGAATACTTGTTTTTATAAATGAATATTGAATATCTACATCATCAAGTGACCTCATTTCTTGGGAAGACATCCCTAGTCCATAAATGCCACAAATATCAAGATTCATGCCTCTCATGCCTCATCAATGCCTTCCATGATGCCCTCCATACCTCTTAATTACCCCTTATTCCAATGCCATGATGAGGATAATTATAAACTTAATTCAAAAAATTGAATTAATCCTCAACCACACATCTCAATCTTGAGATGGATGGTTTAGGTTGATTCTAGCCAAATCCAAAAATCTATAAATAGGAGGCTTCACAACATCATTTCTAAGCTTCATTTGTGCAAAGTTATAATACAGGATTGGTTATAAAAGCTTCATGCAACTAGTATTACCATGCCAAATTGATTTCAAGCCAATCCAAGCCACAAGCCAAAGGTACCAAGGAGAGATGGAGGCAACCAAGCTTCTATTTCCAAGGACTTCATGAGCACAAGTTGAGGAATCCACTACAAAAATCATTTTGGATCATCTAAGGAAGGTAAAAGAGTTTTATTTTGCATTTTAGTTGTGTGTTTCATTCATGATTGTTAACTAAGCTCTCCCTAGTGTCTAGGCCTAGATATATTATGTTATTTGTGTGTTTATTTCATCTTGTTTTCATTTTAGAACTAACACCATACTAACCATCCTTTCTTGAGTCAAATTCCTAGATCACATAATGGCATGCCTAGTGGGACTAGATGCATCTCACACCTGAAGGAGATCCTTTTAAAACTTTAAAATATTTATTTGAGCCTTTGAAACTCTTGTAAATTGATTTTTTAATTTTATTTTTTCATTTTTTGTTGCCATAGTTTTTACATAGTAACCAACATCGATAGAAATACCAACATCAATTACCTAACTTAACCGACATCAGTCAAAAAAAATGACATCAATTAGATCTCAGTTATCCATCACTGACATTGGTGGTATTAACCGACATCATTCACTATGTTTTTAAAAAAACATAGACCTGAAATCCAATTTCCCAAAGTTTGTTGTTTCAAACTCAAATGAGCTTCAAAGCTAAAGGACATGCTAACAATTTTTTTGCAGGACCAAGCGGGATATTTTCTCAAAACATGTTTAAATCACTTTCACATGATTAAAAATTAGTTAGAAACCTAGTTTTGGATGTTTAATAAATATTTTAGGTGTTTTTGGTGAATATTTTCAAAGTTTGCAACTAAGACCAAGGGGTCAAATGAACACCACCAAATATTTCATTTTGGGTTTAAAATTGAACATACTTTTCAATTTTTATTTGTAATGGTTGTTTAATCAAATTTTTGTTTAGCAAAAAGAGGAATGTTTCATGTATGTTATTCCATTTATCCCCTATAGGGAACCCTCGGAATTAAAATCACCATTCCTATTACAAGTAGCCTAGTCTAAGGCTTAGAAATAAATTCATCTAAAGCACTCCTAAAAAACTCGTCAAATTTTGGGTGACCTTGAAAGCGACTCTAAAGTCTTTCTACTTTCATGCTTTCTTTATTTTTTATGTGACTTGGATTGAGAGGGGGATTTCATCACCTCCTACAATTTCTTTAGGGAAGCTTTGACCCAAGGTTTCACCTCTTGGAATTGAATTCATTTATATCCTTTAGAGTTACACATGAGATGTAGTGGCACTTTAGACATTGCACTATACTGAGTGAATAGTAGGATGTAGTGGTTATAAAAAGGACTAGACCTTTTTGTAACAATCTAAGTGATACAGACCCAAAATCCATTATTTTCTTTTGCATTGTTTGGAGTGAAAGTCATTGTGCAATTGATTCCCCTAGATTATTTATAAACTTGTTAGATTTTAGATAAATCCCCACTTATCATGAAAGTATTGTTGGTGCAAGGTGTGCCTCAAGGTCCATGTTGTAGTACTATCATTTGAGGGAGGGGGGTGTAAAAATCCTACTATATAATGTGTATTTACTTTTGGATGAACACTTAAAATCCTCTCAAATGATGTATATTCATGGATTGTCAGTTTAGGATCCAAGGGAGATTAATTAGTTGGTCTTGTCCTAGATTAAAGTCTTGTTTGGAGTCAAAAATTGGTGTAAACAATCCCAAACTAAACACATGGTCCTCATTTTCCTTTGAATAAAGAGGTGTTATACTACTTGTGCGAGATCATCAATTTGCCTTGTTCAAAGTTCATCAAAAACTTGAGAGTCATATCATCCACTTTGGCATAGTTATGCTACCCAATTGAGTCTAGACCTTTACCAAAGTTGTTTAAGTCCTTCACATATAGTCTAAATTTGGAATTACACCTTTACAAGTTCAAAGGGTTGATGTGTTAAGTGGGTTCACTATTTGTAATAAACTTGAGGGAACTTAGGTTTAATTTACAATTTGGGTTGAAGTCCATTTAAGACTCATAATCATTGTCATCACTTGATAGACTTAAGCCATTTTATGCTAAACACTTACACTTTAAGTCTATATACCGCAACATTTTGAGTTAAGAAAGATCATGTTATGCTATCAAAATTATGGGAAAATGTCTTTGCCTTAGAGAGTTTTTGAAATAAAATTTTTGTCACACATTTTGGGTAGTATAGTGCAATTATGCTGCCCAAATAATTTCAATTTTTTTTCATAGACCATTTTACAAATAATTCCAAATTTATTCCTACGTTTTCAGATGAATTCAAGTGTACTTTCTATGATCCTTTATCTAAAACATACTTATATTTCTCA
Organism: Torreya grandis; assembly: GCA_037957365.1. Lineage (NCBI taxonomy): Eukaryota > Viridiplantae > Streptophyta > Pinopsida > Cupressales > Taxaceae > Torreya > Torreya grandis. The sequence continues at coordinate 2,436,457 of JARHVA010002048.1, forward strand.
CCTTTGTCTAGATTGTTTGTCAAAAAGAACCAAGTTTTATACCACTATTTATGAGAAAATAAACTATTACTAAAGTGCCTTTTGTTTCATACCTTATACCTAGTTGATCAAGTTCATGGCCAAGAATCAAATGCCTAGTGTTTGTTAGAAGTGTTTCAAATCCATTAGATTAAAAATTTCATCTATTTTCAAAGTCCAACTTTTGACATCATTTGACCAAGAGTCCTATCACATACCTTGTTTGAGCTTAGCTTTTGATGTCAGATTTGGCCAAAAGACCTAACAACTTTTAAATTCCTAGATTATACTGATTTGAAACACTTCAACCTTGGATTTTGGCATTTTGATTTTTTGGTCCATTTACTTGCTTATTTTTGTTTGAATAATGAAACATTAGATATTTTATACTATCTTCTTTCCTCACAAATCTTTGCATAAACCTTTTGATCCTTTTGATAAATCTAGACCAAGTTGAGGCATCATTTGTTTTAGATTCTATCCTTTTTAGAGTTTGTAGAACTCTTTGACCTTTTATCACAAAGCATTGAATATGGATCCCATTATGTATTCCTACACTTGTAGTGGACTCATGTATAACCTAGGGATTAGTAATGTAGTTATGCAGGAAGAAATGGTGCAAGACCCCTATGTAGATAATATTGCTTATGAGATGGATTCTTATCCCTCTGATAATAATCAATCAGGGGCACAAAGCCAAGATCCATTAGCTAATTATCTCTTTAACACACCACCTTATTTAGACCAGGACCAAGTACAAACTACGCAATACCTAGGTATAATACCAATAATGGATGAGCTAGTTCCTCAACAGTCATATTTTACCAATACAACTTCCACATTTGATCTATTTTTGTTTGAGCGACATTTGTTAGAAAATAAGGATGAGATTTTGGTTAGAGCCATAGAGGTAGGGGCCAGGTTTCTAGCAGACTTCCCCCATGAAAATTTACCAAGTCTAGTAAGAGTGCCCCATAATATAATTTATGATCAACAGACTTCTTATAGCAATCCTATGGCTCTAGTCTAAACAACGTATCAAGAACCCAATATATATAATCAAGGCAAAAACATCATGGAAGATCACTCTAACTAAATACAAATAACATACCAAAGCTACGTGAATTTATCACATGATTTCAATCAGATGAGCATGGTAATTAAGCCTCTCATTGACCTAGTACCTTCAATAGGAGTGTTGATATAATTAACTAGACAAGAAAATCAAAGTTCTGACCAATTCTTACAAACTACTCTAATAGATAACTTGATGGATATGCATGTTATTGAATAATTGCCTTCAGCCTCTACATAGAATAATGAACCAAAATTAGTAGACAATGTGTAAACAATGTCCAATCTTGATCAAAGTGGTACTAACACATAAACAATTGACCAACAACATGTGCCTATAGTTAATCCCATGAGTAGATCATCATACCAAGGAATAGGAGTTTCTACACCCCATCCTCAAACAACCACTTCCTCAAGTGTATAACCTATAGGATTAGGTAATAAAATAATGACCAATGTCATGCCTCAATGATAGATTGTGATGAATCCTACTCCTCCTCAACAGATAACAAGTAATATTCCATAATAGCAAACACAATATAGTGTATCAATGCAACAAAGGAAAAATACATTGGCACCTCAATCAGGGGTAAATAATGTACCACCTCACCAAGTAAAAATGAACATACCTTTTTATTCATATACTAATATACCAATTTATAACCAAGAAATGACTAGTCAACAACATGCAAATATTGGTTAGTGACAAATGTTGAATCTATAACCTACTTTCACTTCTCCACAAAGATTCATGAAACAAGGAGGTCCCCATTTTTCTCAAATACCTACTAGAAAACCATTGGTTCAAAATTTGCCACAAATTTAGAGATAAGCTCTTGGTCCATAAGTTCCCACTCAACATCAAGGTTTTATTAGTCGGTAGCATGTCCTTTTTTAACCACAATAGGCACAGTATAGTTATATCCCTTCATCCCAACCATAAAATCCTCTAAGTCAAACATTTATCACCAACCCAAACAAAAATATCACATAGCCAAATGTGAAATTTCAAGTACATCCTAATCCATGTATGCATATTCTTGGTCCATTCCTCAACCAAGACAACATACCTTTTTAGTCATAGACTAATATACTAATTTATAACCAAGCAATGACTAGTCAACAATATGCAAATATTGGTCAGTGACAAATGCTGAATCTATAACCTACTTTGACTTCTCCATAGAGATTCATGAAACAAGGAGGTCCCCATTTTTCTCAAATACCTACTAGACAACCTTTGGTTCAAAATGTGCCACAAATTTAGAGACAAGGTCTTGGTCCACAAGTTCCCACTCAACAATAAGGTTTGATTAGTTGGTAGCATATCCTTTTTTAACCACAACAGGCACATTATAGTTATATTCCTTCATCCCAACAACAAAATCCTCTAATTCAAACCTTTATCACCAACCCAAACTAGAATATCACGTAGCCAAATGTGAAATTTCAAGTACATCCTAATCCACATATGCATATTCTTGGTCCATTCCTCAACCAAGACAATATACTCCAAAATGTGTCTCCATCATACCTTGGTCAAAGTGTCCCACTTGTGAGCTCTAAACCATTTACCCAAACCAATATTCTCTCTCAAACCAATATCCCTTCCAGTTTCCTATCCCAAGAATTGCAACAAATGAAGGATGAAATTGATGCCATTTAGGTATGGAAGTAGACTAAAAAGTTCAAATTGGATGACATGTGTTCTTATCCATTCAACATGGATTATTCATAGATACTATTTCCTCTAGGATACAAACCACCTAAATTCAATAAATACAAAGGGAAAGGTGACCCTAAGGCCTATTTGACTGAATTGTTTGTTGCATGTCAGCCAATGGCATCTAGTGATATATAATTTTTTTTGTTGTTTCCAAGGAGCTTGGCTGGAAAAGCCTTGGAGTGATTTTTAAAGTTTCCCAAGAATTTAGTAACAGACTTTGATGATCTTTTTGATAAATTTGTATAGCACTTTTCCTACAATCTTGAGCATCAGATCTCATTAGTGGAACTGACACAAGCAAAGCAAAAATTTGGGGAGAGTTTTGAAAGTTAATTATAGATATGGGGAGCCCTTTCAAGCCATTTCACCTACAATTTACTAGATAAACAATTAGCCACTATGTTTACAAAAAAATTTCATAGTGAGATATCTTACCATCTGGAGTTACAATGTGCACATATGTTCAAAGAGATCATTGATAAAGATTTGTTGATCTAGAGGGCACTCATTAATAAAGGACTCATCAAACTTAATTCTACCAATTAGTGAAATGGCCAACAATAACATCTTGTTCAAGTGCAAGCAATGCAACTAGCACAGGTCAATAACCAAGAAAGATCAAAGGAATTCAACCAAAATAAGAATGTTGTGGAAAATAGAGTAACCAAATATCATCATGTGAAAACTATGTAAACCTCATCCACACTACCTTTTCAACTTAACCCTACCCTTTCAACTTAACCCTACCCAATAACCTCTCTAACTAATGTTGCAAGCATAACAACCAAATCTTGCACATTAAATACAATCTTTACCATTACAAACCCCTCCTCCTAAGAGAACTATGCCTACACGTCATGTGTTTAGTGACTCAGGAGAGCCCATTAAATTTGTCTTTTGCAAGATTTCTACCACTAATCTAATTAGTTGGCCTATACCAAAGCATTATCTACAAGGCATTACCTATCCTGATTGGTATCATGAAAATGAATTTTGTGACTATCATCAGGTCAATAGGCATAATTTATGAAGATGTGTCCAAATCAAGAATTTAATTGAGAATATATTGGAGAATGGGGAAATAACATTGGATGATGGTGCTTCCACTTCCAATCAAACTTTAGGGATTTATCAAAACCCTTTTCCTCAACATAATAATTAGCAACAACAATAATGACCAATGCAACAATAAAATCAACAATATCAAAATCAAAGGCCAAACTAGCAAAATCAGTAGTAGAACCCAGAATGACAAAATAATAGACAAAACCAAGGTTAGAATGGTAATAACCAAAAAACCTACCATGTAATTACACATGACTAAAATAGGGTTGTAGGTCATATTGTAGGGGGTAGCATTAATACCATCTCCATTAATTCCAGACCAAGCATTAATCATCTTAGACCATTGCTAAACAATACTATCCAGCCAAATTACATGGATAATCCTTCTTTGACCTAGGAGTGCATATAGGCAAACTAAAAAACTAGGACTTACACTTTTGGATCTTATAGCAACAACTCATTCTTTCCACGTGGCCACATGCAAGTGTACTGATAATTGAGACTTGTCCTATCTGGTCCCATACCATTTCCAATAATAGTTAGAAATAATGGTCCAGTATTTAATCTTGATTAATTAATCATAACTCAAAGGTCAAATATTACTGTCCTAGGTCCACAACCATCTACCACTTTGTCTGTCATACAACCAACCATTCAACCTCAAAATAAACCATTCACTACTGACCAAAATAATAAGTTTAATATTGTGGAACAATTATAGAAGACACTAGTACAATTTTCTATTTTAGATTTGTCGTGAACATAAATAATCCATAAGAACATCTTGAATGAGTTTTTGACCCAATCCACTATTTCTAGTGACATATCCCCTAATAAATTTCAAGCGTTGGTTGGACACCTAGCTCCAGCCCAACAAGTCACATTCAACCAAAGCAATATGTCTTCCTTTGGCCCACTCTATAATAATCCATTATACATAGAAGTTTATATAAGATAGCATAAAGTGAAACATGTCCTTGTAGACAATGGATCCAACCTCAACATAGTGTCTCTCAAGATAATTAAGCTTTTTGGGTACACAATGATAGATCTCCAGCCATAAATAATAACTATCAAAGCCTATGATAATAAGGAAAGAGAGTCACAAGGCACCATTAGTTTTCCAGTTATCATTAGGAATTTGACCTATGATACACTTTGCCATATGATTGATCTTGAATTATCATAAAATATGATTTTAGATAGGCCATGGTTACATGATAGTTATGTAGTCTCATCAATGCTACACCAATTTATCAAGTTTTCCCACTCAGGGATGGAAGTGAATATTCTAGGAGATTTACACCTATATGAACACTGCAAGTATCTTGAAACTAAATTTCAAAGCTATAATTATCAGTAAAGCATGAATCCAAGTTCTAAGTAGGATAAAGGAAAGGCTATACTTATTGATCCTTAACCAAATAATTACATAGATCCTAATACCTTGGATTCCCTTTCTCACATGCCACCTCCTAAAGGTTCTAATTATTTCACCATTTTAGATAATGAACTTGGAGAGTATATGACCCATGATACATTTCATATTCCTGATCTTCCTCAGAATATAAAAACTTTTGGGTGACCTAAAGTCATGCCACATAGGGATTGGTAACAAAGAGCAAAGATACATGACCTATCACATTTTGTACTAGCATCTGGCCTAAAACCTGACCCTCTTAAAGGAGATGAATCATGGTTATATATTGACAACCAGGATGATTATTATAAAAGTGCAAAGTATCCTATTCCCAATAAGATCATGGAGCATCATAAATATGAAAGAAGAGGCCTTAGACCAAATCAATAAAGAACCATTGAGCCAATTTCCAAGACCAAGTATGAAAGAATTTATGGACTTAGATTTAATCCACTTGGGGGTGACCCCACATATCTTATTTAAACTCCATCATCAATGACTAGTGATGATGATGCTGACAATGAAGTAGAGTCCAATCATAGCTTCATCTTTGATGACCTAGCTGAAAACAACTTGTTTAATAATAATGCCATTTGTACCCTTACCTCGATCATTTATCGTAACCCATTTCCATTATATTATCCCCAAATGATAGATTGAGACCAATAAGAATCCATTATATCAATTGATGAGTTCCAGAATGATGAGGCATTCTATGATTTCTTAGGCCTTAGAGATAATGTTCTATTGGGAGATCACAAATCATGATTCTCAATCACATTGGATCTTTTAGCCTATTTTAGAGAGTGAGTAAACACCCTTATCCAAAAACAAATAAATAAATCATTGAGGTACCAAAGTGAAAACCTCTTTAAGGTGATTTTTGACTAGGGAAAAAGTAAAGATAAAGGCTAATCTAGTGGTGAAAACTTATTTCAAGAGCTATTAGATGGTGGTGTTGATTCTTCTTCAAATTTAGATCAGGAGTTCACCAATGATGAACTTGCCTCTAGATCTGAGTTTAAATTTAAGTGACAATAAATATTTGATCAAATTCTTCAAGAATTTTTGACTATTTTTGTCACATGGCTAGATCTCCCATTAGGGGACTCAGATTCATCATGACTAGAAGAATTTTAAGAGCAAGTCCTAATAGAGGACCCTAACATAATCCAATAGTTCTAGTCATTGCCTATAATCCTAAAAGATGGTTCAACCCTTCTAGTTAAATATACCATAGAGGTAAACATCGGGACTTCATTAGACCTAAAATGGATAAAATTAGGTTCATCCCTCACTAAGGAGGAATGTGACATATTTACAGCTTTATTGAGAGAATTTGTAGATATCTTTACATGGGATTATTTTGACATGCCAGGTTTGGACCCCACCTTGGTTCTACACCACCTTGTGGTTAATCCTAACACCAAAAGGGTAAAATAAAATCTATGTAAGATGCATCCTTACATTGTTGTATTACTAAAGAAAGAGTTAGAAAAACTCTTAGAATCAGGATGTATCTAATAAATTGACTACTCAGAATGGATCTCTAATGTGGTACCTATTAGTAAAAACCCTGAAAGAATCAAAAATTTTACTAATTTTTGATACATCAACAAAGCTTGTCCTAAATATTTTTTTAAATTTCATAATATCAACATGATCTTCGACTCCACAATAGGTTATGAAATGTTTTCACTCATGGATGGCTTTTCAAGATATAATCAAATCAAAATCATGCTAGAAGATCAACATAAAATAGCACTCACCACTCCATGGGGAAATTTTTTCTATCAAGTGATGCCATTGGGCCTTAAGAATGTTGGAGATACATATCAAAGGGCCATGACTATTATATTCCATGATATGATGCATAATATTATTTAAGACTATGTCAATGGCATATTAGGAAAATCCAAAACTAGGGCTGACCATCCAACAGTGCTACATAAGATATTTGAAAGATTACAAGAGTAAAAAGTTAGACTCAACCCAAAGAAATGTGTGTTTGGTGTAACTTTAGAAAAATTACTTGGCTTCATCATATCTGGTAGAGGTATTGAATTTGATCCAGCTAAAGTCCATGCTATAACCAAGATGCCACCACCAACCAATTTAAAGCAACTCTATCTTTTACAGGGTAAGATCCAATCAATTTTACACTTCATCTCTCAGTTAGTAGACAAGTGGCATACATTTACACACCTTTTAAAGAAAGGAGTTGCATTTCACTGAGATGATCACTACCAAATACCTTTTCAATAACTCAAAGATTGTCTTGTTAATCTACCTATTTTATTACCTCCTATGCTAAGAAAGCCATTCTTATTATACATATCATCTAATGATCATGATCTAGGGGAACTCTTGGCTCAACATGATGACAATGGAAAGGATCATGCTATATACTACCTAAGTTGTACCTTGGTTACATATGAACATAACTATGCACCTGTTGAAAAAGCTTATCTATCCATGGTTTTTGTAGCTCAAAAACTACATCATTACATGTTGAATAATAAAACCATGGTCATTTCAAAGGTAGATCCACTCAAGTATCTACTATCCAAAATAGCTTTACAAGGCATAATTGTTAAATGGATCATACTTCTCAATGAGTTTGACATAGAGTATGTCAATCAAAAGGTAATTATGGGACAAGTTCTTGTAGATCAACTTGATGACGCACCTCTCATGGACACATAGCCACTCAAGTTTTAATTTCTTGATGAATCCATCATGACCATCATTGACACACCCCTTGAGGGGTAGCCTTGGAAGCTATACTTTGATGGTTCATTAATTGTACATAGATCAGGGGTAGGCCTATTTTTTATTACACCATAGGGGGATCTAATCCCTAATCATTTAGAATCAACTTTCCTTACACAAACAACATGGCTGAGTATGAAGCACTTGTTGTACGACTTTGAAAAGTAGTGCATTAGAATATATCTCATCTCCAAGTTTATAGTGATTCTCAACTAATCATCAATCAGGTTACAGATCATTTCTAGACCAAAGATGACAAGCTAATTCCATACAAAGCCATGGTTGACACTCTCTTGAGTATATACCTAAGGTTAGTAAAAAAATTGTAGATGCCATGGATATTATTGGTTATCTGATTTGACAAATAGATAAAGCTAGAGAGTATCAGTTCCTCATCGAGAATTTGTCTACACCAGCTCATGAACCTTCAACTATTGCCATGATTTATGATATTTTTGGTCCTAATTCTTTTTGATACTTAAAACTTTACAACTACCTTCATGACCAATTTTTACAACCCAACTTATCTCAAAAAAAAACCAAATCCTTCATTCATCATTCCACTCATTATATGCTACTTGGATCCACCCTTTAGCCTCATAGTTTTGATGGAACTCTACTTCATTATTTAACTTTGGCAGAGTCTACATTAGCATTAAGATAAGTTCATGATGAATTATGTGGAGCCAATTCTAGCAGGGCATTCATATCCAAAAATATCTTACGTACTAATTATTATTGGGCCACAATGGATGTATATGCCACTGCATATGTAAAGAAATGTGACAAATGCCAATGACATGCCAATCTGATTCATGCCCTAGCAAAAAATTTGAAACCAATGTTGACACCATGGACATTTTCTACATGAGGACTTGACCTCATTGGGAAGATCAACCCCACTTGATTTAATATCCATAAACATATCTTTACTGCCACCAAATATTTCACTAAGTGGGTTGAAGCTATACCCCTCACATGTTTGGAAAGCAAATTTCCAAATTCATCTTTAACCATCTCATCTACTGCTATGATATTCCTTCTGAAATTATATCTAATAACAGAGGATCATTTAAGAACAAATATGTAGACCAACTATGTATTGAATATAACATTACATAACACTTTTCTACAACATATTACCCTCAAGGTAATGGCTAGGCTAAGGCATCCAACAAAACCATTGTCAAAATTCTCAAAAAGATTGTTAATGATACCGGTCATGATTGACACTTCCAAATATTCCCTACCCTTTGTAAATACCATACCAATCATTGTACCCCCACAAGAGCCACTCCATACTCACTTGTTTATGGTACTGAAGCCATCCTTCCCATTGAGATTGAATTGCCTTCACTACACATCTCTTTCAATCATGCCTTGGATGATCATGACTACTAATTATCCCACCTATAAGAGCTAGACCTAGTAGATGAGAAATGCATGACCATGCTCAACAATCTTCAAGCATATTAGAATTGATTTAAAGGCCACTATAATTAGCATGTTAAGTATAGAACATTTGAACTTGGTGATCTTGTTCTTAAAGAAAACCAAAAGAATATCACGACTGAGAATAAACATAAATGAAAATTCAAACAAAACTAGATAGGGCCTTTTATCATCACTATAAATTATGGATTAGGAGCATATAGGCTTGCCACAGTAGATAGAGAGGAGCTTCCAGAGCTAATGAATATTGTTCATCTCAAGTGGTACTATGCTTGAGCACTAAGGTGTATTGTTTATAAGGACCATTTTAGTTATGCCTTTTTGTCACCATTATTCTTTATACAAATACTTTGCTTATCCATCCTCTTTACTATATCCACTTTCCATTTCCAACCTACCAAACCCATGTCTTCTACAGCCTAACCCATTTGACCTTGGTTTTTTTCATCTGTTCCACATTTTTAGCATCAAGGTATCTAATCAGTTTCATCAATTGGTTCAAGAATTTAGATAGAGATCATATTTTGGGATAGTGTGACAAAAAATTTGATAGTTGCATCCTTCATTTGTTATTATTTCTTACCACTAGTCTTGATACTAATTATAACCACCTTTAGGAAAATTATTACCTTTGATCTATGTTGTTGTGTCTGGGTTATAACCACCTATGGGAAAAATAGGGGCAATATTAAACCTTGATGTACCAACGTGCCACTTCTTATGTCATACTATGCCTTTTTACCCACTGTGCTTATTTTATTTGAATTGGTTCCTACACTATTCAAATTCCTCCACTGTAAAGGTGGAACTATAGTGATTTGAGGTCTTACTTTGGGACTATGTAGGTAGCACTCAAAACTTGTTGAGGTTATATCATTCACCCTTCTCCCTATGCTCTTATCATTTTACAAGCAACTTTAGTTTAAACGCTCTCACCATTTTGTAAGAAACCTATGCCATGCTCTCACCATTTTGTGAGCAACCTTCATTTAAACGCTCTCACCATTTTGTGAGCTTGAACCATTTAGTGTCTCATCATTCTTGATTAAGTTGAGAAATTCCAAAACACTTCCAAAAACATTTAAAAGATAATTATAAAATCACAAAAACGTTGACCACTTCTTTGCCTTAAGGATTATGGGAACCCTTACTAAGTTACAAGCAAATCACTTGTAATTTATTTTCCCCATCCTTTTTCACCTCTTTCTCTCATGCACTTGCCATTTTTCAAGACCATTCCTATTCTTATATCACATCCATTCTATATGTTTTCTTCAGTTATCATATTCTTCCCATTCCCTGGGAGAAAGTTTTTTACTAGATATTACATCCATGGAACTATGTAGGCAATGCCCACTTGCCTAGTGCATATGGAGCCAACTCAGCCACCCCCTCCCTTTTCTTCTATTCCCCCATTTAGTTCATTTCTTAAGTTGTTGCCTATTTTCTAGGGGCAATATTTGTAAGGTTTTTATTGCATTATCTATTTGTTTGTTTATCTACCTATTTATTTGCTTTCAACATTGTTGCCTTGATTTAGTTTATGTGTGTTCATTGGGTGATTCCTTACCCACACTTACACTTGAATCCATCCATATTCATATGTTTACATTTTCATCATGGTTTCTATCATTGGTGCATTATTTTCTATTAAATATTAGATTATGGGAGTCAGTCCTCATGCATATTTCAACCAAGTCCTCATGATGTTATACCATGATGCCTACCAACACATGCTACAACAAACCTTAGATTCACAAAGTCTATTCAGCAATGGTGGCATCTCTTTGGCACCAACATCTCGAATCCATCCTAATCATATCCCAAATAGATTAATTAACAATGAAAGAATTACAACCTTTATTAGTTCAGACGAGCATCTCCTTACTAGTAGGTTATTCCAATTCATCATTATCCTTTGTGTTAAGTTATCATCATCCTCAGCCAAGTTTATCCTGAATTCCATAATCAAGATCTAATGATTATAACCACCTATGGGTAAATCATTTCACACCATCCCAAATACATTTCTCAATGATTATAACCACCTTTGGGAAAATCATTATGTTGTCACCACTTTACTTTTTTTGCCTATACAAGAGCATGCTATTATCTTATTTGTCTATCCTAATTGGGGAAACTCCATCTTCTCAATTGCTATAACTGCTTTTGGGAAAATAGTTGTGTTATCATACCACGTTGCCACTATCGAGGTACAATGCTTATAACCACCTTCAGGCAAACCATTGTACACCATCCCACTTACATTATCTATGATTTTGACTAATTTATTAAATATCATTGTGTTTTCACCCTATCATCTTTCCTTTTTTGGTCCCCTCATTTCACTTCTTTCTTTTTTGAGGAACCATTTGCTGACCTACTTATTCCAACTATTCCCTTGAGGGGGCATCATATAATTAGTTTATCATCATTACAGTTGTAAGCATATAGGACCTTTTTATTCTTTGAGAATATTTTATTGTGCTTATAGCTTGCAATACCTTCCCAAATAGGGGCAAACTATAGACACCTAAAACTAGCCATTGATAACCTCCAATCAAGCTTTTGGCTAGTTTCCACCTAAAATACATAATTTGGCCTAAAAACACTAAAACATGATAAATGATGTGAAACTGACATAATAAAGTTTTTATTTTGGCCAAGGTATCACTAAATGGGGTAATATAATTTATGGGAAAGCTAACTTTGATCAGATCATTTTGAGTCAAAACGCTAAATTTGCACTTGGGTGCTATGGATTGATCTTTCTTATCAAATCTCTTACACAAGACATGTGACTTTATAATTTGTTGTTAGCAATATACTAAATGGGAATACACATCCAACTCATCTAGTGTCACCTTCCAATTCTAATCCAATCAAAATTTGGACCAATAACAAGACAATCTGATCAATTTGGGTAATTTATGCACAATATGTTTAATCATGCTTAAGAGCTAATTAACCCAAATCAAGGCCTAATTAATAAATCTATGGAAACTTGTTGAATACTTATTTTTATAAATGAATATTGAATATCTACATCATCAAGTGACCTCATTTCTTGGGAAGACATCTCTAGGCCATAAATGCCACAAATATCAAGATTCATGCCTCCCATGTCTCATCAATGCCTTCCATGATGCCCTCCATGCCTCTTAATTAACCCTTCTTCCAATGCCATGAAGAGGATAATTATAAACTTAAATCCAAAAATTGAATTAATCCTCAACCACACATCTCAATCTTGAGATGGATGGTTTAGGTTGATACTAGCCAAATCCAAAAATCTATAAATAGGAGGCCTCACAACATCATTTCTAAGCTTAATTTGTGTAAAGTTATAATGCAGGATTGGTTCTAAAAGCTTCATGTAACTAGTGTTACCATGCCAAATTGATTTCAAGCTAAGCCAAGCTTTAAGCCAAAGGTGCCAAGGAGAGATGGAGGCAACCAAGCTTCCATTGCCAAGGACTTCATGAGCACAACTCGAGCAAGCCACTACAACAAGCATTTTAGAGCATCCAAGGAAGATAAAAGAGTTTTATTTTGAATTTTAGTTGTATGTTTCATTCATGATTGTTAACTAAGCTCTCCCTAGTGTCTAATCCTAGAGATGTTATGTTATCAGTGTGTTTATTTCATCTTGTTTTCATTTTGGAACTAACACCATACTAACCATCCTCTCTTAAGTCAAATTCTTAGATGACATTATTAATTTCACTAGCATTCAAAATTAGTCCCCTGATGGTAGATCTACCATTTCACATCATCATTCCAAATTACATATATTCAAATACATGAATCACATGTAATTCATATGTGATGGTATCTTCTAAGTCATTTATGAGGCAATCATTGGTATCCCTATGCCCAGGATTCATGCTCTAATCAAAAGACAAGTAGATACCATGGGGAATGTGTGGTTATATCAAGATTTAATTATAATAAGGATAGAGAGAATCATGGTCCAGCCATATAATTTACCTATATATGTTCCCAATCAGCTTACAGGAGCAAGAAATTACTTACCAAATCATTTAGGAAATGGATTGGCACTGTAAGAAGAATAAGAAAGATCAGGTTCATCCCTTTCCACTGGACGTTGGTAGAATTGTAATCAAGGATTAGAAATAGCTAGTGATCATGGTGGTGCACTGAAATACATTTGATTTCCAACTAGATCATCTTAAGATGTGGAACCCCAATGATAGAGTGGCTAACCATATTTGAGATAAAAAGGTCCCAAAGGCTGAATACAAACATCAAACAGGTGTGGGAGATGGTATTTACACAAAGGAAAGGAAATTTTAAGAAGTCTTGTCTAGGGTTAAAAACTACAACATAAATTTAGAACGTAGGCTAGTTAGGGATAATAAGCCTTTAGGAGAAATATGGTAGTTACATCCTTTACAATATCACTTGTTGCCAGGACCATCTAGGACTACACATCAAGAACCACCTATTGAGGGGTAATCTTTTGATCCTTAGTGGAGAGAATTGACAAAATCACCCCAGGTTGGGCAACTTGAGGATGTAAAAATAAAAGATAAGGATGTGATTCAAGGGTCTAGCATTGAGCATAGACCTAGTGAAGGTCCCCAAATTTAGGCATCCCCACCAAGACCTTCTTCCCCAATAGAGGTTATTAACATGATCGCTTTAGAAACTAGAGAAATGATGGAAATTTCCCTTATTAACATTATAGTTTATTATATTTTGGATAAAGAAGGAGACCCATCTGACAAAGTAGGCAAAGAATTGGTTCTATTAGGTAGTGGAAAGTGATAGGCAAAATTAGCCTTAGTTCTTCTGGCTCTAAGAAAGAGGCCTAGGTTAACTTTCACTCACCCTACTAGTGAAATAAACCTCTTCAGTGATGAGAATCCTATTTATGGATGAACTATTCCTGATTGGTTTGTTTGTGAGAAGTATAAAATCCCATTTCTTTCTCCTTCATTGGCTTTGACTCGAGTGGACATAGGTGTTCAAGATAATGTCAAGCCTTGAATTCAACATATGTTGAACAAACAAGTAGAGAGAAGCATCCAAATTCTTCACAACAAGGAAAAGTAATGGGTTGGTACCCTAGGATCCTCTAGGAGTTCAAATGTAGAGATTCCCAAACAACCACTGGTAAAATAATTTGACCCTCAGGTCTAATTTAATCTAGATATATCAACTCTTGAGAGAGTAGAGACCAAAAAAATTATTGTTGGTACTGAGGAGTTCACCTTTCAGAAGGTGGAACCATTTTCAAGCTTAAATCCTATTCTAGGGTAGGTAGCAGGGGAGTATCCTATTTTTCAAGAAGATGTAGATAGTATGGTAATAATCTAGTCAACAATGACCTTGGATGGTGTTCAAAGAATGAATCAAAAGATTCTCAACTTGGAGAAAGAAAAACAAGATTTAGAAGCTCAAGTCCTCCTTTCAGTTCTTGAGGATGTATTACAAGCATTAAATATATCATTGATGGATGCATTCAATAATTTTAAAATAATCAAGTCTATATTGAGTGCTTTGGACCATCAAGCTGAGATGGCACAAGCATTAACCACTTAGTGGTAGGATTCTCAAGCTCAAATGGAGGAGCTCATCAAGGTGCATAAGATAAAGTAGGTATTAGACCTCAAGATTATCAAACTTAGACATCTAGACATTTTCATGGGAGTTTTGATAGATAAATAAGAAGATTTGATCACCTTGAGTAATGATGTTAAGGACTTCATCAAGAGAAACATAGACTTGGTAAACAAGATTGAGAAACTTTTGGGGAATCTATTAGATAACCCTTCTCAAACCACTACTATAGGATTAATTGATGATGAATAATTCAAGGAGAGGGTTAGTAATCACAACCAAAACATCAAATAAAATAAAGGTCATTTAGCTAAATATAACTAGAAGACCCTTGATACCATTAATTTTATAGGGAAGCAAATTACAGAAGCATAATGTATCAAGGAACTTGTATCTTGGGTAGATAGTGAATTTGATAAGTTAGTAGATAAAGAAGAATATTTTGTAATGAATCCTACAGTGGATTTTGAACTAATTAAGACATAATACACTAAGGTGAAAGACTTCCTTAGACAAGGCTAATTGAAGGGCCCATGAATGAAATTCTTAAGAAAAATTTCTTTTTGTAAAGTATATGTTAGTTTTTTAGCATATAGTCTTTCTTGTCACATTGACATGTGACCTTCTACATTGTATCTTTATATTAAGGACAACTATCCTTATTCTCATATTGATATTTTGAGAGTTAACTTGTTAATCACCTATGTTTCTTATAAATAGGTAGATGCTTACCATTTGTAAGGGAGAGTTTTTGAGTAATTGATATCAGGAGCATTTAATACAACTAAGGAATTTTGAAAAGATTGTTTGGATAGTTTTGTTAAATGTTTATGTTATCTCTCAATTGTGGAAATTCATGTTGAATTTGAATGATTCTTCTTGTTTTGAGTCACATTCTTTATTATATGGTAGTTAATTTGTGATGAATGCTAGATTAACTATAAAAATTTCAAGTATACTTCATTTTATTTGCTCTGCATTTGGATGTACTTATGTTATTCATATCATAATAGAAAATTTGTAAAGTAAACTTCATTCTTACATATGATTCATACTTTCCCTTTGAATCTTGCCTGATTTGTGATGTAATTTGAGCCTATGACATTTTATAACATAAATTGGTTTAATGTGTACTCAATTTAATTTGAATTTTGTCATAATATTTGATATGAAGACCTGCAATCATGTCTCTTCCTTACTTAACCTTCCTTTTTCTTATTTTTTTTAATCAAGATTCACTCTAGCTTAAAGATCATTGTTAATAATCATTTAGTTTAACTTTTGAGTCCTCAAAAATACTAGGTATTCAAATTATGTAGAACCTAGTGGCTCTCAACCACTAAATCAAATAAATATTGTGGACAATTTTCATACTTTACTTCTATTTCACCATAAACAATCACTAAATAGTCACAAATTACAACTCATGCCATGGATTCTCAGAATCCTAAAATGAGAAGTGTTCTTCAACCCTAAGAGCACCTATGGTATAGTTTGAAGCATCAATAGGAGGTATCTTAAGGATCACTTTGATTTTATTAGGATCCAGTTTGATGCCTCACTATGAGTTGAAGAATCCAAAGAGATTTCTAGATGAGATGACAAAAATACACTTCTTAGGATTGAGGCTAATTTGATACTCACTAAGATGCTAAAAGATGATCCTGAGGTCTCATACATGCTCATCTCATTTATGGGATTTATTGAGGAGGTTTTCAACATAGCATTCCATGATCTTATGGATGAGCTCATGAAAAACATGGGTGATGACATGCTGATAGTGACCCCAACATTATTTAAACCAAAAGGCATGACATCATAACATAATGTACCCCATGGGGTAGTGAATACTATCTTATGTTATTCTTTGAGTGTCATTCATATTTGATTTTATCTTGAAAATCCATCTATAAGGGGCATGATCTTAAAACTAGCTATGGAGTCCACAATTTGGTCGATTAAAGGAGTGGTAAAATTGTCCTTTGGGAAAGTTAAATTAGGGTCTCAAAAATTGATTCATATTAAAATTAATCCATTCTTTTTTATCATAGGGATGATGTTGGAAACCCATCATGGATAGTGAATGATAGTATTAAAACCAACTTGGATGAGCTTATTGATTTTGACCTTGACTAACTGGTAAACTATGACCACCATTGGTCTTTATTTTTGGGCAATAGGATGGGCCTCATCATCCACAATGAAGTTATGTAAAATTATCTTGGGGTCCATTCCCTTCATATTGGTGTAGTCTTAAGTGAATACATCAAAATATTTGTGCAAAAAGGTGACTAAGACATCCCATTCCTTTTCAGTGAGGCTAGCATTGATCTTAATGATCTTTGACCTTATAGAGGTACCAAAATTAACATATATATATATATATATATATATATATATATATATATATATATATATATATATATATATATATATCCTTTAACATCCATATCATTTACTTCTTCAAAATACTTAGGTTTGAGAGGGATTATTTGGTCTAAATCCTCAAGCTTGACTGTCATGACATGCACTATGGGGATGCTAGGGTTTGGGCCATCAAAGATAAAAATATCCAAACCTAATAGATCAAGAGGATGGTGATACTTGCAACAAGTTCTAATTATCTTGACATATGCCATTATTTACTTAAATATATTATATGTTGTAGCATGAATTAAATAACACTCGAGATTGGAGTCAACCACTCTAGCAGCCTCTGTAAGAAATGTTTTGAGAGAGACAATACTCTGATGGGCAAAGTGAGATAATAGGGAAAGATAAACATTCAGGTAGATGTCATAAAAGAGGTCTTTAAGAAGGAAAAATCCAACCTAACATCATGGAGATGAAGAGGGAGTTGACCAATGCATGCCAAACTCTAAAGGAGTGAATGTTGATTGATACTTAGATCAAAATGTTCATCCTTGAGAAAGTGAGACTTAAAGGTGGGAGGCATGTGGGAGTCTATAAGGCCCCAAAAGGAGATAACCAAATCCTCATTAGAGGTCTTTGTCTTTACATAAAGTAATGCCCAGGGATCTGGGTCAACTTTTATGGTATGAACCTTACCTTTATGCATGAACTAGACCATGAAAAATGTTGTCAACATGATGTATTACATGAAATCAATCTAAGGATGGATGAATATCATACTATATGAGATATCTAAGTTTAACACACAAAAATTGATCCTAAAAATCTTGGGGCTGAACTTGACCTGAAGCTTCATGTTTCCTATTGGTGTAACCATGTCATTATTGAAACCAACACAGTTGTGGTAGGAATTAGAGAGATTCTTTTAACTAATCCCAAGATCATTTTACACACATAAGGGCATGATTTTTAATGTGGCTCCTTCATCAATGATTCATCTTTTAACATGACAATCGTTGATAGGGGTCTCAATATAGAGTGGGAGCATATCCCTCTTTATAAGGACTAAAGCATCCAACATTGAGGTAGGGTCAAAAGACAATGTAGGAGGATGAGGGTGATAAAAAATGTTAGAGTTAAATAAAACCTTGACATCATCCTAAAATAGATTCTCATGAGAGAAACCAAGTTCATCAAATATGACACCCCTTTGCTCAAGACAAAGGTAAAAAAGGTCCCAAGTGGATATCTGAGCTAAGAGGCCCTGTAACTCCTCTATGATGGAGTATAAATGTTGTCTATCCTAGGGTAGGATGTTACATTAAAATTCAAATCTAGCATTGGGATCCCTACCCTCATGGGTTGGGTAGAAGGCCTTGCACCACTAGCATCTCTAATGGGGTTAATGGCCTAACCTTAGTGCATGTTGACAAATCACTCATACCTAGTAGAGGCTATGTTGATATCAGTAATTACCTTTCTACTATCATGCTTGGCCTTCCCTTTTGGGTTAGCTTGGGAAGAGGAGTTAGAAGAGGTATAAGAGTAATAGGAGGAATGATGGGCCTTAGCCTTGGATTTCTTCTTCTTCTTTTCCTTATCATGGTCAAGTAGAGGTTATTTAAACATATTTAATTTGTGGTTGGGTTCCATAAGTGGAGAACTCTAAAGAAAAGGTGAGGCTTTCACACCAGACTTTTAGGTTAGACAATTCTTGTCATCATGGCCCTTCATTTAGCAAAATTTTCAAATTTTTGTGTCATCATAAAGGAACACCATTTTTGGTTTTATAATTATAATTTTGGGGGCCTTCTTTTAGTTAGCCTCTTACTCAAAGCATTAACCTCAAAACTATCCTTCTTGTCCTTATTTTTAGAAGGATAATCAGTGACACCATCATCAACTACATTATAGTTATGATCATGTGAAGAGGATAAATTTTGGGTCAACACAGGGTAATTACTTGCACACACCTCAAAGACTTAAATATTTAGACACTCATTAACAACTTCATCATAAGAGGTGGTTTCATGCTTTAGGACTTCAAGATGAACCTCCTACCTCAATGTTCATGTGAATATATCAAAAAAATAATCATCTAAGAACTTTATCTTGCATGTATGGAAGGCTAAATGACACCTATGTACAAAGTCAAAGTTTGAATCACCATTTTCTTTTTCCATGGAGGTAAGTGATTAGATGCTAAGATTAAATGGCCTAGAGATATTGAAGTACTAGAGGAATTCATCCAGAAGGAGATGGAAGCTAGAAAAAGAATCTAGAGGCAAATTATGGAACCATAATAGGGCTTTAGCTCGTAGAGAATGAGAAAAGATATTTAACATCATTCTTTCATCATGCTATGAATCTATACACACCATCATAAATTCCATTAAATACTCCATGAGACTATAATATCAAGTCCCATTAAACTTAGGCATTTTTAGGATTGGAGTAGGAAGGGGAATAACATGCACCTAAGGGGATAGAGGATTCCTATGGAGATACTAATAGGAAATGAGCTCCCTGAGGAGGCTCATAGAGGTTATGATGTTACCTACACTGATAGGCCTCATCAAAACCTTGATCATGATGGGGATGATGTCAAGGTGGCTCGTAATTTAGGAAATGCTCATGAATGAAATCATCCCAATCATGGGGTGGGGAAAGACTATGAGACAGGTGTCATTCCCTATGGGGAAGAATATATGATGTGGTATGCTAACAAAAAATTTCATGCTAACCTAAATATGGTGGGAAAATCATCCCAAAGGTGGGAGGTCAACCATGGAGGCAATGAAGCAAAAGAAATTAGGAAGACAACAAAAGAGGAAAACTATTGGAGACCCCATGGGGAGATGGATACAAAACCAAAGCAAGATGAAATAACCAAGATGAGATTAAAAAGAAAATTAAAATCAAAGCCTTGTAACTTCAAAGGGGACTTGGATAAGAGAGTTATAATTAGGCTTTAACTTGTGTGAGATTATATGTGAGGTCCCACTGGGCATGCTAGAATGTATCTCCAAGAATCTAAATGGATATACTAGGGTTTTGTAGGGGGTACACAGGGCACTTAAGCAAACACCTAGAACTCTGACTAGTTTAGGGATGCTATGGGATACTCTTGACCTATAGAGGTTATCTAGTTTTTCTTCTTGTAACAAACTACAGGTAGACTCATAAACTAGGTTATGGATAGTGTGATCAAGCACATAAAGGAAACATATATCTCTAATGGATATAACCATAGTTAATCAAACAATAATCAATGCATAAATAATGATATAAAAAGCTATTTAAACAAGATATCACTACCAAGCATGAAATGCTTTCTTAAAAACATGCAATCCTATGAATTGAAATATGATTTTTGAAAGGAAATGACATTTTAAATATAGAGATATAGGAAGAGAATATAATTTCAAAAACCTAAGCTAATGAATTTGTTTAAACAAAACTATCTCTAGCATGTGAATGAATGAGGGAATACCAATTAAACCAAACTAATTAAGATAAATGAACATAAGAGCATATACTAAGCAAGGTAATGATTCAAAATTAGGAAATATTACATAATAAAAGACATTTTCAAAATGGAAATATGTTTTCAGGGTTGAGAGAATGCATACAATTTAGAATATACACTAAGCATGTACACAACAAGCTAAACTAGTACACAAATAGTAAACCTTAGTATATATGCTATACTATAACAATTGAGTTTCACTTTGCATAACAAATTGCCTTCATATCAAGATCAAAAATATTGTGTAGATGTTCTACCAAATAAGAATCCAAGCTAGGAAGCAATGAAGGAGGAAGACCAAGTAGTATATGAGTTGAGTCTAAACCAAGAGCCAATAACAATGGAAGAGGTGAAGGAGAAGCTATAAATGATGAGAGATCTAATGTGTAAAGCATAAGAATAGGTACAATGGAGATTTAGGAAGCTATGAGTAAGCAATAATTCTTTGGAGCACTGTGGAGAGTAAGGTGAACCACTAAATCAAGTTGTAGAATAGTAGGGCATCCCCTATCATAATGAAAGCCTAAGCATGCCAAGAATGGACCAAGTGAGATCCAAGAAGTCACAATATCTCAAAGAGTGATAATTTTTAAGAGATATTAGAGTAGATAATAGGAAAGAGAATAGAAAATGAGTGATAATTAGTCATATAGGGCACACCCAATCTATCAAGAGCCAAAAACTAGCCATTTCTAATCATTTAGGGATAAATAGGGCCCTTTCTCTCACATTATGTTTGGGTTGTGGTCTAGGTCACAAATTTTATGAAGGAAACATGTGGCCTAGGCCACAAATTTCCCCCATAATCCATGCTCTAGGTTAAAATTCCATCCCAAGTGGTCAATAGGCCTCTAAAAGGGCTCTGAGAGGCATCTAAAAGGCTTGCCAGTGAGTGAAAGGGATAGTAAAGTGTTAGGGATGTCTTCGGGATGGATACAAGATGCAAGAGGAAAATGTCTTGAATCAAGATAAATATGGTCTATTTCTACACATGAGCTGATGTGTAATCATAGGGAGGAGTAGGGTCATGGGAAGTATGATTATAGTATATTCCCAATGAGTTCAAGGTAACCATGATAACTTAGGTAGAATTGATAAGATAATTGAAACATTGAGATTAATTAAATGGTATACTAGGCAAGGATTTAAGGGTAGGAATTTAAAGACACCACATTCTTGGAATTGTTAAAAATTCCAAGGGTTTTTTGTTTCCTAGAATCTTGTAAATAACAACATTATGGGGGAATTTTATGCATTGGAAAGCAAATGAGTGACATCCCTCATATGATGAGTCTAAAATCTACCAAGCAAGATGTTATAAGAAAGGGGAAAGTTAAATATCATATTATGTGGATGATAATAGGAGGTATGGTAATAGGAAGGCACATGCAATCGAAATGAGGCATTTGCCTTCTATCATAACCTTAACATGTAATTCATGTGGACTTGATATTACACTCAGAACATCTAAGAGTTTTAATGAAATCTAGGGATGCAACACAAATATCATAACCTTCATCAATCAAAGCATTCTTAATTTGAATATCACTGATTTGGACACTGATAAATAGTGGAGGATCATCCATGTGAAGCAAAATATTGTATGGAATCATAGAAGAAATAGGAAAATTAAGGGAAAGAAAAGTGTTTATTATTTCATCAACATGTATGGACATATATTTGCATTTTTATAATATACTATCTTCAGACCTAGACAAGGTAGTTTCATGTCCTTCTAGGGAGGATGAGGGATGTTCATTGCATCAGACAATTGTGATGATGGGGGGATATTTACATTAGTTCTAGGAAAGGTATTTGAGATGGAAGATGATAAAGTGATTCAATGGAATCCTATTCATTATAATCTATGGGAGGATTACTAGATAGAGGCACATAATTTTGTAGGAGCTCTTAGGAAGGAGGATTAAAAGTATAGTCAAACTTGTGTTGCTAAGATGTAGTTAGTTTAGTTTAAGGAAAAATAATTTGATTATCTTTAGATGGTGGGATAGTTTTATTAGGTATTCATAGGGAATAAGTTTTTAAAATACCATTAGGAGGTTGGGGAATGTTTTTGATGTGCATATATGTTGGGGGAATGGTAGAGATAGTATGAGAGGTATTATCCAGTTGATATGTCAGAAGTAGTTCTTGGAAAGATATAAGGTCCTCTTGACCCAACTTCAGCAGATGCGATGGGGAATAGTCTTGAATGATGTACAATGTTTGAGGTGTTTGGTGCATGTATGTTAGATTAGAATCAATAATAGTGACCACCCTTCACATGTTGGTTATATTTACCACATTTTATTCATTAGTGAGTTCTATAAGACTTTCAACATTATTTGTGGAAGGAGTAGGCTTGGCATTACTATCTTGATGATTAGGAAGAGGATATTTGTATATAGAAAGATGAATATTATATTGGTTTAAAGCTTGATTTTTTTTGTGTTTTGTGAGCTTTAAAGTCCATGTCATATGCTTATTGGTATTTATGAATTAGTAATTCATTATCAAAGTTTTGTCCAAGAAGGAAATCCATAACTAGATTGTATAATTATCTACAAGTCTCATGAGAGTGGCCCCAACTTGCATGAAACCAATAAAATTTGTTTAGATCATACCATGATTTCATAGGATGAGTGGGGTCAAGTTCTGATGATAAATAACTTGGAAGATGCTTTTGAAGATTGGCTAGGTATAATGGTTTGTGGACAACAATGTTGTTTGTTTTAGAAAATGTAGGATTAGGAGTGTTCTTTGGAGGGGGAGCATGCTCCACAACATTGTTGGGAATGATAATTTTTTATTTTAATGAGCATGAAAGTTCCCATGGAAGGTAGGGATGGCTCAAATTGGTGCATGAGAAAATCTTGGTGCTTATCTTGGTCGAGGTCTTCTTCCAAAGTTCCTGGAGAGGGAGTCCTAACATGATATTGCAACTTGGGGTAGAGAGCATTAGTGAATAGATGAAAGAGATTATTTCTTGCCATGTTCTACTCACATTTATTAGACAATTTATTACATCATTTGATGAAATCTTGAGTCATTTTAGTTTCAATTTGATTACAATTTATGAAGTGAGCTAAGGTATTCTCATGGAGATCACTAGTTTGAAACTCTTATAATAAGGAGTAACCAAATCTCCCAAGCCATTGATAGAATGGGTTTTTTAATTTATTGTACCAATATAAATCATCTCTTGGGAGTGTTTTAGCTAATATATGGATAGAAGTAAAGGTATTAAGTTTAACCTAATCTTTGTAGACATTACCAAATGTTTTTATATGTAATGTGGGATCAGTGGACCCATTATAACTAATGGTAGGTGTGATACCTCCTATGTCAATATTAGTAATTTGAGGTATAAGAGATTCATTTTGAATTTGTTTGATCCTTTTATTAATGAAGGGTGGTTGAGTGATGAGGTTACCATGGAAATCCCTAAGGGGAGTGGGGGGAATTTAGATTTTGTGCTCCCCATAGAACCTATTGGGGTTGATTTTGAAGGTGAAAGAGATGATTTTTCATCTACATCATTTGATTGGCATTATTAGTTTTAAAATTTTTCATTTGATTGAGTGTTTTCAATAAGAGTTAATGATTTTGGGTAGTATTTTGACTAGTTTGCATAGCATGTGAAATATTTTTATTGGTACTAGTGGTTTGGGTTACACTATGAGTAGTGGTATGTGTGACACTAGTGGAGTAAGAAACATTGGTAGAAAAAGAAGCACTATAAGTATATTTGAAATGTGTATCAAAAGATGCACTAGTGGGTTGATTAGAATTAGAATAAAAATAAGTGATAGTAGCATGATTATCATTGGTAGCAAAGGATGCACTAGTGATATGATTAAGGAGGAGGGTCTTTATAAAAGGCCCACTAAATGTTGAACCTACCATGTTAGTGGATATAATTGGCATGGAGGTTGAAGAGATCATAGAAGAGGAGGTCATGGTGTGGGAAGGAGTCAAAATATAAGGGAAAGGTTGAGAACCAAATCAAGTGTCACCCACAAATCCATGGGAGAGTGTAGGAGAGGGTGAAATAGGTTCTTCTACTTGAGAACCTATGATCATACTATAGATGGTTAAAGGGGACTTTCCTCTATGTTGAGGAATTTCATTAATGAAAAAGAGTCTTTTAGGTATGTACTCTAATTCATTCTCATATTTTAGGGTTAATATAATATTACAAACTAATGATGAATGAGGAGGAGTCTCATACTTGATAATACAAGTGGCAACATGCACATTGCTTTCATCTAAAGTGGAAACCACAAGCTATTTTTAGGGAAACCTTTTAGGATAGGTAAGACTCATCATGTTTTTTGGATTCAACTATGTATTATCCTCAAATATGAAATTTATGATGAGAAAGGATTCTAAAGAGGTGACAAAAATAAAAACTAGGAAACAGGAAATCAAATCAAACTGGTTGACTGTGTTATGAAAACTAGGGAACAAAATAGAGAAAATGAGAACACAATCGTATAGGTCGACTATGTGCAGCTGAACATGGAACATGACAAGAAATAAGAAGACACAATTGGATAGATTTATTATGTAATTTTTAGATAAGGGATTGAACAAAAATATAAGGAGACATAATCAAAATGGTCAACTACATACTACAGGTAGATATGTTAAACAATCTATAGGAGACTGTATTGATAGGGATGATAGTGTTCTAAAAATAGGGAAAGGTTTTAAAAGATGGTATCTAAGAAAATGAATTTGAGCACACAAAAAATTATGTTAATGTGATCGATCCAATTGGAACACACAATAAAAACCTTGCACTAGTGCTACCTAATGCAAGTTTTGTAATGCAAAAATATAATGATCAAAGAGTAAGCAATAACATAAAATTAAATGCTAACTAATTGGTCATTTTTAAGTGTTAATAATTTATAATGGAGTTTAATTCTAATATGGTTTGAAATTTTGTTTTAACAAGGAACCAAAAATCATTCTAAGGCTAGTTTCAGGAAGTTTAGGCTGAAAGGGATATGTATTAACAATGGTAATGGATTGGTATTGGGGCCTACCCCCTCACTTCAAAATCTCTCAATGATAATGGTATCAAGTGATTTTACAATATATATCATCAAACACATGTTTATATTTTTATATAAAACTAAGCCATCTTCCCCTTTGGTGATGAAATCCAAGTAGGTAGACCTTGTGTTGACAAATGTTTAATGTTTATTATATCTAAAGTGATTTGTAAGTGTGTGCAAAAGATAAAAATAGTGTGAACAAATTGGTAATCTGAAAAATCACCTAACTAATCTATGTTTATTAATCTAAGCATGAAATAAATTGAAAATAAAGGTGAATTAATTAATATCAAAAAGAAGTCAATTATTTAATTGTGAAGAGTAAAAAGTCAATCTAGGTAACATTTTATGCAAACAGTGTAGAATAGATTAGAATGGGTCATTGTTGTTCTATATAAGTAAGTTATAGAAAAACACAATCAAATAGGTCAACTATGTCTTTGAAATAGAAATAAAATATAAAATTGTGTCAAGCGAGTCGACCTAGTTGGCTATAGGGATGTAGTTTAATAGACTACAAACTTGGGAAAAAAGTACTGAAAGAGAAGAATTGAAATGTTAGAGAGAGTAAGAATAAACCTTGGTGGGTTGGAATATGTTTAGATGTAAATTTTTTATGTTGTGGTGCTCAAGTATTGATTCAAGTATAATAGATTCAACTGGCTTGATAGATTTTGTAAAACTTGTGTGCTAAAAAAGAAGTTGCGAACAGAGTCAACTAGCTTGATTATGTTTGTGGACATGTATGTTGAAAGAGGGGAATTACAAATAAAGTCAACTAGTTTGACTATGTATGCAAAAATATAATTAAAGGAGAATATTATGCCAAACATATTGATCCAATCACCTATATTTGGAGAATACCTACACAAATAGAACATAGTCATTTTGGAATGATTATGTGTTAAATCTACACACAAATTGTTAGAACTATACTAACAGGTTTGATATAGTACTATAAAAGTAGAAATGTATAATATAGTGATAAAATAAAATCATGAAATAAAAACCTATAAGGGTTTGATTCACATTGAATTTACTAGAATTTATGCAAAAGGAAATGTAATTGATCTATTAATCAATCCTAGCTTGGAGAAGATAAATCCTACTCACACTTCTGATTATTGATACATTATATATTAGGGGTCATCATGAAGATGGATCACTAGACCTAACCAATGGATATCTTACCAAAATAATATTACTAGAGAGGGTTCCAAAGCCTATAGTCATGAAAGACCATGCAATAACCCTAGCTAGGTCCTATGTTTTCATATTCACTAAGTAAATGACAAGTAAAGTAAATTCTAATCTAGTTCTCACCAAAGCTTGTAGCATAAAGTGGGGATAATAAACATAAAAATTAAACATGCATAGAAGATATATACTCATGTCATTGTATAGGAAATCCTAATGCATGAGAAAGAAGTACATATATAAATCTATCTATTCTTACAAAAGAGGAACCAAGTTAGGAATACTTACCTTTGAATATAAACCTACCAAGCCTCAGTCTCTCCCTTGGCCAAGGTTCTTCACAAGAGGTTGTTGTGGTATGTAAGGATAACATGGATAAGTCAGATCTAGGCTACACAACATCTCTATGCATCCAAAATACTTATCCACAAGATAAGATCTATATCTCCAAATAAAGTATTTAAATCCTAAGCTATGCTCCTCAAGTAGAATGGTGGATAAGAAAATGTGCAATATAATATTCTTCTTCTTATCTTCTAAGAAATGGTGAAATGAATGTGTATATATAGATGAATCTAACCCTAAAAATTTCTAAAATTTTACCCAATAGGGTCGACCCAACCAATTATGTATCATTATTTTCTAAAAGCAAGTTAGGTCTTGGTCTAGGTCAGCCAGAGCCAACCTAGACCTGTAATGTGCTTTTTCAATTTGAATATAGGGTCTATGGGGTTGACAATGTAATGTAAACCATCAAAAAAGGTTTTAGGCTTAGAAAGGGGCTAATGAAGGTAGTGAAAGCTTAGAGGAGTGTGCAAGAGAGGAGCAAAGCTTAAGGAAATACATAGGAGAAGGTTGTGTAGATATCAAGCGGTAGTATAAGGGATAACAATCCTCTAAAGTAACAATGGTCTGCCCACCCCTTTCTTGATGCACCCTTTAAGGCATGCACATAAAGAGATTGAGACTCAATAGGTTCCTATAAGAGAGAAAGCATTAGTAATTGATAAATTTTGAAAATATTGTGTGAATATAATATATCTCATTGTATATACAAGGACATCCCACAACCATTGGCTAGGGAATTTTGACTTTGCTGGGAAGCCTCCTATTTTGCACACCATTGAATGGATCCTAAATTTTTTTGATGTGGAAGATAGATGTTGGGATTTAGTTATTACCACCTTCTTTGAAATTTCTACTAACTATTGCACTATGAATTCTACCTATGTTTAGCACTCTGATTTTTCCTTTGCTTTGGTAGTTGTCTCTACCTAATCTTTGGCCACTTGATCTTAGGACTATTTTTTCATTCATTCCTCTTGATTTCACAAGAATTATTTCTCTCTCTTATTCTATCTTGCTTGCTACATCAGCCTCAACCTTCCTCTTTTGTGATCATTATGTTTCTTGATTTTGTCACTCTTTATCTTTCCTTATAGCTTATTCTTTTATTCCTCTTGTCTCTTCCTTTGCTCTTCCTCATCAGTAGCCTTGTGTACTACTTATTCCTTCCTCTTATTCTTCTCTTATTATTTGGTATTCTTCATATCCACCTTTTGAGCCTTCTCCTACTCGATTTTATCTTTAGTAACTTAATAAATTTTTTTTTTATATTCATGTGTGGCTAGTTGTTTAAACTATGGTTTTACACTCACTTGTGGCTCATGCATAGGAGTTGAATCATTTACAAATGAAAGGGACTATGAAGTAGAGGAATAAGGGGATGATTTATCCATGGTACATCTATGTTCTATGCCTTTTATCTGGATGGAGGAACTAAAGTATTCTTTAACCTCTTATAGGTCTAGATCATCTCTTATGATTATTATTGTTGGAAATATTGTCATTGATGTCAAAGGTCTAGCATTATTGGTGATAAAGGCCCAATTGCATTTAATGTTGTTTGTAATAGATATATCTTGGCTAATGTGAGTTAATATTTATTTAATATTAACGAATATATTTTTGGTTGCATATGAGACAAAAGAAGGGCCCATGGAGAAGTCAAAGAGCCACGGGTTAAAGACAAAAGAAGGATGGGATGCATTTTCCAGTGAAGAGTCATCTTGGGGAATTCCAAGAGTCACCAAGTGAAGACAAAAGAGGAAGGGCACAATTTCTCATGAAGGGACACTTTGAGGAATATGAAAAGTCACCAAAATAAGGACAAAAGAGGGAAGGACATTTTCACTCATGAAGGGTCACCACATGACTTTTCAAAGGCAAGGATATGAAGGGTCATACAAGTTTGGCACCATTTTCCATGAGGATTGAAGGGTCACAAAGGGGAAGGCCAAAGGTCATTTGGAAAGCTATAAATAAAGGCTTGAGAAGCCATTTGTAATATGGAAGATAGAGGTTGATTTGATATTGTAATATCTAGCTTAAAAGAGCAATTATGAGAGATGAATATGATTTGTATTTGTTATGTCTAGATTAAAAGAGCAAAGGTGAGAGAGAGGAAAGAGATGTTGTAATAAACTATCATTTGTTGAGATAGCAACATTGAGAGATAGGTGTGTGGTATACACAAAGGGGTTAGTGATCCTATGGGTTGGTGTCACAAATTGTTGTTGGGTTGGTGCTCAGCAAAGGGATTGGTGATCCTATTGGTTGGTGCTCAACAAAGGGGTTGGTGCTCTTGTGGGTTGGTGCTCCTGTGGGTTGGTGTTCCTAAATAGTTGCTACGTTGGTGCTCAGCAAAGGGGTTGGTGCTCCTATGGGTTGGTGCTCATGAATAGTTGCTAGGTTGGTGCTTAGCAAAGGGGTTGGTGCTCCTGCAAGTTGGTTCTTACAAATATTATTTGGGTTGGTGCTCATTCATATACTTGAGATTGTTCTCTATGGTTTTTCCCACATTGGGTTTCCACATTATATCTGGTGTCTCTCTCTATCTTGTGTGGTGTTTATTGTTTGAGTTTTATTTCATATCTTGAATGTTTGATTAAGTGGAATTTGGTGAAGGGAAAGTTTTATAAGATATATGATATACTGATTCAGCCCCCTCTTAGTATATCTTGTGATTAACAATTATTCTGACATTTGAGCCTCTTGCATGTTGTCTTGTATAATTGTCTATGGTTTAGAAAATGAACCCATATGCTCTATAATATCTGATGACATTTAGGGTGTAGTATGGGACTTTGGCTTGTGTATCAATAATTATTTTAGGAATCTTCGCTATTATAGGCTTGCCTATTCCCTTGAAGACCATATGCATGGTGCACCTTCAAAAATTATAGATATCTTGCATGTGTTATTCCTCTTCTACCACTATGTCTACAATTATCAATACATGAGGTGTGGGAATATCCACTAGAAATATATTTATCAAATTATTTCACACTCAAAATCTTTGTATTTATTTCCAAAATAAAAAATAAAATTCTTATTCTTCCTCATAGACCTTAGTTTTTATGTCCTCAATCATATAGTTAGACACATCCTCACTTGCGACACCTAGCTGAATGAGATCATATTATATAAAAATTTATGAAACACTCTTGTCAAAATTCCATGATTTGGTATTGTACATCTTATTCCTTAGTAGAGGTGGTGATGTTCTACCTATTGGTCCTTCTATTTCCCATAATAGTCTATGATGTAACTTATTCTACTTTAAGTAATGTCTATTCTTCTATTTATGGTTGTGTTGCTAGTTGTTATTCCCTTAAAGGTATTTTTCATAGTGGTGGAATAGAGTGAGAAGACAAATATTTTTACCACAAAACTTTCACTTAAACATCCAACTTAGTAATGAGTAATAATAAGGAAGTGATGAGAGCCTTTGGAATCTCATGGACTTTGATTTAGATGCCATCATGGAGCTTAGTCACTATAGTGTGATATCCAAAATATTTCATGACATATGTGGGCACCCAAGGATACAAAAAGATAAGACACTATATTTATACCCATCATAAATTGAATCTTCCCAGCTAGTCATAATATTGCCTTATTTTGGTCAAAGCAATGTTTACGAAGGTAGTCATAGGTTAAAAGTCAACATCTGAATTAATGGGTCCATTTAGGGATTTCCATTTGGTGAAACTAATAAGTAATACTAATAATTGATATTTCAAGGCATGTGATGTCCTATTGATTACCTTATTAATATTTTTATGAGTTCAGAGACCAAAAATTATGGTTAGTTAAAATCTTTGTTGAGTCAATCATGCAATAACAGATGTTAATTACCCCTTTTATAGCTTATTTCACACTTTTTGTTGTTTACCAAAACTTCTTTATGATGAATTTAGTGATAATGTGCATTAAAACATCCTCTATAGATTTTATATCGATCCCCTTAAATGACCTACTATATTTCCCCTTGTATTTGAATGGATTGATGTGCACTTTATGTTATAAGGGGACAATGATTTACCCCTCACAAGTAGTCCTACTACTTATGCCATGGTGTTTGTGTTGCTCTGCATCCATTCCTCATAGGTGATGTTATAATGTTAGGGCACCTAGTTGTGATGTTCCTAATTGATCTAGAATGAAAAAAATAGATTTTATTGTTTAAATGAAGTTGAATGGTTGGATCATGGTATCTTATTTTTCTAAGTGCAAGACCAATCCACATCTCTTCCTTTTATACATCTGTATGAGGAATCAAAAGTTGTGAGTGATCCATGATTGTTGTTATGATAACATTTGAATAATAACTTTGGTTGAACTAGTGCTGGTGAATAATCCATGTATAAATGAGTGAATTAGGCACAAATAATAGAGTAATCTTGTTTAAAAAGGTGTTTAATGTCATTATGTATTACAATCCCTTATTTATATATATTTTCCTACTTGAATCTATCTGACACATTGTTTTGAATGTTCTAAGTTATCTACATGTCATTTTACTTGTTCAGTTAAATGTAATTGGTTGCTAATGATTTGACATGTGAAATTTAATTTATAGAAGTGTTGGTTTAACTAAATGGAGTTGTTGATGTAAAATTATATATTTTACCTTGTCACTTTCTTTTATTTTACATCACATGATCTTGACTCTTGATATGCTTTAGGAAAGATGCAATATTTTAAGTGTCACTATTAATAGATTTTTGAATGATTGTTTATTGTCCTTCATCTATAATTTATTTTTTAATACCTCATTCTTGAACTTAATTGATGACCTTCATGTTGAATTTGCATGACCTTCATCCTTTCATGTTATTTTTTTTCCTTGTCACACTCTATGAATTTAACTTCTCTAAATTGGTTCCAATGTCCTATGATATAGAGATTTCACTATAAAACTACATTATAGACCTAAAAAAATAATAAAATAATACATTGAATAAAAAACCTAATCTACATGATTATACTCAACACCTTTTTTGATTTTTCTATGAGATCTTACAAAGATTATTGATAATAAATCTTAAGCCTATAGCCATTTATGAATCCTTGAAAAATGATTCCATAAAGGTCCCTTAACATAATTTTTCCTTATTATGAGATGTCATGAATGATTTAAGGTCATTTTCATCAAATGCTCAACTTACATGGAAATGCCTAAAATATGATATCATATAGTAATACTACTTATTTTGGGTAAATCTCTTTGAATCATAGATTGTAATCATGCCACACTTTTTTAATTTGTTTGATAGATTTATGTGTCCATTATGCTTATTTCCTAGTTTATTCCATCTAAGTTAAATCCATTAATCCTACCTGAAGAGAGTCTTGATCTCCTAGTCATATGATCATTTTAACTCATAAACTAGGGACTATATATTTCATTATCATGACTTCTTATAATCAATAAACCATTTGAAACATAGTGAAACCTATCACATGCTTAAATTTTCTCATATATGCCCATAGGATCATAAGAATTTGATCCTTCAAACAATTTATTTTCACATTGCATTTTTTGTGAGTATTTTTCAAAGGAATTTTGTTTGATGTATTTTCCTACCCATTGGCTTATGGATAACATATGATTTTGTGGTGCACTATCATAAACTCCTCCGTCATAGTATTGGTGGTAATACTAAGGAAATACATTCATTTTTCACTAACCAACTTCATAGGACATCCAAATCTAGTTATAATATTCTCATACATAAATGTGGTTTTGTCTTTAATGTTGTAGCTTGGTGTCACAATAATTTATACTAATCCATGCCATGTGACCTAGGACCAAGGTGTATGGGGGCATCTAAGCTTTGTATATTTAGATTGAATGAATAGTGTAGTATTTAGATGGAACAAACAAAACACGTTCAATGGAATGGAAGTCTTTGCTTGTAGTAAATGCAACTTCTATTCATTAGAAAATAATAGGGAAAAGAATATAGATTAAAATGTCTATAGTTTGTTTGTATAGATTACAAGCACAGGGAAAGCTATTCATGTTATTACTATGTGTCATAATGGCATCTATATCTCTACATGTCTAACTCTTGAGGTATGTTTATCTTTTTAGATGTGGTAGTTGGAAATGGTTAGAAAAATCAATGTCCAAGCTATCAACTATTTGAATTCAAGTCTAGGATCTCCTTTTTTCAACAATGGTAGTTATATCAATTGGTACATGTGATGGGAGTCATCATGTCAATGAGTGGATGCCATATATATATATATAAATAATGCATGCTATAACATGAAATAAGAGTTGTAGTGTAAAACTACAAAATATTCAATGCACAGTGGTTAGTGCACAAATGTTACTAAGCTAGCATGGGAATTGTGTGTTTATCTTAGAGTGAACTTTGGGTAAGGAGTACATAATTTTGGGTGAGATTTACATGCTATGTGTATTAAAACAATTGACGAGTAAGATCAGATCTGTAGGGGGCACACACAGATAATTTTCCCTTTCTTGAAGAATAATGGTCTCTATTATGTTGGTTCATAGTTGGGGGAACTACACCTAAAGTTACTACAAAGTGTACCACTTAGTTTGATCATCACATTTTCCAACCTTGAATACTCTAAAAATTTGATGTGTGTCATGGTGGGTGTGTGTGTATGTCACTTCAATGATCTGGTATTTCTCTATAGGGTACAAGTGTTTAAGATCCAAATCAAAAGGAAGTTGTGTCATTACTGGCTTAAGAATCAATGGAGTGGAAGGCTTGAGAAGCTCCACATTGAAGACCTAGTACAAGGCATAACATTCTAATTAAAATTTGAGTTAGGTTCAAGAACAATTTTTTTTTATTAATGTTGGGTATTACCAAATCCTATAGTTGAGGATTTAATTGTCTATCAATATTGATGGTTTTAACATAGGCATCTATTAAGTTATTTATATTTTGAGCTATGTGAAAAAATACAATAGACGTAGAATCTAGGGTATTTTTATAAATTTCAATGGCTAGGGTAGAAATAGGTTTGTATGCAATATCTACCTAGATGTACATCTTTTGAAATCTTGCAATGAAAGCTCTAATTGGTTCAGTGGGTTCCCTTATCATACTAGAAATGTGTTGGTATATTACATTGGGACTGTTAATTTTTACAAATTATTCCATAAATATTTATGACATTGGTTCCATGATGTAATTGAATTTTATAAAAGATTTAATAACCAATCATAGGCAACATATTGTAATTTGAAATAGAATAGTATCAATTTAATATCTTCATGAACTACATTTAGAAAACCTTGAGAAATTTTGAATGCCTTCATATTTTCATTTGTAGTTCATCCCCTAAGAGGAGAGAATGAAGGAAGGTACTTATCTAAATTCTTATGTAAATTATGGATGGAACTAGCAATGAGACCATAGTATGTTTACATTGGTTCTCTTGTGTTTGTGAATTTAGCTAGGTGACAACTATCCTAAGGATACCTCTATATTATTTAGATCTTTGATGAAAATGTAAAGGTGATAATAATAGTCGAGTAAAATTGAAATTAGACCTTATTAACCTTATTGGTGGATCCAATGTACATAATTCAAGTGAAGCTTAATATTCAAGGATTTTGGGTCCTCCTTATAGCACTAGATAAAACATGTTAATATGGGTTTCATGCACACAAAGGTTTATTATGTTAAGGTCTCTAACATTTTAATTAAAAAATCACTCTAAGGAATGAGTTTTGGTTCGTAGTTTCATAAATAACCACATGGTGGAATAACTGTGAGAAAAGTGTCTATTAGCCATAGATGATTTAATTGTGATGGATGTTTGGATTCTACTTGATATGGATGGATTTAACCTAAGGTAAATCTACCCAAAAAAGGTAAAAAGGAGGGAAGTATATGGCACAAAATAAGGTACTTTATGATCTAGTTTTAGATTAGACCCTTCAAAGTTGTCTTATTATACTAGGACAAGCATATGTCATAATACCAATGTCTGATATGGACTAGCTAAAAGCGCAATATACATCCAAATAAAATAAAGAGTATAAGTAAATAATTATAATTATATTCAATAGGTATAGTCAAATATGTTTTTAGTACCATATTTTTAAGTCTATGTCACTAAAAAGTTATAAATATGATCTATAATAAAAAATGGCAAAACTAGAAAATCTTTCAATCTTATATCTACAAAAGACATGAACTAAGCCTATCACATATTTTATAAACTTAATGGAAATTATTCAAAGAATAAAAAAAATATGAATATAAATCACATTCACACAAACTCATTGAATAGTCATAAAATCTCTCTTTACGTTAAATTGATTGCTAAAATCTCCTCAAAAATACTAGATATAAGACATGTCTATATAGATTTTGGATGGGATCACCTCATCTTCGAAGCTTGTCTAAATTTTTAAATATAAAATAAGACTATCTAACCATGTAGACACTACATGTTTTAAAATGTGTTATAAATAAAATTCTTATTTTATCTCTTATTCTTATGTACAAATACATAAATAACTCGATCAAAAATAACTCCAGTAGTCAATTACTAAGTATGAGTGGCACTACTAGTTTGAACTACACTAAAACTAGGTTAAGCTATAGTTGAAGTTAGTGGATTGAAGATACCAAAAATAGAGTATGCCAATGTATAATTTTCTTGAATTATTATCATAACCCAAATTCCACAAAGGCATTAATGTACTTATGACTATAGTTGGTCTTAGTTGAGCATGCAAATAAATGGTAGAAAGAGGTAAGGTCACCATCATTAGCCCTATTGGTGTGTAGACTTATTACATATTTTGGAAAAGGAGACCTAGTCATCAAAACTTGAGCTTATGAATGTGAATCTCCTACCTAAGTAGTTGATCATGCAT
Source organism: Torreya grandis (assembly GCA_037957365.1). Lineage (NCBI taxonomy): Eukaryota > Viridiplantae > Streptophyta > Pinopsida > Cupressales > Taxaceae > Torreya > Torreya grandis. Next base: position 2,472,958 of record JARHVA010002048.1, read on the forward strand.
GTTGCTTTGACTTTTCATATTTGGTCATACACATTATAAAATCTAGTTTAATAGCTTCAAAATTAATTATAGGAAGCTTAAAAAAAATTGGAATCCTATCTATTAACCTATTATGTAGCTTAAGTGAGGCCCTAAAATAAGTACTTAAGGATTTTTAATGTGCCACCTTATCTTTATCAAACATAATCAGATGAATTACCCAGTCATTACTCCCAAAAACTATGTTCTTGCCTTATGTTTTGAAACTACTAGTAGCCATCCTTAACAAGCTATCATAAATGGTTTGGTGACTATTTTCCCTAATGGAATATATATACCATTAATGAGTATATAAATAATAACATGGACCTAATTTTTTATTGAATAATTAGTTGTTCAACTAGCTCTTACAACTACTTGTGTCATTTTATAAGCTAATTTCTCTTTCCAGTCACACAATTTTGAGCAAAAGAAATATCTAAAAGTTGTATCAAACTAAGGTGTTGGTATTAATTTTGTCTCATTTAATTTCAATTAAATTTATCTTGGCATCTATGTCCTTTATATATTCATAAAAAATTACCATATCATTCCATTTTGTTTATGATTTTCCCTTAGACTTTGGATAAAGCATATTGTGTCGTATAGGGTTTTAGCAAAACTATGTACATTATCTATTATATCCATTTAAATATATTTTATTCCTTGTTACTCCAACACTTTTTTTATATTGGATACCATGAAACATATTTTTTATAACTCCCCCATTAGTATCCACCATGGATATGGGGTCTTCTTGAGTTTTATCTTCATCTCCAAGATTGGTTTTCCTCTTATTTATCAATGAGAAGAGTTATTATTCTCTCACAAATTATATAGGTATCCCACTAGTAGTAATAATCATTCATATTACCATTTTAAGTTTGTTTGATGCTACATAAAATTCTATAGTCAAATTAGGCTCCTCAATGATCACCATATTTTCCTAGTTTACTACTCTAATTGCATTTTATGTATCCATGCAAGAGTCACTAGGAGATCTTTGGGAGAGGTCTAAGAGGTAGTGGATAAATTTATATGTTGTATAGGTAGGAGGATAGAAGGATATGGATAAATCTTTAGAGTTATAATGAGGATATAAGGAGATATATAAGTGGGATGAGGAGTTATAGCTAATGATGGGAAAGGTGAAATGAACAACCTATCCTTGGATATATTTGTCTAAAGGGGTATCCTAAATAAATATTTAGTGAGGTTAGAATACTCTTAGATTGAAATAATTATGGAGTTTATTGGGACACCCTGAGTAATGAAAACACACAATTAGGTGAGGATATGGGCCTATAGGGGCTATGTGTCAAAAATAGTTTGTGAGATAAGGTCTTAAAAATATGGACTGGAAACCACAATGCCTAGGTCAAGTGAGGGGAGAGTTGGATTTTTAATGGTAACTTGGGTTAAAATATTCATGAATTGATCAATGTGAACATATACAATAGACATAAAATTAGTAGGATGAAAACTTTTAGTTAAATAATAAATATTTGTAGTCCTTTCCATACTAGATGATTCCAAATGAGTTGTGGCTATTCAAAGCACTACTACAAAAATAGGGAAAATGGTGACTTGAGTCAAGCCTTGTGAAGAAGCTATTGAAGTGAGCACATGTGGGACAACTAAAGTAGTTGAAGTACCATTTTTAGTGTCAAATATTATAGTTACTTGCTTTAATTATATACCTTGTCTAAATTTAATGACTTGATTGTGGGGAGGAGTGGGACATGAAATCCCAAAATTGCTCTTTGAGGGCACATTTTCAAAGATATTTGATGGTATTTCTACCCTTGGATTCCCACTATAACTTATCTCCAAACATCTCTCTTATTCATGTTCATCTAAAAACTCCTTTATTTCCTCTTGTTATATATCAACTGGGTTTTTTAGGGAAAGATTAAGATGTCATCTTACATAAGTTACAATAGAAGTATTAGTGGTCATCTATGATGAAAGAGGAGAAACAAACTTATTATTGTTGGATCCTAAGGTGGAAATATTATTGTAGCTAGTGAAGTAAATGAAAGTGTGATTTTTTGGCATTCCCCTCTATCTATAACCTATTTCTTCACTTCATGTAGCTTTTGGATGTTCTTAAGAATTTTTTCTCTTAATTATTTATCAATTTCTTCTTTTTTTCTTCTTGTTCTTTCCTAACTTACCTAGAATCCTTTTCTTCTTGATCTATCCTGATTGCATCTTCTCTTCATATAATTGGATCAGATTGGATCATTTGAGAGATCCTCATAAACATTTGAAATATTCTCATTCTTTTATAAACTTCTGAATCATCCTCAAAGTTGAGGAAGATTAGGTCATGTTCATACACTTGGTGACCATAATATTTCTTGAAATTCCTACATAATTTATCTATTTTATATCTTATTACTCTCATGGGATCCCACCATCTATTGTTACCCAATCCAATTCTGAAAAGCCTCAGTGTTTTGAAGTCAATACTAGTTGTTCCCAATTGTAAAATTATTGTCTCACAATTTTGAGAGGTGTCTTGTGGTACTTGGATAATCTATCCTTCTTCAAATTATCATCCACACTATTAAATAACTACTAAGTTATTTATTGCTCAGCTAATTTATCTGTTATAATTTTTGGTAGTAATAAATGAGCTATTAAGGTTCCCTCAACTCTAATTATATTGTGATCTAGGTAGAACCAGTAATCACCCAATGCTCTTAATGATATTTTAATAGTCATATAATCTAGGCATAGGTTGCCCATTTATGCCTCTATAAAAACTTGGATAGAAAATGTATGTTATACTTTGCATATGATCCATGTACTTATGTATGTTAAGATGGTAAAAAATATCCTCTTTAACCTATTTGGATCCAAGGTCATAACATTGGTCAAGGAAATAGTTCCAAATATAGTGTCCATAAAGTATGAAAACATGTAAAAATGGGCATCCATTTGGTCTTGCATGCATTCTCTTTTGGATTTTACGTTGAAGCTTATAATTTATCCTAGTGGGGGAATGTTATTTCCCTATATAATTATGAATAGAAGCAAGACCTAAGCCTCAAATACATGAGTGATGGATGTAACTCCATGTAATCAATTCAGTAAGGCCATGGAAATTCTAAAACTAAGCCTAAATTAGGCAATTATTGCATTCTTCATTATAAAATTATTAGGGTTTTAGACCCATTCTAGTAAGGTGTTTATGATGTTTTTGTTTTTGAACTAGCTATTAACCATTTTCTATTTTTATGATGTATTTAGTGGTGTCAAACTATAGAATTTATCAAAATATAAGTCTACTACATAAGTTATAGGCTAGGAACTATTATTTTTGTGAAATATATCCCTTGTAAAAGTGTCTACTACAAACAAATTAAAAACTAGGTCACCATAAGGGAATACCTCTAGTTTTGTTATTTCCTTATGTAATCTAACTACCTTGATTCCTAAAATGTCATTTATATAATCTTTTTGATCCATTGACAAGTTATGTCCATATTTTTAAGGGTGATCAGTCTTGATTTATATGTAGATTATCTTATACTATTTGAAGACTCCATGCAAAGTAGTCTTGTATAATTTTGTATCTTTTTATTATTTTTTAGTTTTAAAATAGAACATTAAAGATCATAATCCTAATTTTTCACCTCCATTGTTGAAAAAATTGAGCTCTATATCAAACTTTGAAATTTAGGGATTTTGGTTTGCTATGGAGATTCAAATAGCAATTTGCATCTAGTAGTTGGCAAATGTAATTTGATTTGACCTATGAACACAAAAAAAAATTGATTTGTTTATCTTATAAATTTAGGTCTTAAATCCTCCATGTGTAAGAATTAATTGTAAAAAAACAATCATTTCCATCCATCCATCAAATTTGAATTTTATTTTATGATGTTAATTTCATGGGTTTACTTGACAATTGGCACTTAGCCATCTTGTTTTAACTTTTAGATATAATTTATCTCTTTTACACTTCTCACTCTATTTTTGAAACACGGGGCATATTTACACTTAATCACTTTATTTTTTCTTGTTGATAAGGCTTTGTGTTTGTTAGCATATAGAGCCAAAAGATGATGGCATGTGGTATAGCATATGGTAGTTGAATAACTAAATGGCCACATGGACCAATTAGATTATGACACATGGAAACTGACTATGTAGGGGATGCCACATGACACTATATCATTAAACATCACTGTACCATGTCTTTAATATGTTATATTTTATGTAGTGAGATGTCACTTAGTTTATTATTTTATGGTTTTATCCCTTTGTCCCTTATCTCATGATCAAAATATATTTTGACATGTGGATACATCTCATTTGCTCTATTGGTTTCTAGATCTTGTGATATTTACTTTTGGACTTAGAGGTGTGATGTAATAAGATAAATACATGTGGTGTGATCTCACTCATTTAGGAGGTCACTTGACTTTAGAACTTTGTTTTTCACCTAAAATCTATGATAGAATGAGGTTTTGACACTTGGCATGATCTCATGCATTTGGTTGGTTATTAGACTATTGGACTTGTAATATTGATTTTTATTTTAGATGTAATAAATGCATGACACATGGCAAGATCTCATTCATTAGGATACCCAGGACTCAATAACTTGAATGGTCTTTGATAGACTATGAAACTTGGGCTAATTAACAATAGTTTTTAGTAATATGCTAACTTATAAAGTACAAAACTAACAAACTTTCCAAATAATGATTAATTTATTGTCATATAATTTAATAAAGAAGACCAAAATGAAATTAGTATTTTAATCTCAAGCCAAAATTTGTTAAATAAAATTGAATGAAAGCATTATAGGCTTAATTATGAATGTTTTTAGGGTTAATTTATGTGTCGATAAGAACTAATCATGTTATTTTTAGGGAAAATTGTCCCTCATTTATTTTTTTTTAAAATGAGGTGTTTTGGTCACAAGAAGTACAAGCAATGTTAAATTCTAAAATTGGTTTAACCAAAATGCTAATCCTTATAATTAATTAGAAAGGAAATTAACTCTAAAGTAATTTAAACTTGAAATATGATCTAGGTTGATAAGTAAGATATCCTACTATAAAGATACAATGACATAAAAAAAATTATAAAAAATCTAAATTACTAAAATTAACAATTAATGTTAGGGTTAGATAAATGTCCTTATAAATTGATTTATTTAAATTACGTTATTCACTCACTAATTGTGACTATCTAAATCTGCTTATAAAAACATAAAAACACAATATTAACTTAAAAAATACCTTTTTGTATTTTGAGATAAATGTATAATATCTAGATAAGGTCATAATGCACCATTATTAACTAGTGAAAATTTGTCTTTGTTGGTCTTGGAATGGATATAGAAATATGAGTTGATTAATCTCTATCTAAATAGTGTTTGATTCTGTGAACATCTTATTTAGATGTGAGGATCACTTAAACATCAAAACCATAACATACACAAGGACATAAATAAGATCAAATGCCTAGGGGAAAATTTTAAGGAAGTGGGATATGGCTGAGCTATCCTCAGAAAATCTCTTGTTTACTGAGTGGTGTCTACATATTCCAAATGGACCTTGGGATAGTGTAGTTCTCCCTTTGGGTAAAATTGTATACATATAACAATAAATTTATATTATAATTCTTGGAAAAGATGGCCTCAACCTATTAAAAACAATGTTAACTTGGTCAATGATTATATTACTATAGTAGAAATGCAGTAGGGCTATTTTATAGATAAAGTATTTTACAATTTATTTTGCAAGAGTTCTAAATAGAGTAACTATGGAATTCAAGTGAGACACTTGGTGTGCTCTTATTGGAGAATCTATGAATTGTTTCTAATAATTGACCTATTTTTACACATAATAAAATCATTAGGAAACATACCATTTTGAAAAACTAGTTGTTAGAGTATTGTAGACAAGTCTACACTAGTGGATAGTTGTGTAATACATCCTTGTCTGCCTAGTGCACATTTGTATAGAATGGTAGTGAAGTATCTTACTTATTAGAGATGAATAGGAATAAATTAGGGAAGTCTCAAAGATGTTCTCAATAATGTTATGACTTTGAAGGATTTAAAATAGATAAATAGTTATTGGAATCATGAGTTAGAAAATAAAGGTAAAGAGTCAAGGACAAATATTTTCAAGTATTTATTGATTAAAATTTAGTGTCTACAAGCATCAATGGAGCATATAACTATAAAATAGTCTACACCATATAGATGTAATGTGATCATATCCTTGCAAATAACATATCCATATACACAATTGTAAGATAAAGATGTTAGTAATTTTTTTTTAAATAGTATATAACTCAATATTATAAAAGTCTTAAAATGATAACCCCTAAAAATAATATAACCTATGGAAAAGATGCCCCCAGTTTAGAAAGGTTAATGGGTAGAGGCAAGTCCAACACCTAATTAATGTTAAATTTGTATGTCCTACATAACACTCATAAATATCAGTGAAATAAAATTGTGATAGAATAAGAATATGTTATCTAATAATCATGAGGTAAATAACATATGACAATGATGTGAACTAGATGTATAGTCATGCTCATGTCTTGATTTTAAATTTTTTAAATTGTTTTTGTTGAAACATGTCATATATTACTTAAATAAAAAAATAATCATGTCACATATATTTTTTTGGTTGTGTTTTGGAGTATGCTCTAATTTTTTAATGTTTTTATATATTTACATTTTTTATTTTTGTGTTTTTTGTATTTTGAAACTAGAAACAACAAACTAGTAATAAATAATGGGTTTAAAAGTAGAATAAAGGAGAAGAATCTAAAAAATATAGAACGTATGTCAATGTGAATTATGTACTATAATTTATGGCACGCACATGTATAAGCAAGATTCCCTTACTATATATATGACTATAGATAATAACCTATGATAATAAAAAAGGTATGTAGAGGACTGATTTTACATCCTCATTTCATTAAATGTACACTTATCTAATTATATATCATGTAGAAAAGATATAGCACAATTAAAGAGAGATTTTATATGAATAAGCGTTGGATTGGCTATTGGAAATGGGTGAATCAAGGCTCATTTTTTTTTTATGTGGAAATTTACACATGACATGATCAACCAACTAAGGACAATAATTGAAAATTTTCATGTCGCTTTTTGGTTGACTTACTGGTTGATTATGTCCTTGACATAAAATGTAATTTTATCAATGTTGACTAAGAAAATAGCAAGGTAAATGGTAGAATATAACATAATTAATAATTATTTAGACTATTCAGATCTAGAAACTGAAAGAGAATAGCCAATATGCCAAAAATGTAGTATAATCTAAGGGCTTATAATAATTCATCATATTGATCACATGTGCAATTTAAGAGAATAACATGATAAAATAATCAAGAAGTTATGTATAATCTGATTTTTGATTTATTGAATTATTTGAATGTTTTTAAATTTTTGAATAGTTTCAAAATGTTACAAAATAACCAACTATCCCATTGATAGGAAAATAATAATAATATGTAATAAGTAGTATAAGTTTCATTTTGTGAATGAAATGTGCTATATGTGGATGAATCAAAATTAGAAAATGTATAATATGTTATAATAAAATTATCTAGATCACTCTTTATGTAATCCTATGTAAGAGGAGTAACTAAAGGAGATGTAGAATGATATGAAATATGATGAAGACTAGTAGAAGATTATGTCAAATGTTATTCTCTTTGCAGAACATGATGATCTATATGTATCAAAAATTTAGGAGTTATTTCATGTTATTGTGCATGTTGAGAACTAAACACCTTTTTATATATTCTTTCTTTTGCATTGGTTACCTTTGAGCCCTTTGCACTTTTTTTAGATTGATTGAATAGATATGTTTTAAATAGGTGCAACAACTATAAATGTGTTTTATTTCTTCATAGATGTATCTATTAATTGTGGTCATAGATGGGGAAGATGAGGTACCATATATTTTAAAGGGTGCTCATTTTTTATTCTTGAAATTATAATAACTTGATTTCAATAAATGTATTTTAGGCATTTGTATACTATAGAAGGTACAACACAAACCTATTTTAACCAAGTGCATCCTAATATCATATCAAATATCCCATTTTGTGATAGAACTATAAAATGAGTAGATAGTCTAGTAAGGACCACTTGAAGAGGCAACATAATGTGTTCTAAAGTAGTTTAATTTATCCCATTAAATGTCTTAGAAATTTTATATGTTGCTTGTATTTCATGTTGTGTGTAACCTAATGAATGAAGTAATGACATTATACATGAATTCTCACTTGATCCATTATCAACTAGCATACTATGAATGGGTTGGTGCTACATAAATCCTGATATACGTAAAACACAAATATTAGAATCATCATCCACTTATCTCACTATCATCAAAATAAACCATAGGATGTCTTTGGGTAGTTTAAATTTTTTACCAATAATTCCATATAATGGATGATCATACGAATTAGGTGGTGGATATGCATTGAAAGTATGATACACTACTAAATTATCCTTTATTATATTATAATTTGGGAATGACTCACTAAAAATATTCAACTTAGCATTTCCATTCTATTGAGGCTTAATTTATTCTATGGGATTGTCTATCTCAATGACATTGTTGTTCATAAGATCTTGAATAAGGTTCTTACACATGAAAAATTGTTAATAGAATGACCATTTCATCGATAGTAATCATAATACACATTATTATTGAAATATTTGCATTCATGTTTACTCATATGAACCTAAAATCCTAGAGGTAGAGTAATATGATTGCATGCAAGTAAAATTTTTAGTATTTTTTGAGGTGGTTGTGGTAATTTAGATAATTTCCTCGATTTATTTGATAAAATAATCTTGTTAGCAAGTTGAGAAATAACATTAACTATAATATCTGCATCTTCCTTAGTATTTGGTAGCTTAGATTTGTAAGATGGGTTGCTTTGAAACTTCATTTTAGAAATTGAAGTATATGTGGGTGCATAATTAATCTTTTTCAAATCATGAATCTTGACTTATCTTTCTCTTATTGTATGACAATGTTCCTCAAATGATCTGAATTTCTTAAAAATAATTAATTGGTTCAAATGTGAAAGCAAACTTTGTTTGAAAATATCTTGTAATTCATTATCTACCAATATGTTAGTGATATTGGAAAACATGGTCTTGTAAAAAAGTACATAATCACTAATCGGCTCATTATTTCCTTTCTCAAGTTTAGTAATTTGCACATAAGAAAATTTTTCATCAATGTTGACGGTAAAATGTTTAATAAATTGATTTGCTATTGGATTTAATGCTTTGACTAATTAAATATGTAAATCATAAAACCAATTTAAGGTGTAATATTTTAAGCTTCTTATAAACAAATTTATTAAAAATTTATCATTAAAATCATTATCCAAACATGTCTCATGAAAATATCGAAGATGTTTTTTTGGATCTCCTTTACCCTCATATAGTGGAAGTTTAGGAGCTATGAATTATGTAGGTAAAATATATGATGCAATATCATGTACTAACAAATTATGATGTAAAGATTTTGAATCTAATTATTGGATATATTTTGGTATACCTTCCTATAACTACAACATCTTAGCATGCAAAATACAAATATTTTTCACAAGGGATTGTGTAGTAGGCAAGGTAGGTGATGTAGGATGTGCAAATATCAAAGGTCATATATAGGTCAATTGGTTAGGAATAGGCATAGAGATATTTTTTTTTAAATTATGTTTTCCCTGAGTGTAAAGGTGTATATGTGATAATACGATAAAAATATATATTAGAAACACCTATGGTAGGGGTTACAATGTGAAAGAGTGGTTATTGTTGTGCATTAATATATAACATTTTTTGGTGCACTTTTAGAAGCTAGAAGGTCTTAAATTAATTTATGTAAATTTTCTGTCACTTGATTGATTCCTCAAAATATTTGTATTTTTCCATGATCTATTCCATTGATTTCTTCAGGTATGATCATTTTGATTAGCTTATTTTTTATGATTGTTTTCTTGTAAATATTCATGAGCAATTTGTTCATCAAAATAATAAGAATCAATGTTTACATTAATATAATCAATTTTAATAGTGGTAAAAGGGATTTAAATGTGATTAATAGTTACCCTACTTAACCTATCACTTCACCTTAGAGGAATATGAGGAGGTTTTTTTAGATGGCATAGAAAAATAACATGGAAAATATGTTGCAAACAATAATAGGAAATGAAATGTTAGAAACAAAAGGGAATTTTTTGTGTATGGAGATTAGTAGATTCACTTAAAATATAAGGTTAAAATATAGTGATTTTAGTGTTATATATCAGATCCAATGTCAAAATAGAATGCTTTCAATGTCAATTATTAAATCCTAGGTCGAAAGCAAGCTCTTTTAGTGTTAGAATTAGATATAAGATCAAAATAAAATTATTTTATTGTCAAATGTTCAAGAATTTATCTAAACCCTAGAACAAATTTTTTTAATCATTTATAGAATGAGAAGTGAGTTCAACAATATGTTTTATAAGAATTTGAATTAATATGTGAATTAACACTCATTCATATAAATTATATAGAATATAACAAAATATTGTATATCAACTTGCAAAGAATAAAATTAAAGAAAAATAATGAATTCAAAAAAGTACAATTGAATAAAAGAAGAGTAACTATGAATGAAATGAAAAACTTATTTATTTATGTCTAATATCTAAACATGTGAAGTTTACAAACAATTGAAACAAACAAACAAAAACCAACCCTACAAGTACATAGAAATTGAGACTAAAAATGATGGACATAATTATCCAACTTGGGATAGGACCAACTGCCACTATAGTATTGAGTTGGTTGATATTGTCCTTTTATTAAAATCATGAACTTAGGTCATGATCATTTTTCATAACTTAAATTAGGTTAATATGTAGCTATTTCACCTTTGTATGGGCATAAAAGACCTATAAATAGCTTATTCAAATTTGAAACCCTAATAGGGTTTACAATGATTAAAGACCTACAAATAGAAAAAGGGTGGAGATTAATGGGTTGAGTTGACCCCAATCACCCCCATAATGACTGATCATTACCTATGCATCCATTACTCCAAAAGGAAAAATCAAATCCACATAGTTTTCTTGTTTAGAGTCATTTATGTAATTGTGCTTCTTTGACTATATGAATTCATCTAGAAATAGCTTGAATACTTGATCATGATTTTTCTTGGCTTTAATAAAATAGGATTTGGAATTTGCTAAGGAATGATTCAAAAGATTATAATTATAATCTAGAATAATAGGGAAGCTTTACTCAATCTACAATAGTGTAATTTTGCTTTTGTATTGAAATTGGTAAGTGGTATAATAGGTGACTTGAATGTGTTTTTATATTAATCCAAAATGGTAAAACCTTATTCTACATATCCTAAAAACATGAACCAAACTATAATAGAGTGTCCAAATTTGAAAATTGGCCTTTAAATAGGCTAAGGACAAAAACATCCCATAGGGGACAAGAATGTTTACCACTATTATCCCCTACTAGACTTTTTTCACTTAAGGGAAATGTGTGACTTTATGAGTCCATGAATGTCTATATAGATGTTTAAACGTGTTTTTAATAATTATAATATTTATGTAGGCATAAAATATTAATTTAGAAAATAAGCAGGTTCATATAGGTGCTTAGGATATAGTGAGGTGGTGAAATAGGTATAGATTAAGTGCTCAAGATAAATAAAATGAAATATGGCCAAAACTGAAATTATTAAGTATTTATGATCAAATTTGAGTGACTATAGTGGGTCATAAGATACTTAGTTGTGGTTGATTATAGTTTGGTTATCTATTGTTTTGGTTTGTTGTTGGTTTTTTATTTGTTTAATTTATTCCTGATACTTATTTAATACTAATGAAAGGGTGCCTCCAAGGGGTTTCAACCTTTAATCTACTCTTAAAGACAGTCCCAATGATGTTTGGTGATGTTAGCTCACTTTTTTTGCTTTGATACTTAATATTGATGAGAGGGTGTCTCCAAAGGGTTTCTTATGTTAATACCTTGATGTCCTAATCTTATATTATTATTTTTTCATTTTAATACTATTATTTAATTATTTTGAGTGATATTTATATGAAAAATTGACCCTTGTGTAATAATAATAGTTATAAATTAACTTAGGTGCCTATGTAAGGTCAACCCTTGAGTCTTAGGGTTAGGTTTAAAAAGATATTAAGGTAATGGTTGTAATTTTTATATATTTATATTTAAGGTGTAGACATATAAAATTAACTACTCATTTTTTACTAATTTTATCATTAAATACACCCACTAATACCATATATCCTAATTTCCAAATATCACCCTAATGTCACCTTTACTTCTTCCATCATCTAAACCTTATCCCTCATCACATTATAATTTTATCCACATTAATCACTCACTTATCATCCTAATTAATTACTAATATTACCCTCATAATATTTAATGAATTTTATATTCCTTCTTAACTACCCTCAACTACCTCCACTAACATTCCTAGCAAATCCCACCATTAATCTACATCTAATCTCTCATTAATTACATTAACTTCCTATATAATCTCCTAATCTCTTCCTTGATTTCCAAACCATGAATTAAGCTCCCCATAACCTATATATAAATATCTAATGAATTTTTAATTAGTAAAATCCCAACTACCCAATCTTCTCATCCATTTTCCACCATTTGTCAAAACCCATCATGGCTCAATCCTAGCCATCCATTCCTTCATATGGTTCCCATAAATAAAGATACACCCCCATGTAATTTCATATAATAACTAATATTTTTTTAATGAAATAGTACCGTCACATTTAAAATCAAATCAACCAACCATAAACCAAGTATTGTCCAAATAGTGAGCTAACAAGAGCTATCATGCATCAAGATCAAACATCAATCCATCTTCAAGCACTAGATTAAATCCATAACAAAAAGGAAGAGGTATTATAATATAAATTTAAGGTATAAATTTAATTTTTTGTATATTATTTAGTTTTCACTTTGATTTCCTTTTCTTTATTTTCCTATTCAATGTGTTTTGGTTATGATTAGAGTAGAAGAGTAAAAAAAATTCATGGTTTGTAACATACAATTCTAATTTAATTGACCACATTTTTGGCCACATTTTTGGCAACCATAATAAGGAGGACTTGTGATTTTGTTGTTGTTTGAATTCTACCAAAATTCTATGTATCACTATCAAATTTTGCCAATCTTCTATTGTTAAAAATTTGTGCTAAAAATTTGCAAAAGAATGTTCTAGGGCACTCATTTTGGTTTTTAATGTTGTTCCATTTTATTGATTAGAATCCAATTTTATGGATTCAATCATCTATTTTCATGGTTCCTATCACATTTTTTAGGAAATCAATTTATTGGTTCAAGTCACATGCCATGAAAATCAATGTAATTAAGTTTTTATCGATAATCAAGACTGCTAGAAATGATTCTATGTTCTCTGCAACATGTGAGATTGGTATCACCATTATTTATAAAAAACAATAAGGATTAAATTTGGCTCTTATTCACTCACATTTCATATATAAAATATATATTCATCAAAAAGAGTTACAAGTATGGTTATCATGCATTTATTGTACTTCTTATCTTAATGACTAGTTTGACAAATCATAGGGTTTTAGTTTCTTAGAATTGTACCTTCTTGTGACCGACATACTCTCTAGTGTGTAAATTTTTCAAGTTGGGAGAGGTTGATGAAATTCCAACCATTTTTAAATCCCCTTCTTACCTAAACCATTTTCAAATTTCCTTTGAAAATTTACTTGTATTCTAGTTAAACCAATTTTTTTGGTTGAATGTAATGCACGGGTTTTGAACCATTGACTTACACAACATTATCAATTTTAGTAAATATTTACCTATAAAATTATAAAGATAGTAATAAATTTTTGGGCCCACTTATATTTGATATTGGGTCTTGCCAACTTATAACCCTATCTAGAGCAACTTATAACTCAGATGGATCAAAATTTGGTTGGTGTACGGTTTGTTTCATTAGTTGGCACGATGGATTGAACTTCAAAATATTAGTAGGTATAATGACTTCATTCCCTAAGATATATTATCTTAGGTATGTCATGTGATGTGATTACAACCTAGGCTATGAGAGAATTATATGCTCTTCTAAAATATATAGTTGCATTTCTATCCTTGAGGTTATATAATATAATGGGTTATAATTGAGGTTTCAAGCACAAAAGAGATTTTCAAATATCTACACCAGTGTTTTAAGTGAATATTTATATAGAAAATATTCTTATCCATAACCTTGGGAATGTTCCTCCTTCCAACATTACTAATCAAATTCATCAATATCTTTTTATTATTAGCAACCAAAATACATTAATCAATACCATTCAAATTCTTCTTCAAATGATCCAGAAAATGAATGTTATGTAAATAGCCAACAATTTATAAATGATTCAAATGTAACATCACATATTACAAATTAATAATCAACAGCCTCTTATCATTCCTCAAAATAAAAAAAAATTTATTCTTCCTCCTTTTAAGGATGCCAATGGGAATATCATTCCTCAACCTCTTATGCATAACAAGATTATTCAAAATCTTTAAAATGAACCCTTAACTCCTTTCATAGTATCCAAAGATATTTTCATATATCTCCAACCATTAAATATGGTGGAACAAAAGGCCCCACCTCATTTAAATCATTTGGTAATCTATACAAGGAATGGGTCAAAACTAATACTTTCTCTACTACCAAATGTTTAGTCAAATCATTTACATGAGATGTTTTATACTGGTATAATCAACTCCCTCAACATTCTATATAACAATTATAGGATTTGGTTAATTCTTTAGTTAAGGAATTTTTTAAAAATGATCTCCCAAAAAATTGTCTTAGTAATTTATCAATACTAGGTAATTACCCTTAGAATCAATGCATTCTTTCATTGAAAAATGGAAATCACTAACTCATAAATAATAACATAATTGATGATAACTTTTTAAAATTATTTATCACTACTATAATCACTTAAAAGTGACACTTGAGTGCTAAGAGTGCTACTTGAGACCACATATCCCTAGCTTATCCCTAGACCTATCCTAGAGCCTATTTTCACATTTATCTAGCCTTTTAGTGGGCTACATGCATCCTTAGTCATCCCAAAAGTAGTCCCAAACACTCATTCTTATATCTTGTCCCTTTATGCCTAGGGTTCTTCCACTTGGACACTAGCACCATAATAAGGATATTAGCACCACATGGCACTAGTTTCCCAATAATGGTGTTATTGTTCTTTCCATCCTTTTTCCACAAATGGATATCTTTTCAAATCTTATAACTCCTAGGGTTGGCCTAGACCTCTTTTAGCACCCACACAACCACTAGAACAATATAAACACATGAATTTTAGCCCTCTAAACACTAGATGGAAATCATATGGAAATTACATATGCAAAATCAAAATAATTTGTGCATAATTAAGGTTAGAAATCCTTATTCTGCCCCACTTCTACATACTACCATATACAACATTAAGCTTAGATTACTCAGTTTTATAGTCTCAAGCACATTCAAATCACTCAAGTCAATTATCAAACTAGCTTCACTTACACTTGTACCAATACTTAGGTGGGGGGAATTATATCAATTTTGATCCCCCTTCTGAGTATTGGTATCTAAATAACTATCTTCATAGTAGAGTGTTGAGGATGTCCATCCTACCCCACTAACAAACACACTTTTTAGCTTATATCAATTAGATTCTCTAATAACATGGAGGATTAGGTTTTTCTCATAAATTAATAAAAATAGGCCATCTATAGGGTTTTATAACTCATGCATGTAGGAATAGACCTTAAGATCTAGACATAGGTCAACCCAAAAGCTCAAGATAGTCCTACACAAAGGACACTACCACCAAAATAGGGACACTAGTGCCACATGGTGCTAATTTCCTATTAGGTATATATTGTCTAAGATGGTTTTTGACACTTGGATACTATTTTTGACACTCATACCAGCCTCTACCTCAGTTTTTAGCCTCTAGATCACATGTTTCATTCATTTTCCAACTAAGTTCTTATTTGTACTATTTATTACTATTTTTAAAAAGGTCAAATTTAGTCAATTATGTAAAAAATTAATGACTAAATTTATTGCATATTTATACTCTAATTTACTATAATCAAGTCTTTAACAAAATAAAATTTATATATACTAAGTCCTAAAAAGTTAAATCATTTGGTGAATCTGACTTACTTTGAATATTACTAAAACCCTAACCCTAGATGCTACCAGGGTTTGTATTCTTATTTTCCTATTTTCATTATTTGTGTTAAGATTTTTAGATTTCATATATTATGTTTTAGTATCTCTATTTCACTTTGTTTACTATATGCCATATAAAAAAGCTATCTCTCTTCCATTAAGAATAAGTGCATATTTGAGCTTATACAATGGACAAGGGACCAGTTTCAAATCTTGTCATTAATCCTTAATACCTTGATTATGTGTATTTTAATGATAATGCATCCAAATATGAGCAATATAATCAAGATCAAGATGATACATAAGGTGGGAATCAGGACACTCTCCCCCCACTTAATAATGAAAACCTAATTGTCAAAAAGGATGAGATTATACATAGCTTTAGAAATAGACTTTGATAACATCCCCATGATCATGCACAAATTTTACAAGCCATAATGGAAATAAATAAAAAAATAAATAATGGTCAATATTCTACTCCCCCAGATAATAACATTGTCACACCTACTTTGGGGCCAACTTATCTAGCATAAAAACCAATTGTAACTCAACAAACTTTAGTGATAGCTACACTTCTTATGGATAGTTCCTCCATTATAGATGTATAATCCCTTATGTAGGAGGTTCAAAATCTTTAGGATAAGGTGTTACATATTGAGCAAGGAGCTATTAGGCCATCACATGCCTTGGATTCTCATTTTCTTTTACATATACATTTTATACATCACATAGTGTCAACTCCTTTGCCATCCGAATTAATGGCACCTAATATTACATTGTATGATGGTAAGGGTGACCCAAAGCACCATCTTCGAGCTTTTCATGCATCATATTTGGACTATATGTCTAATGATTGGATCTTCACCAATTTGTTTACTAGTATTCTAAAGGATTGCGCCTTATAGTGGTTTTATAATCTACTAAATCAATCTATCATTACATTCAATCCATTGGTAGATATGTGTTTAACATACTTCTCAATAAACATCAATGATAATATCTTATATGCTTAAGTAGCATAATTGAAACAAAAATCAAATGAGTCTATTATAGAATATGTCTTATGATATAAGACTATATTGGCCAAATTGACAAGCCCCATGGTAGATAAAGAGTTCCAAGGCATATTCAAACAAAGCCTACTAATAGAATTATATGAAGTATATTTTTAAAGAAGTTTATAACATTCACATATTTATGCCACACAATGAAAGAAAGAGAAGTCAAGTTTCTCTCTATGGGAAAACTAAAATATACAAGTAGATCAAAGTCAAATACTAAGAATTATAGTCAACATCCATACAAGGTAAGGTCTACTAAAAATAAGAGTTATCCAAAGGAAACATTTAACATAAATTTAGAGCCATCTCTTTCCTTGGTTTTATTAGCACCTCCCCATAAAGTTTTTACCAACCTTCCAAAATTGACATTATATTTTTTATATCAACTCTTCGAATAAAATGTCTTATCTCTCCCTCTCATCAAAGAGGTTAATATAACACAAAATCTTCCAATTAACTATGATTCTAATGTATTATATGAATATCACAGGGCACTAGAACATATAAAAAATAGATGTATTAGCTTTAAACATAAGATACAAGATTTGATAGAGGCAAACATTATCAATGTGGGCACACCCACATAGGCACCTAAAGTTCAACAAATGGAAGATAAGGCATTGAAAATATTCTCAAATACATTTCCAAAGAATACATAAAATGAGGTTGGGGTACTTCAAATGTTTAAGACATGTATCACGCACATCCACCACTAGCATCATATCACACTACTATACAAGAGGCACACCCACTACATAATATCATTTTTGTGTATCATACTATAGTTATAGATAGACCACTCATCACATTATCAAACTAGGAGACTGTTGATGATTTATTCTTATATGCACTCTTTATATGAGCCTACATAGATCATCATCCTATTTAGAGTGTTATGGTTGACAATGATTCAAGTATTAACATGTGTACTAACATGATTTTGAAACATTTAGGGTATTAAAACCAACATGTATCTCCTACAGACATAGTTATCAGTGGTTGAAATGGCCATTTTCAGAGCTCCATCAAGGAGATTGTAGTTTTACTATAGGTTAGACCAACACATGTGGCCACTAGACTCTTAGTAGTACCTAGTACAAGCATATTTTACATGTTAATAGGTAGGCTATGGATACAATAGTTACAAGACATCCCATCTTTTATACATATATTCCTAAAATATATGCATACAAATCAGGTGATCATAGGTTAAGGGTCTTTCATATGAGTATCCTCTACCTATCCCATGAGTAGTTACATTATAGTTACCAAATATATCATAGTTACCAGTTATAACTCCAAGTACAATTCCTATTAGTACACCATAAAGTTTAGTGGAGTCACCAGTGCAGATAAGGTATAATCCTAAAATGTTGCCACATACGCATACTATCCCATAGACACCATTATTAAAGATACCCATTTATCAAAGATGTGTGGTAGATTCTAGATGGCCCTCTTCTACTCACTTTCTTTTGAGATTAGTATCATTGAGTTCTCAAGGTTCTTAGCATAAGGCACCAATGCTAGCTACAACATCTTCTACCCTAAGACCCCTATAGTTCACAGGTCACCATAGTCAGTTTCATAAATTCCAAGCACCACTTCATAGGTAGGATCAAATATAGATCACTTAGTATATCAGGTTCTAGGACCATAGTTACTCTTTCATATATCATGCACAATCACTATTCCTTTATTTGACATAGGCCACATTGATAGTGAGTCTCCCATAAGACTAATCAGTTAGTATTGTTCCTCATTTATTACTCATACTTTCCTTCTCCCTATGTCCTTATATATAGTTTCATTTTCATGTGTCTTTTACATAGATTATATCCATAAAATAAAAAAATAATAAAATATTTCAAAAATATAAAAACATTCAAATATTTACTCAGAAAACATAAAATTTAGATTGTATGCATTTCCATGTTTAAATTTATTATTTATGTCAGACACTACATATGATAGCTATCTTAGTATAGTCATTTTTATCATACATACATGCTTCACTTGTTCTTTTTGAGTGGTTGCAGATTGCTACTAGACTCAGGTCCACTACACCAATCTAAATTTATTATTTGTCTACCCACTAGGGACATATACACTGATACACGAGTTCTTCATTTGACACATTCACCCATTTGGGGGCACCCTATACACAAATTATATTACCAAGATACATCTTTCTAAACTCTACATCACAAATTTAACATTGTTATATATTGATATTGATTATGCTACACCTACTCAAATTTTTTTCTAACCACTACTACTACTTTAGACTTAGCCTATGTACATCTTAGCTCTTACACATATTTGTATTACATATTCATGCATACTTTCATTCCTAGATTTACTAATTTAGAATTGATTATATCTCTATGCTTCTTATATTTGAGGGAATTTAAATATGTCATTGTTATTTGGCTATACACCACTTCTTTTTATAGTATGTATGCTTTGGACATGTGCCCATGTCCTTGTGTGTGATTTTCCTGATTGTGTATGCAGACATTTAAACATGTCATTTTATGTAGATCTAATTATTTGGCTATACACCACTTCTTTTTATAGTATGTATGCTTTGGACATGTGCCCATGTCCTTGTGTGTGATTTTCTTGATTGTGTATGCAGACATTTAAACATGTCCTTTTATGTAGATCTAAGATAACTTACTTTTTGTGTACCTTTTTTGACATTTTAACATGTCCTTGTATGTCTTTTTTTCTCACATTTAGTGACATGTTCCCATGTCCCCTATATTATGTCCCCTTGGCTTACTTTGTGCGCCTCATGTATGTTGTATGCATGGTTTCTTATACGCATCATGGCCATAAAATTTGTCTTTTAATTTTTACATGGTCTATTTTTAGATGCCATGAGGGACCTCATGCATTTCCCCTACATAATTGGGTATCATGATGGACATCCTTCCCCATCCCCCTTGGTAGATACTCATTAAATAATTAGATTTTTTGTTACATAAATTTTTGAATCTATCTTTATATCCTTGTGAATGCTAGACATAACATACATTACACATTACAAACTTATGTTCCTATTATCTTACATTTAAATGTTATGTATGCACATTATATTAGATTATTTCATAGATATCATATATGCTCTAGATAATACACATCTTGCAGCCATTTTTATTTTGAAGAAAATTCTTGCATAGGTTAAAAGACTCCCCTCAAAAGAGGGGGTATTCACAAGGGTTTGTCACATAGATCAGGCTACCAAAATACACTCATAGTACATTTTTTAGGACACAGGCATAGATTAAATAAATTAGACTTAGGTAAACATAGTGAGAAAATAATGACATAAAGATAACTACCATTGCACATAAATTAGAGCAAACATACATTAATGCCTAAATTGGAACACCAAAACCACATATAGCTACTATCCAAGATATGGTTGTACTATCTAGTAGCCTTTATTTCAAAAAAATCTAGATTTACCAAGAAAGTACAATAGGTATAGTCTAGGTTTACACAATTTTATTGATAAATTTACTAATTTTGCTTAGTTTAGCTCAGATTGATACCAATTTTCTCAAATTGGGGTCATCATGCACAACATGACCATTCCATTTTTATTTCATATGTTTAGATACATATTATTACAACTCAATCTAGAATCCATATGCTCAAATATTAGATTTGAGGGCATGTGCAAAACACATTATTTTTGCATGCTCACTTACACATTGATTGATTAGATGTAATGAAAAATTCCATGTCATTGTCTATGTTGTATACATCTAACATCATATTCTAGATTACACACTAATTTTATGCTTTACTCCATCTACAGTGGTTGGAATTATTGAATAGCCTAGAGATGCATAATATAGTTGAGTGGCCATAGAGCTAACATTTATAGTTAGATATCTACATTTAGACATTTCTAGTTATATCACATAGTTTTAGTTTTAGATGCATCTAATACACATGGGTAGGTAATGATGTAGTAATAATTTAACTGAGTTCTTGAGACACTTAAATGAGAGGGTTGGACACACCATCAATCTAATCTAATTTATTCATTGGTCATGATCCACCAAATAGGGGTGAGAAATGATGGAGTCAAAATAAATTGAGTTCTTGAGCCACCCATACATGAGGATTGAGCAAGCCATTAGCTTAGTCCAATTTATTCACTAATTTATCACTATATGCATGCACACACATAGATTATAACTAAGTTTATGAATTAGTTCATGTACGTAGTCAGATGTATTCATTCTTTTCTTCTCTCTTGTCCTTTTACTCAGTTTTACTCAATTTCACTTCTTTACATAGTTTTGTCTTTAATTTTGATCTCTTAAGTAAGGATTGATTTATGGATGTTTCACTTAAAGGACATGGATTAGAGCATGTTTCACATACTTAGATCTAAATTCATGGGCTTCACCTCTTAGGTAAGTCTAGATATGCTTCTTTTTCCTTTATCCTAGTCATTTTACTTTACTACATTTCTAGAATAAAGGGTGGGGGGAATGTAATCACCTAAAAGTGACACTTAAGTGCTAAGAGTGATAATTGAGACCACCTATCCCTATATTATCCATAGACCTATCCTAGATCTTATTTTCATACATATCCATACTTAGTACAGGCCACAAGCATCCTTAATCATCCCTAAAATAGTCCTAAACCCTTATTCTTATATCCTAGCCCTTCATGCCTAGGGTTATACCACTTATATACTACCACCATAATAGGGACAATAAAACCACGTGGTTCTCATGTCCCAATAATGGCACTAATGGCCCTTCCCTCCTTTTTCTACAAACAAATATATTTTCAAATCTTAGACCTCTTAGGGTTGGCCTAGACCTATTTTAGCACCCACACAAGCAATAAAATAGTATAAATACATGAATTTTATCCCTCTAACCACTAGATGTAATCTAGATGGAAATTACATATGAAAACTCAGAACATGTTACACACAATTAAGGTTATCAATCCATTTTTTATCCTACTTCTACATACTACCATCTATAACATTACTAAGCTCATATTAATCATATTTTTAGTCTCAATAACATTAAAATCACATAAGTAAACTATAATATTATATTCAATTACACTTACACCAACCTGTAGGTGGGGATAATTACATTAGGCTCAATCCCTCTTCAGAGTATTGGTTTGTAGGCAACTCTTTTCACAACGGGGTGTTGAGGATGTCTAACCTACTCCAATAACAAAAATGCTTTTCAAATGGTATTAATTAGATGCCTATAAATATGGAGGATTATGGTTTTCTCATAAAATCAATAAAAATAATCCATCTACAAGGTTTTAGAACTCATGCACACATAAATAGATCTTACAAATTTAGACATAGGAGCACCTAAAAGCTAAGACAGTCCTACACAGAGGACACTATCACTAAAATAAGAATACTAATTCCACATGAAACTAATATAAAATTAGGTATCTACTATTCTAGAGGGGTTTTGACACATGGATCTTGTTTATGACACTTATACCAACCTCTACCTCAGTTTTCACCCATCTTAGTTACTTTCTAGCAAAGTTATTATTTGTACTGTTTATTACTATTTTTAGAAAGTTTAAAGTTAGATAATTCTATAAAAAGTTAGTGGATATATTTATTTCATATTTATACTCTGATTTACTATACATATCTCTTTAACACCATAGGATTTATATACACTAAGTCCTAAAAGGTTAAAACAATTACTTTAACACCTTCTCTTCAATATAAGGTTCAAAATTTTTCTCTACAAACTCTAAATGAAGCATTTGATCAAGCTAAAAGATAAGAATTCATTAATAAAAAAATTGTGCTAACCCATAGCTCAATCAAGGACTATTTTAAAACTTCAACTATTGTAATTATGGGTGTGAATTCACAATCTCAATTTCTTACAACAAAATTAGTAGTCAAAATAGATAATCAAATTACTTCCTTCTCACCATTAATGGTAACACAAATGAAGTAGTTATTATCTCCATATAAAAAATTCACCTTTAAAAATAGTGCCCCCCCATCATGGTATGATCCTAATAAAGTCTATTGGTTCCATGCCAATATTGGTCATTTTCATGAAACATGTCATAAACTTATCAAATTTGTAGTTTCCTTCATGTTAGGTGACACATTTGACCATGATTTTATGATCAAACTATGTCATTATGATTAGCTTAAAGCTACTCAAAAGAAACAAGTTATTAAACCCATATCCTTAAAACCTCAAAAATCCTCTTCTACTTCTAATACACAACATTCAAATGATAATATTTATGCAATTTATGTTGATTATGATCAATATTACACTAACTCTTTGTATGTGAACATAGCTAAAGTTAACTATTTATGCAAACCTACTCAAAAGGATCCTATCACTAAACCTAAAAAAATATTACATTGATGAATAATTTCTTAAAGATAAAACAACTACTATGCCCACATATTCCAAACTAAACAATGAACCACTTTAACAACTAAAATCCCAACCTAGTTCAGCTATACCTATAAAAACATCATTTCTCACAAACCTTGTGCTATTTATTCATCCTCTAAATCACATTGTATGGAATTAGTTCAAACTTCCACTTATAATCATAAATTGTTTATGCAATAATTAGAAAACATCAAAGAATCACAATATCATGATTCAAAAATCCCTTCTACATATTCTCGACTTACAAAAGTTCATATAA
This sequence comes from Torreya grandis, assembly GCA_037957365.1. Taxonomy (NCBI): domain Eukaryota; kingdom Viridiplantae; phylum Streptophyta; class Pinopsida; order Cupressales; family Taxaceae; genus Torreya; species Torreya grandis. Next base: position 2,497,073 of record JARHVA010002048.1, read on the forward strand.
TCAAAACAATTTCCTCATCCACAAAACGTTCTATAGAATTTCTCAAAGAAGATATGATTAATGATGATATTCTCCTTCAATCAGATGATCTACCTATATTTATCAAAATTGGGATTAACAATACCCTCATTTGAAAAGTTATAGTAGATAAAGGATCGAGTATTAATGTCAAATACACCAAATAAAATATCAAACAAACATGCCTCACATGCAAAGGATTCATAAAACTAATCAAAAACCACTTGGTTGTATTTGGCTCCCACTTACCATTGAACCCAAGACAATTCTCACTAATCTTATGCTTATTTATGTTTTTTTATCTTACAACATGCTCCTTGGTCACCCATAGACACATTGTATGTGGGCTATTACTTCTTCAAGTAGTCAATGTATCAAATTCACAAAAAATGGAAAATGATATAAACATGAAGCCAATCTAATGCATGGAGTATTTAACTACCAAATCCTAAATCCAAATATCACATTCCTACTATTTCCCACATTAACAATCCACCTCTCCCTAAATTTGTTAACATGCATCATGATTTACGTGTTACTCTTATTGATTCAGATGATGATGAACCAAATGAATTGTAAAATACTTATAATATCACTTGATTAACTCTTTTATATAAAAATAGATCCCTCCTTATTAATTCCCATGTGATTGTACCATTCCTTTAATTGATGATACTACTGATATTCCCCCTCCATAAAATGCATATAAAGCCTCTTACATAGAATATGATTTCATTGTAATGAATATGGCATAGCAAAACTTTTTAAATATCCTTTAGCTATGTATCCTCACAAATTTAGTAATATAGGTGTTTCAACTATTGATTCTCCTATATAAAATGATGCATGCACTATCTCTCACACCTATGATGATAATTACATTATGTCCCAAGCCGAATCATGAGATTTTTATGTAAAATATTATCAAAAAACATTAGTTAAAATACATTCCTTAAATTGTGATTTCTGTATACATAATACTTTTAAACTTTATCAATTATTGATGTTTTTTCTCTTTCAAGAACCTGTTGAGTCTCAATATATCTAAGTGCATGCCTTACAACATTGGGAAAGGGGTGGGTCAACGATTGGTGCTTCAAAAGATTTTTGTTCCCTATATCACCACTTAAACCCAACATAAACCTATCTTATACATTTCCTTAAACTTTGACACCTCCCTTACAAACTCTTCCAAGAAATTCACCATCTCAAATAGACCCTACCTAAGCCAAAACATCCTTTTGTCATCTTTCAAAATAGTCAAATAGGACAAACCTATTCTTATAAATGAGCACATTATCAGACTAAGCCAGCCTAGTCAACTTGGTTTGGGACCTAACTATTTTATTTCTTAAACAATTGGGTCTACTGGTCTGAGTTTATCAATGAAAACTTCATAAGGGTTTAGGGTTAGATCTAGATATATAAACACATCCTTCACATAATTTTCATAGAGAAAGATATATAATCATTAATTTATGCATTTTCTTATCCACTATTCTACTTTAGGAGTCATTGCCTAGCTTTTCATACTTCCTTTAGAGAGAAGAATCTTGTCTTGTGGGAAAAGTATTTTAGATGCATAGGATAAGTATTTTAGCCTAGATCTGACTTATCCTTTTTATCCTTAAAAACCATAACAACCTATTGTAAAACACCATTCACCAAGGGAGATATTGAGGCTTCATGGATTCATCTTCAAGGTAAGTATTCCTAAATCGTGTTCCTACTTTATTAGTAGATAGATTTGCATATGTTAACTTATGAATATATTTATCTCTCCATGCATTAAGTTACCTCTACATTGACTTGAGTAGATTTCTTATTTTCATGTTTAATTTTATGTTTATTATCCCCCATTAGTGTCATAAGATTTGGTGAGAACTAGATAAGTTTTACTTTTCTTTGTTAGAAACCATAGGGTCTAGCTAGGGTTATTGTGTGGTATTTCTCAACTAGAGGCTTTGGAACTATATCTATTTATATTTTATGATAAGAGACTTCTTATTTAGGTCTATTGGATCCATATTGGTCGTGATATTGATTGTTTAAGTATACCAACAAGCAAAATGGGTAGTTTGATTTATATTTTATGAGTTAGGATTGATTTTTAGATCAAACTCACTTTCCCTTATATACATTTTGGTGAACCTGACATGAATCTAACCCTTGTAGGTTTTATTTCACCCTTTCATTTATTATTTATTTCACTCTTATATCATTGGATTGAATATATCAACTCAATCTAACATTTTGTGCATAGGTTTAACACACAATCAATATGATCAACTTTATTTTGATTTATACAAGTCATCTTCAACCATAGGTAACTAGATTGATCCAATTGACTCAATTCCCTTCTTAGCATATAGGTTTTCAAACTCAGACGATCTATTCGACTCTGTTAATAGGTTAAAAATGTTCATCTAGACAACATAGTATAAAAAATAAATTTAGTGTCTTTAATATCATCAAGTTCATTCTCACTAGCCCAGTCATTTATTTTATTTCATTTCACTCTTATTTTTCATAGTTTTTGGTTTATAAAAATGTAACCTTACAGTAAACTAAGTTGACTAGATCGACTTAGTTCTATAGTTTCTTCTTGCCTAGGATACTCAGTCGACTTGTTCAACTATGTCTATTTGGCCCTTTCTTCAATAGACAAAATTGACTCAGTCAAATTTTTATGTATTATTTTCATACTTGGGTGCCCTGATCAACTCTATACTCTTCAAGCAAAGGAATTAGCTCATATTTCTAGTAATTAATCCATCTTTCATTTTGGTGCTTTCTTGCTTAAAACAACACACATAGACTCAATAAGAAGGTTTAATTTATTGATTTAGTCACACTATTTTTTATTTTTTATTCACACACTTCTAAACCAAATAATATCAAAAAAACATTAAATAAATTCTATCCAAGGTCTAAATACTTAGATTTCATCACCAATGGGGAAGCCAACTCAATTTTTTAGCTGAGAATAAATATGTGGTGATGATATAAATTGGAAAAGCACCCAATAGCCTTATCATTGTGTAATTGTGAAGTGAGGGCGTAGGCCCCAATACAAATCCAATATCATCACTAATATAAATCCCTTTCAGCCTTAACAACCTAAACCATCTTTAAATTGCCTTTTTAGTTCCTTTCTAAATCCAACACCCTATCACATTTGTTTCTAAAGGTATAATTTAAAACATTAAAGAATGACTACATAGATTAATATTTATATTTTTGTTGCTTGTATTTTGATAATTGTATGTTATATTAAAAAACTGTATTAGCTAGCATTGGTACAAGTTTTGTCTTGTGTGTCAAAACTGGATCAACTAGTTTGACCTAGTTGATTTTGTGTTTATTTCAAGTTTTTTGCAAATTAACACTAAATCATCTAGAGTCATAACTATAAAAACTTGTCTTTACCCTCAAAAAACATTCAACCCACTTGATTGTGTCTTATACATATTTTATTTCTACAAAACACAATCATTCTATTTGACCTAGCCTCTTATAAGCTAGTATTTTTACCTTTATACAAGACATGGTCATTTTATTTAGCCTAGTCTCTTACAATCTACCTATTTTGTTTACCTTAAACACATAGTCAACCTATTTGACTATGTCTTATATACTTTCTCAATTTAACCAGCATAGTCAACCTATTTAATTATGTCTCATATAGCTTGTCTTGCCTACTATCTTACAAGATAGTGTCAACTAATTCAACCCTACATCCTACTAGTTGATCCTCATATTTAACAAGTGTTTAGCTTCCTTCCCTCATCATGATTTTATTGTTTGATGATAATAAAACATTGAATCAAATAAACATGATGAGTTTTACCAATCCTAATAGGTTTCTTAAGACACATTTGGTGGCACCCACCATGGATCAAAGCGATGTCTATATTTCCACATGTACTACCAACTATGGGACTCATTATTTCATGCCACTTAACCCCTTATTTTCATTAAAAAATGAGCATGACCTTGAATACATGACTAAAAGGATCTTTTTCATCAATGAAAATCCTCAACAGAGAGGAAATGATCCTATATTCATTGATAACCTCATGATAGGACCTCATATAGGAGAACCCCATTCACCTTCCCCCAGCTTTTCCTAAGGATTTGAGGCAAGCCCCCTTTTTTCCACACCTTTACCCTCTATTATGTCTCCTTCCTAGGTTATGACATTATCCTCTATGTCTTATTATACATCCATGCCAAGTATTTATACAAATATGTTAGGGTTAACCTCTAGTCGGGTTCTTCAAAATAACCATATTCATACCCATGCTACTAGTGCTTCTTATGCTATGAGTGCATCTCATGCTACTAATGCTTCTTATGATACTAATACATCTCATGCTACTAATAATTCCTATGTTACTAGTGCATATCATGCTACTAATGTTTCTCATACCACTAGTGTGGCACATGCCACCACCTCATCTCACACTCATAGTGCATATAAAGTTTTTAATAACTCATATAACACTAATTCATCAAATGTTTCTTTCACTAGCTAAATTATTACTCAAATGAATAAACTTTTATTAAAAATACTTAACCAAATGCATACATTTCAAACTAATAATGAAAATCAAATGATACAATTGCAAAATCACCTAATACATCGCCAAAACTAACCCTAACATGCTCAATGGGGACCACAAAATCCTAATGCCCTCCCCCACCCCCACCTTAGGGATTCATATGGTAACCTCATACTTTAAACCCCACCTATAAACAAAATTATCAAACATTTATAAAATCAACCTCTAGTACCTCAAATATCCAACATTAACATAGTAGGTATCACTCCCACCATCGCTTATAACTGATCTATGGATCTTACCCTATATTCCCTACACTTAAAAACATTTGGAAACCTGTACAAAGATTAGGTTAAGCTTAATACTTTTGATCTCACTAAAATCTTAGCTAAAATTATTTTCAAAGATGTTTTATATTGGTATAATCAACTAAAAACCCACTTCATTACTATCTTAAAAGACTTGGTCAATTCACTAGTCCAAGAATTCCAAAATAGTGATTTTTTAAAAATAACTTAGATCATTTCATCAATTGCAAACAACTAGAATCTAAAATGGCACAAGTTTTCATCAAATGATGGAAAAAAAATTCTAATAAAGATGAGCATAATATGGTGTATGAAAACCTCTTCCAACTATTTACTAATTCTCTCCACCCTAATTACAGTATAACATTAGGACCCTTTCTCCAAAAACTTTGGAAGAGGCTCTTGACTAAACCAAATGAAAATATTTTATCATATGTTAATTTGAATATCCTCAACATATAATGTTAACTTTCATTATTATCAAAAACAAAAACCATCATGAAACCAATGATGATGTTACTGACACTTGTGACACCATACACACCATCCAAGCTATTACTTTAAACAATACCATGAAGCATGCCCCTCCTATTTTACAAAAAAATTTATTATATTTCAAGAGAAGAAGAAGAAGAAACTAAATATGTCTATGGTTTAAAAACCTATTTTATTATGTTCACATTGATCAGATGATTATGAAGAACTCCTTTTTGTCTTGGGAGGATGACCTGCAAATAAGATAACACTATGAAGATTTATTTATTAGATAGATAGGTGGATTTCCTAGCACTAGCAAGATACAAGAAGCAAGAGATTTCTCAAGGGATATCAATCCACAAATTTTAAATAATTAAGTTTATAAATATAATGTTAAAGTACTTGCATCAATAATTAAAATGTACTAAAATTGAACATAAGAAATGCTTGATAAAAGAATAGACTAGAAATGACTAATATAGTGATAAGAAAGTCAACACTAGTGCTAAATGGGTCAAATATGATTCAAAAAATTAGGCAGGGGTCTATGAATAGGAAGGGACATACAAAATTATTTTTGGTTTAGGGTAAGAGGATGAAAATAACTTGCTATTTTTTTCCATAGTAACCATCAGTGGTTGAGGTGATTGTCAGCAGTTAAGGTGACCATATGTGGTTAAGGTGACCATTGGTAGTTAGATAGATCATTGGAAATCAAGGTAAATGTTGATGATTACTATGTATTATAGGTTGGTAATAAATGGATGTTTGATAGGATCACAAATTTGGATTCTGAGAGATGGGTTGGTGTTGTGTTGATTATGAAATAGAAACAAAGTAAATGAATATTAGAAAATAAGTACTTATCTTGGTGTGAGGTTGATCTGGTGAGTGATTAAAGTGATTGGCCTATTAGTGGATTCTAACATGATTTCAATAGAGTAATGGTACTCAAAACTTTCATCAAGTGATAGTGGCAAGCTAGCTCTCTAATGTGATGGATAGATGACTGGATTGCTAATGATGATTGACTTGTAAAAAAAGAAACTCTAGGTGCACAAGATCTTGATAATAATTGTAGATGATCTTCACCTCCCTAATCCTCTCTTCTTATAGGTATAAGAAAGAGGTTTAATTGGAGGTTCAATTAGGTTGTCTAATTATAACTTGCTCATGTACAAATTCACACATAGATGAGGATAAGTTAAATTTATAAAAATAACGAGAGATGACTTGCATGTAGTTACTAAGGGTGGTTCACCCTAACCATCAGTGGTCAAGGTGACCATCGGTGATGATCCTAAACATCAATGGTTGAGGACCAAGGTATAAATTGGGTAAAAAGGTAGGTTAATTTAGTTGGTCAAACTGACCATGGTTGGGCTCAGTTAGGGGTCGAAGGGTCAAATTGGTCCCAAGGGGCTCCTAAGGTGGTGTAGGTGTGTTTTGATATTAGGAATCATGGTGTGCAGATTTTTGGTGTCTACATTTTGCTCCTTTTTATTAAGAAATTTGAATCAATAATCTCTCAAACAAAAATGGATTATTTTTCAAAGGTCTGATTTCCCTAAGTACAGGGGGAGGTGTTCCCCTTCAAATCAGGAGTTGATGAGGTAAAATAGAATTAGATGTGGGTTTGATAATTAGTGGAGGTTTATGACAATAGGTAAACATTATGAAGGTGGGTGATAGGGTGGGCACTGAATTAAAAACATGCACACAAAATTAAATAAAAGGTGCAATAGCCAAGATCACATATTCACAAGGTTACCATAATTGGTAAAAGTAAAGGTTGGTGCTAGAAGGATAAGTGAACTATGTAACTACATTTAGGCATGGTGGCTAGGTACACTCATAAATACAAGTCTCCTAAGTGATGTAAATGTTTTAGTGGGTATCCAAGGTAGGAAGTGCTCTAGTGAAAACATAAATTGATAAAGTGTCACAATTATCTGAGGTAGGAAGTCTTCCTGAGAAGACATACATGGATAATTGTGACACTTTATCAATTTATGTTTTCACTGAGAGCACTTCCTACCTTGGATACCCACTAAAACATTTACATCACTTAGGAGACTTGTATTTATGAGTGTACCCAGCCACCATGCCTAAATGTAGTTACGTAGTTCACTTATCCTTCTAGCACCAACCTTTATTTTTACCAATTATGGTAACCTTGTCAATATGTGATCTTGGCTATTGCACCTTTTATTTTATTTTGTGTGCATGTTTTTAATTCAGTGCCCACCCTATCACCCACCTTCATGATGTTTACCTATTTTCATAAACCTCCTCTAATTATCAAACCCACATCCAATTCTATTTTACCTCATCAACTCCTGATTTGAAGGGGAACACCTCCTCCTATACTTAGGGAAATCAGACCTTTGAACAATTCTATTTTACCAATTAGTGTAGGTTTTTATTTTTCCCTATTTATTAATTAGGGAATATTATATATTTGTGCATACATGGAGTTTTCCTACATTCGTGGGATAGGCTAGCTTATGTGGAGATTGTGTGTCATATTTGTGTCATAATAATGTCATAAGTGACTCCTTTGACTGGCTATTTCGGGTATGGGAGTTACTTCTCTATTCTTAGCACCTTGTCACCGCCTTTTTTGGAGGAGTCTATTCTTGGGGTGCTTTGACCACCTTTTGTGGAGGAGTCTATTCTTGGGGTGCTTTGACCACCTTTTGTGGAGGAGTCTATTCTTGGGGTGCTTTGACCACTATTTGTGGAGGAGTTACTTTCTAGCTCTCCTATATGTATTCTTCATTTTGGCCATTTCATGTTAATCAAATTTTGGTTTTCTCCATTTTGTCTTGTGCAATTTCTCTTATTGTGTTATTTTCAAATTGCTTTGGCATCTATGTGGTGTGCACTTGTTCATCTTGTGTGATCACGTCTTCATTGCACTCGCGTTATCTAGATTCTGGCAACAACTATGATATGGTATCAAAGCTAACTCGGTAATCTTGTGTGTGATTATGCTTTTAGCTTATTTTGGAATCAAGAGGAGTGGAGTTCTCTTTATTTTTTAATTCTAAATTTGGTCTAAAAAAAAATGTCTATATCATTTCTGGTTAGTTTCCTTGGAAATCCTTGGCCTTTGGGTGTCTTTTGTTGTGTGAAGCAGCAAAGGGAGGAGCTGACTTTATTGCAAGCCTCTTCATACTACTGTGAGCTGCCTGTTGAGTTCCTTTTTTTATGAGGGCACTAGAAACTCCTATGATAGAGCATACTTTCTGTTGTTATCCTTCCAGCTTTTGCGCGTAGCTTCTGGTCTGCAACCCTACTGCTCTAGCTACTCCATGCCATAGTCTCTAGCCTACTACTTCAGCTCTGCCATGCCACTATGCATCCAAAAAAAGAGCACCATTGTTCTTTTTGGAATATTCTGCCATGCTAAAGTCTTCTCCAGCAGGGTGAAATGGGCCATACGACATCTAGGTTTGCAGCTATGCATTGAAATTCTATTTGCCATGCCAAGCTTTTGCAATTATTTCTTCTAGTAAGGTGCCAAACAGCATCAATCCTTTCTACATCATGCCATATGTCCAGCATAGGTCTGCATTTATTTTTCTTGTCTTTTCTATAAGATAAAATTATGGACTGTTATTTTGGCGCCCCTTCCTACTTGGCATCCCATGTGGCACCCCTTACACATTTGGCATTCATAAAAACTATCTTTCATTGATTTTTTTTAGTTAAAATTAACTTATAAAACAAAAATTAGTCAATTTGACTAAGTATTTAATTTTTTAGACAGTTTTGTATTTTGGGGATTTTTAATTAAAACTTGTATCTTCGACCTACGAAGATGAAGGGTGAGGCCCGGGTTGGTAGGAGGCCGATTTCCCCTCACAAAAACCTCATTTAGATTCCTCATTTTGTGTCAAATCCAACAAGTGGTTGGAATACCACTTTCTCTCCCATAATTGGCATTTTTTTAATGTTTTAATGCTTTTTTTAAAAAAAACACTAGTTTATGAGAAAATTGTACCTTTAATATCTTGCAAAAGGTAGCTCGGTTTTGGGTGCCATTTTTTTAAAAACTATTTGTAATTCAATTTTCCATAGTGTAGACTTGTGATTTGTCAAAAAAGCACTAGTTTATAAAGTGCCAAAATTTGGGTCTCTCGAGATGCATTTTCGGTTGAGTCCGACATCCTGTTTGCTTTAGTATTGCACCGATTGCTCTAAGACTCATTCTCGGCTAAGTCTAATGTCTTTTGAGTGTGCACTTGCATATTTAGGGGGGGCTCAATATTTTAGGGGGGTGTGATTGCTTTTCACAACTTGCTTTCATTCTCCTTTTTGCATAAATTCATAGCTTGCAATCAACACAACTTCACCTAAATTTAGCTAAAAATGGATTCTTTTCAACTTAAACCCCTAACACCCTTCAACTATCATGAATGAAAAGTTAAAATGTCAATCATTCTTAGAATCAAAGGGTTGTATAGGATCACCATGGAAACTGAAATAAAACCCAACACTGATGTTGAAAAGGTCAAGTGGTACAACCGTAGTGATGAAGCCTATGGATTACTGAGTTTTTCTGTGTCTCTAGAACTTCTCTTCCATTTATAATCCTCCCAAACTCCTAATGACATATGGGACACCTTAGAAAAGTTATTTGGGAAGCTTGATGAGATGAGAGGTCATGAGCTCTAAAACGAACTCATAAGTCTAAGTCCTAGCAACTTTGACACCCTACAGAACTTCTTCACTAAGTTTAAGGCCCTTAGATTGTAATTGAAAGAATTTGGGATAGAGAAGAAAGATGATCAACTCATACTTTCTATTCTTGTAAAGTTAGGTCCAAGCTATTCAGTCTTTGTCTCTACTTTCTATGCCACAAAAAGTGCCCTTGGCACTACATGGAAAATGCCTTCTTTGGATTTATTCATTGCCGACTTGACTAGGGAGCAAGATAAGCTAATTTAGATGGGCACAATGAAGTCTACTCAACCCCAAGATTTGATAGCTAGAAATGGTAAGGATAAAACTTCAACAAAGGAGAAGAAGAAAAGGAACAAGGACCAAGAGAAGAAGAAAGAATACAACAATCCTGCCAAAAACAACACTGAGTCTTCATCCTCCAATGCTAAACCTAAGAAGGAGAAGGTTAAGTGTGCCTATTGTAAAAAGATAGGGCATGATGAACACAAATGCATGAAGAAACAAATAGATCACCTAACTCATCTTCTAGAGAAGAACAACATAGGTGTTCCTGAGTCCATCAAGCAAAATTCATCTACCCAAGATTCTACTAAGGCAAAAGGCAAGGGTAAGGAGAAAGAAAAGGGCAAGGCCCTTGTAGCAACTATAGCTTCTACATCTTCATGGGTCATAGACTCGGGTGATTCTCACCACATGGGCTCTTCACTAGTTGAGTTTTCATCTTTAGAGCCTTGTAGCATGACTTCAATTAGTTTGGGTGATGACACATCAGTTTCCATTGCAAGGAGAGGGTCAGTTGAAATGGAAGGAGGAACATTCAATAATGTTCTAAGTGTTCCTTCTCTTTCAACCAATCTCCTATCATTTTACCAAATCACTCACATTGGTCGGGGAATGAGAGTTGAGTTTTCACCAGATTTAGTGGCTATCAGGGAGTTACATAGTGATACTACAGTGGCAGTGGGTAGGGCAGATCACCAAGCTAGGTTATACACCTCACATTTTGCATCAAATTCTTCTCCAATAGCATTGCTGACTCATTCAAATGGAGTTAGCAAATTGTGGCATGAGCAGTTTGGCCACCTTAACTACCGCTACCTTGAGCAACTTTGCAAACATGACATGGTCATTGGCTTGCCTCGTGTCCAATTATCAAAAGGACTTTGTGAGGGGTGTTCCCTTAGGAAGCATCCCGAAGCAAAATTTGACAAAGGCAAAGCTTGGAGGGCTTCACAACCTTTGGAGTTAGTCCACAGTGATATATCGAGACCCTTTCCCAAACCATCTTTCACAAGGGCCAAGTACATCCTCACTTTCATTGATGATTTCTCTAGGTACACTTGGATATATTTTCTCAAACAAAAATCTGAAGTGTTTGAAAATTTTCTAGACTTCAAGGCTCTTGTTGAGAAACAGAGTGAGAAATCCATCAAGGTTCTTTGAACTAATAATGGAGGGGAGTATGTCAGCATCAAGTTTGAGTAGTTTTGCACCACAAAGGGGATTAATTTGTAGCGCACAGTCACTTACAGTCCTTCACAAAATGGGGTTACAGAATGCAAGAATATGTTCTTGAAAAAGATGGGTAGCTATATGATTCACTCCAAATCCTTAGCACCACAATACTAGGCCGAAGCCATCAATTATGCTTGCTGCATTCAAAATAGGGTTCCTCACAAAGCTTTGAAAGGGATAACACCCTTTAAAGCTTGGCATAAAAGGAAACTTGATGTTGAGCACCTTAGAGTTTTTAGATCCCTAGCCATGGCCCGCATTTTGAAGAAGAAATGCAAAGCTATGGAATGTAAGTCCAAGCCTTGCATCTTTGTAGGATATTCAGATGGTATTAAGGGATATCACCTTCTAGATCTCGTCACTCATGAGTTGTTCATCGAGAGAAGTGTCCATTTTCAGGAGAGTCCTAGAGACTCACACTTGACACTTCTTCTCCCTCAACGGATCTACTTCTTCATGATGATCACTCATCAAATTTAGATCAGCCACAACAGGTTCTCAAGCTAGAGATATCTTCTTCTTCTTTGAGTTTAGAGAGTGAGGATAGTGATGTAGAGTCATCCACCTCTAGTCAGTCAGAGGATGAGGAGTTAGCACATGACTCGCCCACTTCTGGGCCACTTTGGGCCAGATAGACACTTGAGAGTGTTGGCACTTGGGTAAGAGATCTCGTAGATGACAGATGTACTAGAGGGGATTTTTAGAGAGATCCACATGCCTTCTTTGCTACAGTTTTGGATCCACAGACTTTTTGAGAGGCATCGGGGGTACCTGAGTGGGATAGTTCTATGGAGGAAGAATATTCTTCCTTAATCAAAAATCACACTTGGGATTTGACTTCACTTCTTAAGGGAAGAAAAATGGTTTGATGTAGGTGGATATATCAGACCAAGTTTGTAGCAGATGTGTCAGTTGATAATTACAAGGCACGATTGGTCACCAAAGGTTTCTCATAGGTGGCAGGCATTGACTACTTAGAGACCTTTGCACCTGTTGCAAATATGACTTGTATTCGACTCACCTTGGCTATTGCCGCAACACATGGTTGGTATGTGCATCAAATGGATGTGAAGAGTGCCTTTATTCATGGAGACCTAAAGGAGGAGATCTACATGGAACAGCCGCCAGGATTTGTTCAAGATTCTTCCTTAGTATGCAGACTTAGGAAATCTATCTATGGCCTCAAAAAGGCCCCTCAGGCTTGGTATGCCAAGATCGATTCCTTCCTTCTCACAATGGGTTTCACTAGGTGCCATTCTGATCCCAATGTCTACTTCTTGTGGCAGGATGATTCGCTCTTGATTTTGGTTCTATATGTTGATGACCTTTTGATCACCGAGAGTTCTTCATCGGCTATTACAGTGGTGAAGGCATCTCTCCAAGATAGATTTGACATGACAAACTTAGGTTTGTTGCACTACTTCCTTGGCATCAAGATCTCACAATTAGATTCAAAGATTTCTCTTGCACAGCCTAAGTATGCTCTTGACTTATTAGCTCGATTTCACATGGCTGATTGCAAGCCATCTCTGACTCCCTTTCTATCAGGAGTCAAGCTTGAGGCTGATTGTTCTTCACCATTGGTTGATGCCACTCAGTATCACCAACTTATTGGTAGTCTCATCTACTTGACTCACACCAAGCCTGACATATCATATTCAGTGGGACTTGTCTCCAAATTCATGCAGGAACCGCATGAGTTGCATTGGAAAGTAGCTAAGAGGATCTTGCATTACATATAAGGTTTGCATAGATATGGGATTCATTATAGATTTGGCACAAAGGTTGACTTGGTTGGATATACAGATTTAGACTGGGCTGGTGATTCACAGACTCGCAAGTCCACTTTTGGTTACAATTTCTCTCTAGGTTCAGGTCCTATTAGTTGGTCTAGTAAGAAGCAGAATGTTATTGCTATATCATCCATAGAGGTAGAGTACAGGGGAGTTGTTAATGCAGCTACTGAGGCTATTTGGCTTCAGGGGATTCTTTCTAAGTTTGGCATTCTTATCAAGTAGCCCACCATCATTTATTGTGACAACTAGAGTACCATTCAGATTTGTAGGAATCTGGTTTAACACCAATGGACCAAGCACATAGAGATTCACATGCATTTCATTCAGGAGCTTATTCATAGTCAAGTCATTGACTTGATATTTTGCTAGTCTTCAGAGTAGGTTGCAGACATCTTCACCAAACCTTTCACTAAGAGCAAGTTCATTCATCTATGAGCTCTTCTTGTGGTGCGGTCCACATCTGTAATAACATCATCTTCAGGGGGACCTTCTAGCCTCTTCTTTCTTTTATGTCTCTCTTTTGGGGGGGAGTTTTTTCCTATGGGTTTTCTCCCTTTCTCTATCTTATGGGAGATTGTATTTGTACATGGGTACCTCATCAAGCCTAGTTATCGGGACCCATTTTTTATTTCCACACTACCCACCTAAGCTGTGCTTATGGGGGGTATTAGTGTAGGTTTTTATTTTTCCTTTTTTACTAATTAGGGAATATTATATATTTGTGCATACATGGAGTTCTCCTACATTCATGGGATAGGCTAGCTTATGTGGAGATTGTGTGTCATAAGGTGTCATAAGAATGTCATAAGTGACTCCTTTAACCGGCTATTTTAGGTATGGGAGTTACTTCTCTATTCTTAGCACCTTGTCACCACCTTTTTTGGAGGAGTCTATTCTTGGGGTGCTTTGACCACCTTTTGTGGAGGAGTCTATTCTTGGGGTGCTTTGACCACTATTTGTGGAGGAGTTACTTTCTAGCTCTCCTATATGTATACTTCATTTTGGCCATTTCATGTTAATCAGATTTTGGTTTTCTCAATTTTGTCTTGTGTAATTTCTCTTATTGTGTTATTTTCAAATTTCTTTGGCATCTATGTGGTGTGCACTTGTTCATCTTGTGTGATCACATCTCCATTACAATCGCGTTATCTAGATTCTGGCAATAACTCTGATACTTATAGGTATAAGAAAGAGGTTCAATTGGAGGTTCAATTAGGTTGTCTAATTATAACTTGCTCATGTACAAATTCACACATAGATGAGGATAAGTTAAATTTATAAAAATAAGGAGAGGTGACTTGCATGTAGTTACTAAGGGTGGTTCACCCTAACCATCAGTGGTCAAGGTGACCATCGGTGATGATCCTAATCATCGATGGTTGAAGACCAAGGTATAAATTAGGTAAAAAGGTAGGTTAATTTAGTTGGTCAAACTGACCATGGTTGGGCTCAGTTAGGGGTCGAAGGGTCAAATTGGTCCCAAGGGGCTCCTAAGGTGGTGTAGGTGTGTTTTGATATTAGGAATCATGGTGTGCAGATTTTTGGTGTCTACATTTTACCCCTTTTTATTATGAAGTTTGAATCAATAATCTCTAAAACAAAAATGGATTATTGTTCAAAGGTCTGATTTCCCTAAGTATAGGAGGAGGTGTTCCCCTTCAAATCAGGAGTTGATGAGGTAAAATAGAATTGGATGTGGGTTTGATCATTAGTGGAGGTTTATGACAATAGGTAAACATCATGAAGGTGGGTGATAGGGTGGGCACTGAATTAAAAACATGCACACAAAATAAAATAAAAGGTGAAATAGCCAAGATCACATATTGACAAGGTTACCATAATTGGTAAAAATAAAGGTTGGCGCTAAAAGGATAAGTGAACTATGTAACTACATTTAGGCATGGTGGCTAGGTACACTCATAAATACAAGTCTCCTAAGTGATGTAAATGTTTTACTGGGTATCTAAGGTAGTAAGTGCTCTCAGTGAAAACATAAATTGATAAAGTGTCACAATTATCTGAGGTAGGAAGTGTTCTTGAGAAGACATAAGTGGGTTTGGTATGCACAAGGTGGTGCAAGTTAAAAAAGCAGTCAACATGGTAATATTGTCATTGTGGTCAAAGGGCTAGGTAAAATTCATCATAAAATGTGTGCTAGTTGGGCCAAAATGGACCAATAGTGAAGTTATTAGGTGGGTAGGGTGGGTGGAGAAGTTAGTCTCTAGGGTTGGGTTGTTGGGTAATGTATATCGAAAGAGGTTGATTGAAGAAGCAATTTTCTAAAAGTTGAGACCGTGACCATCATAGAGGGAAAAAGTTAAAATTGAATGTAATTTTGCTCATTATAAATTTTGTACTTTTGTATTTGGAGATTTTGTATTATTCAGGAAAAAAATTTGGATAGTGAGTGCTCATTAGTGGGTGAGATTGTTGAGGTGGACAAGGTTGACTGAGAGTGACTAAGCAGGATGCAGTGCAACCACAAATGAAGATGAGTAGGTCTACAAATTACTCCTCAATGATGGTGGAAGAATGAGGTATGTAGTGTTCTTAAATTGATAATTGAGGGTGATTTTATAATTTTATTGGATTTTGAGGGTTGTTGTTTGATTATTTGAGTTTGACTGATTATACCCTAGTTGAGGTTTTGGTGTGATGTGGGGAAATTTTTGAGTGACAGTTAAAACTGATAGGGGGTAAGGTAGCTAGGGTGAGTTTAGGTATTAGTGAAGAAAAGGGAGGTTTTTTTAGGTGTTTTTAATAGGTTTAGGGTAGATTAGGTTTGTTAATTTTCCATTAATAGTCACACATATTAACTATTAGTGATCAACCCAAGTGTCAATAGTCAACATCCATCGGTAGAAGGGCCACCTGACCATCTATGGTTATCATGACTATCATTGGTTAAGAAAAATGGTAGATATTTTAAAAGGTAAGTGTAAGGGATAGGTCATTAGAAAATGGGGAAGGATGGTAGGCTAGAATAGGTGGGTATAGTTAATTTGTGTGGGTGACAATAGGTAATTAGTGTAAGGAAAAAAGTGTATGGATTATCGAGGTAATGTTAGGAAAGGTTATGATTAAATGAATTAGGTGTAGGTAGGGTTGGTTAAAGAGATAAGGTCATAAGAAAAATATTATAGGTGACTAAATGTGTGTATTATTGATTATTTTTAGGCATGAGAGCAGATACAGATGTGTGATCAGGTGTCATGCATCTTTATGGAGAGCTACAAGGGGATGACCCCAGTTGACTAGGCACACATGAAAGAGGTGGGCCTTAGAGTGATGAGGAATTACTAGCATATGCCTCATGATGCATCCATTATTGTGGCCCTCATCAAGAGATGGGATCTAGACATAAACACTTTTTTACTACCCACTGGCGAGATCACGATCCTACTAGAGGACATACACTACATTATGTGGTTGTCCTTATGGGGTAATCTGATATACCACATAGAGCAAGAGGAGCATGATGAGTATCTATATTTTCTATACAAATATGATAGTGATCAATTTAGATGGCACATTGATAGCTTCAGCTATAACATGCTATATGAGAGGGCACTAGGTGAGAGGAGACTCATGACTATGTTGATGATTGTCATTTCATGTTTTTCCCTTCCTGAATCAAGTAGTGGGAGGTTCCCATACTTGCTACTAGGGGTGTTAGTTGAGTTACTTCTAGGGTAGACTATATTTAGCTAGGTACCTATTCTCTTGGTGTAGATATATAAAGAGTTATGGGGATTCATGGTCCATAAGAGGTATGACATCAATGTTAGTCTAGTTCTACACTATTTGGCCTATAAGCACATCTAGGTGCTAAGGCCAATGGGATTATCATGGATGGGATATGTTTATATTGAGTTCCTATTTGGCTACATGAGGTGGAGGGTTGAATTTTATAGTTCAAGTACAAGAGGAGGTGCACATGATGTAGACTAGTTCAGGGGTGCACTAGATACACAAGTGATTGGAGATATTACTTAGAGACCATATGTTTAGTTTCTAGTATGGATTGGATATAAGAGGTATACATTATCCTTATATATTTATAAGTGGATCCTTGATAATAGGAAAGGGGAGGTAGATATCATTCCCTTTGATAGGGGTCATAGGAAGTTCAACATAGTTTAGGGTATTCCAAGTGCATTCATCAGATATAGGCATGAGGACTCAGAGATCTTATTTTCTGAGCCACATCCTATGAAGAGGCTATTAGATCATGAAGAGTTACCAGCTAAGCCAGAGATATATGATGACAACTTTGTAGATGGGTTTATGGCAGCATTTTACCAAGCTTTATTTTTGGCTACATACTTTTGTGATGGTGAAAGGAGGTCAATGGAATGGACCCATCTAGGAGAGTAGGCTAGAAGGCATAGGTAAAGGGGGCTAGCCCTAATGCATAGACATAAACAATGATATCTATAACATAGACATAAGTGGTATCATTATAGAGGCAAATATATATATTACAAGGTTAGATAGCCACTATGATAGGTGAGGGGGACTAGGCTAGAGCTACACTAGCCCTTGTCACTTAGGAGTGAGATACTCTGAGATAGGCCAAATGATTAGCAATAACACTAGTAGGTCTAGTAGGGATCATTGCTATGCAAAGGCACATAGCCACTGTATAGGAGTTATGATACTATGAGGTTATAGTCTTCACTCACTATCCAGTGGAGCCTCAATGGGGTGAGTATAGATCTAGGCTAACAGATGGTGTAGATGTAGTAACACTTAGTCATTGGGCTGCATTTGCAATTAGATAGGTAAGTACCTCAAGATAGGCACCAAGAAGTAGTAATGTTGTAGAGGCCAGTGGTAGTGATGCCATAGGGGCATAGAGGATACAAATGCTATATGATATTTTGATTTTGTACATCATTTTGATTCTGGCCTATGTGTTGATGTGATGAGATGTATATTTTGAGAGAGAGAGAGAGAGATGTATATCTATTATATACATTATGATGTTATTTGACTCATGAGTTATATATATGATCTTTTTTTATTTATCATGATCATGGTTTATTATTTGATTTGATATTAATGAGGTGATGTGATGTTTATATTTATAATCAATTATGCTTATTCTATGGATGTTAGACACTAATGTAGACTCACCTAGCTAGGCATGAGATGGCTTTTATTTATGGGTATGTTTTATGCCATGTATGTGTATGGTGATGCTTATGACATGCTAAATTTTAATGAGTATATCCTTCATTATTTAGATTTATACATGTGATGAAAATGGTTTATTGATTTATTGCTCATGGATGTTATGGTGTTATTTTGCCTGTTATGGTTATGATTAAAGTCATGTGTTAGCTTATGACACATGTGCATATACTTGTTAATTTTTTAAAGATAAAACACATGAGGAAAGTTAATTAACAACACTATATGGGAGAACAAAGAAGATAATCAAGAGATAAACATCGTAATAAAAATATCAACTAGTCATGATAGGATAGAAAGATGGCATGATGCTTTTTCTTTGGTGAGGACTAATATAGAACTGAAGTTGGATTGGCTTAATGAACATAAGCCCTTCGAATGCTTCACATTATCATTTGTTAGTTAGTTAAAAAATGTGTTTGGATCACATAATTTTAAGTAAGCTCAAAATCCCTTGTTTATAATATATAAAAGGGAGATGGATGAAAATGGAACCTTCTTTCAAGACTAGCATGCCTCTTATATAGGTTTCTAAAGAGTCAATATAAACAAGTCTATGTCATACTAGGTGTAGACTGATCGATGCAGGAAGTCTACTTGTGAAAGTTGATTGTGACTTCCACCTTATTTTGCTATGTGAGAGCTTATTGCAGCTTTCAAGATGAGTTTCCTTTTATTGTGAATTTGATAATGGGTCTTTTTATTTGTTAATATATATGAGAAGTTGATCGATATAGGAAGCTTCTAAGAAATTGTTATACTTTTGACAAATGATTTACTCATCCATCCTTCAAGGGAGTGGTCTAAGTTCACTTTATTTGTTCAAGGATTTGTGATATCTATCCTTCAAAGGAGAATTCTACCTTTTATTTGTGTAATTTTAGAATGCTTATGTAGTTGCCCTTCAAGGGAGTAGTCTATGAATGTTTAGGAATGACCCATGATTTTTTGTAGTAATGAGTTTTTTTTTTTTTTTTGGCTTTGTTTGATTTTGCTTGACATAGACATGGCTATATAAGCTTAAAGGGTTCACCTTTGTGAATGCAAAACTAAAATCACAAGAGGGTTGATTAGGTGTAAAAATGTTTAGGTGATAATGATCATGGGAATACATCCTGAAAGGGACAAAAAATACCATGAAAATCATGCCATGAGTAGAGCCATGGTACCCATTGTTCAATATTAGGCTATGATTGTGATAGATAATCACATGATTTAGTTTTAATTGGTTTCCCCTAAAATAGGGATATGAATGTGGCTTGAAAGTAAGGGATGAACTTAAGTTAGACAAAAGGTTAATCTTGATCCTTCTTAACAAAATAAGAGATGTAGATGCAAAGCATTAAGGGGATGAAGTTTTAAGTTACCTTCAAGAGTGGACAACTAGTAAGCTCCTAATCTATACTTGTAGGTTATGATATAAGGTCTAATCCAATTGAAATCAAACTTGCCCTAATTTCTTTTCTCCATATTAGTGACATATTGATTTTCACCTAGGATGAGGTCTCTAATGTTGAACTCTCACACTATAAGGTTTTGTTATTGGTATGTTGGATGTGCTCTTGATAAAAATGAAGATGGGTAAGGGTGGCTAAGTGATGCACATTGAGTAGTTCAAGCTAGGCTAAATAGTGCTAACAATAATCATCTTCAGTAATGAGATCTTGAAAATATATGTAAAGAAAAGGTATTTGAACCTCGAGAGGCAACATTGCCTCCACTCCAAACATAATAAATAATGGGGTATCTCTTGTAATATTTTGAATGCTAGTAAAATATGCCCATAAAGTAAATGGGATATGTAAATGCCAATCCCAACTAGATGCATTGACCATTTTGTGAGCATGTTATTAAAAACAAAATTAGAGAATTTTGCTTGTCCATTCACTTGAGGGTGATAGGGTGAGGAGAAGCTTAACTTAATTAATAATTCATGACAAATACCTTAGACTTGTTTATTCTTAAAATATTTACCATTATTGGTGATAATCTTGTGAAGAACATTGAAGTGGTGGATGATTTGAAGGTTGATAAAGTCAATAATATTCTCCACTTTGGTCAAGACTAAAGGAATAACATCTACCTATTTAGTAAAATAATTGATCCTAATGATGATATAATGGTGTATTTACAAATAATGGGGGTTAATTTCACTAATAATGTCTAAACACCATTATGAGAAGGGCCAAAAATCAATGGATACATGAAGACTATGGGTAGGTGTGTGATGTAAATTGGCATATTGTTAAACTTAACACACTTTTTCACATAATCACAATAATCTTGATTAAGGGTAGTCCAATAATACCTGAGGAAAAGTATGCATTTAGATATGGTGAGGCCAATAAAGTGTCTCCCATAGATACCACTATGCATTTCCTTGATAGCATGAGAGGCTTTATGATTGCATAAGTAACGGAAGAAGAGACCATCAAAGACATGTTTGTAAAGAATTCCCCCCATAATGGTATAACATGAGGTACTCTAGATAAATTCTCTTTAATCATTCCTAGAAAGATTAAGAGGAATGATGGAAAATTTGAAGTAATCAAAGGTCTATCGATACCAAAGGTCGGGTTGGGTTTCTTCACATTAAAAATAGTGGGAAAATCTAGTTTGATGTAGGAAGGTTGGGTAATTCTATGGATAATGATAAATAGGTTGGAGTCAAAGGGTGTAGATAGGATTTGAGAGGTGGGGGAAGCCATGGTGTTAATAAACTTGGTAGATCATGGGGTTGATTAGATGCAGTAGTGTTTAAATGATGTTAAGAGTTTGTCAACTAATTATTTGTTCTATCAAAAAACATCATTCTTACACTACTAAGAGCCATTGATTTGATTGACCACAAGTTGGGAGTCACCAAAGATATTGTTTGTTTTGACTCCCAAGTCTAAGGTATTCTAAAGGTATATCACTAGGGATTTTTACTCATCCATATTATTGGTACATTCGATGTCAATCTTGAAGGATAAAGGAAGAGGCTCACCATCAAAAGGAATAAGGATAATACTAGCTCCCCCACCACATTGACATTTTGATCCATAAAATGACATGGTGACTTGATAGGTGAAGTCTGCTTGAGAGAGGATCACAATGGACTCATCAAAGAACTCAAGAGGAGGAGGTTGGTTGTCTACTAATGGTGCTTTATCCAATTAGTTGGTAATGAATTACCCTTTAACTAACTTTCATTTAAGGAACTCAAGATCAAAATCTACTTAGAGTATGAGCCACTTAGCCATATGTTGGTTTTGGTATGGCTTGGAGTGCATATACTTGAATGGTTTGGTATTGGTTATGACATAGGTTTTGTGGTTAAGAAGGTAGTGGCAAAGTTTTGTGGTCATGGATACTAAGGATAAGCAAAGCTTATCGATATGGGTGTACCAAGTCTTGTACTATACAAACATGTAGCCGATGTAGTAGATAGCTTGCTCTCTATGTTATTCATCATGATGAGCAAACATTTCCCCTAGGGAGTGGTTAGCGGCAGAGATATAAAGGTAGAAAGGTTGGTCATCCTTGGGAGGGGTGAGGATAGGTGGAGGCAAAAAGGTACTTTTTGAGTTAATCAAAGGCCTTTTGATAATTTGTATTCCACTTAAAAGAGTCATCCTTATTCAGAAGGTGGTGTAAGGGTTGGCATCAGTTTAAAATTTGGGAGATAAAGAAATAGATGGATTGGAGCTTCCCCTACAAATTATAGAGTTGTTTGAGGTTGGTTGGAGGAAGCATGTCAAGGATGGATTTGATTTTGGTAGGATCAACTTTAATTACCTGAAGGGAAATGATAAAGCCAAGGAGCTTTTCTAACAAGACCCAAAAAATACACTTCTTGGGGTTGAGGTAGATATGATAATGGATGAGGCACTCAAAAATAATCTTGAGAATAGCCAAATGGTCTTTTTAGAGCTTAGATTTTTCAATAAGGTCATCCACATAGTCCTCTACAATCTTATGGATAAGGTCATGGAATATGTAAGTCATATCACATTGGTAGGTTTCACCAGCATTTTTTAGTTTGAAAGGCATGACTCTATAGCAGAAGGTCCCCCATAGGGTGGTGAAAGTAGTTTTGTGTTAATCTATGGGGGTAATTAGGATCTGACTGTAACCCGAGAATTCATCCATGAGAGATAACATATCATGATCAGCTATAAGATCAACTATTTGGTCAATGCTTGGTAGAGGGAAGTCATCTTTAGGGCAAGTAAGGTTGAGGTCATTAAAGTCTACATTAGTGCATAGTCCTCCTATGGTTTTCGTGATAGGTATGACATTCAAGACCCATTAAGGATAGTCAATGGGTTGAATTAAATTGATAGATAGGAGGTGTTGAAGCTCTTCTTTGATAAGAAGGGCTATGTGAGGGTGTATGCACCAAAGTTTCTACTTGATGGGCTTGGCATCACGGTTCATGAATATGTTATGGGTGGCAATGGTAGGGTCAATTTAAGGAATTTTTCTATAAGACCAAGAAAATGTTATGCTACAGTCTTAGAGGAAAGAAGGAAAGTCCTAAAGTTTCTCAAAATTGAATGATTGGCCAATTTTGACAATATGGTTATTGTTTGGAATACCCAAGTTGATATCCATGGTGGATTCATTCAACATGGTCTAAGTCTTGGGAGGAAGAGATTTGTGGATGGAAGAATCTGAGGCACCAAGGTAGGTGAGAATGGAATCATCATCTTAGTAATAAATAATATTAATGGTAGGAGAGTCATATCCCATCATCTTAGGATGGGTCAAAGGGATGGTTATGGTTTCCCCCTCTTTTTGATAATTTACAGGTCTGAAGTTGATCATGTTGATGAAAAAAAATTAGGTAGGATGATGTCATCATTCTCACACATAGGTGGAGGAGAGGTTGGTGATGAAGGTTTATCTTCCTCAATAATGGTGATAGTAGGTGGTTTGGTTGGATTCTTGGTGGGTAAAATGACACCAAGGTTGTGTTTCTCATGAGTTTTGCACATCTCAATGGAAATTAACTCATGTGGGCCATTTTCATATCATCCAAGACCAAATCCCTTCTAAGCACACCTATGGAGGTGTGTCTTGGAAAAAATGGCTTGTCTAGATGGGAGAAGCTAGAGGTGAATGGTCAAGGTGAAGAAGAGGTGTTAGAAACACCTAGGGTTTTGTTGATTTCCCCCATAGATGAAATGGTTTTAATATTATAAAGGTCCAAAGGGAATAATGGCCTTAATGTTGGGATCATACTCAAGTTGGCTGTCAAGTTTCACATACTAATGGGGATTAGGGAAAACATTGGGGGTGAGGAGGTGATATTCCCCCAATGAAAGACATTAGAATTTGGATTCTAAGTGTTATGAGGTAGGGATCTAATCAGAGGGGATGGATGAGCTAGTTGATGCCTCATTGGTAGAAGATGTGGGTTCATCCTCTATGGTTGAGGGCTTGTCTTTGGTCGATGAGGGTGTACTAAATGGAGGTATGAGGACATTATTGGGTTGATAGGTTATATTTTATGTTGAGTAGGGACTTGGGTTAGCTTAGATGGTGTTGACCTAGCCTTCATGCTCAAATTTAATGCAACAATGAAGGGTAGAGGAAACAAAACCCATGGAGCAAATCTAAAGTCATCCCAATAAGACATTATATTAGAATTCACCTTCCACTACATAAAAGAGTTTAGGGAGTGTGTGATGTCCTACATGGACATGAAGGATAATAGTTCCTAAGGTAGTGGTCATGGTGTCATTGAAGTAATGAAAAATGGCTCAGATTTTAGACATGACATTGTCTGGTAGGTTGAATTGGTTATAGGCATGGGAGGAGATGATATTAATACTAGCTCCCCATCAATCATGACCCATTTGATGTAGGTTTGGATGATCTAAGTAGTAATAAAGAGATGGAGATCTAGGTCATCTAAATTGATAGAAGGTATTTTTTAATCCTTGAAGGTGACAAGGTTAAAAATTTAAAGATCACCAATAAAGGCTACCAGAGGTTGAAGGTCTTCATGTTGGACCTATACCAATTATAATGCCTCAATCATTACTTGATGATGATGAGGTGAAGTATTAATCAACTCATACAAGGTCATCTTTTTTAGGGTTTGGTGAAGTTGTTTGAGCATCACCCTCCTAATTGATTCAAAGGGGTTGGATTGGGAGGTACTTAAGATAGATACCTTGGGTTTGGATGAAGGTGACTATGTTTGGGTAGGGTTTGGATGAGAGGTAGAAGATGGGTACATCCATGGGATGGACACTTTGGCCTTCCCCTTATCATTTTTTATGCGCTTATGACCATGTGGATGTTATGGATAGAGGAAGGAGTTGGGGTATGTGAATTATTTGGTTCCTCATCACTTTGAGGTGAGAGTGGGGGAAGAGGTAGGTTTTGGATAGTGGTTGTTGGTTATTGGATTGGTAATTGACCCATGGGAGATTCTTCCATTAATAGATCATCCTCATCATAAAGCCAATGGATAATTGTTTGGAGAGATTTGTAGTTTTCTGTGTCATGGCCTAGTGTCTTATGATAAGAGCACACTTAGCAATAGTTATACTATATGGGTTTCAGACCAAGAGGGTCGAATGACCTAATGAGGGTAAGGTCAAGCAAGAAGCTTGTAATAACCTTTGGAAAATAGTCAAGTAGGATTCAGATAAAGGTAGAGAGGTTTTATAGGCTTTGGTCTTAGTTTATAAGATGGAAGTTTTTTTAGAAGTGGGATTGAAGGTAAAAGGTTTGGGTAAGGTCATGTTCTTAGTTAATGGTTTTGGTTTTAGTAAGGTAGAGGTTGATAATTTAGAGGGAAGAGGTTTTAGGGTAGGTGGTCTAGGTATTGATGGCTCATGGAAGATAGGTGTGTCTAAAAGTAAGTGTGCCAGTGTAACCAATAGTGGTGGTTGGGTCTTGGTTGGGACAACTAGATTCCTAATGAGAGTAGAGGGATGAGGCCCCAAGATAGAGGGAAAGGTTTGAGGAAGAAAATTTTTGGCCCTCTGGTCTTTTACTAGCTTTACTTCCTTGGTTGATTTGGTTTGGCATTTGGTTGTTGGTTTTGGTTAGGTAAGCTCCACTTTCAGAGATGTGTGGTTAAGGCTCTGTATAAGGAAGGTGTCAATAATTTTGGTTGGTTTGGTTGTTTTGGTTGAGGGAGGTGATTTGGTTGTTTGGGGTTTAGGGGCATTAGTTGGTTGAGAAATTGTTGGGTTGGTAGAGGTCCTTATCGATTTGGTTGGTAAGATAGGGGTTTGGATAATAGGAGTGGTGGGTTGGTCTACCAAAGGTATGGTTGGAGGTTCTTGCTTGGTGATGTAAGGGAGCCTAGTTGCTCCCAAAAGTTGGCTTGATCCATGTTGGGGTTCGAGAAAAATTATAATTTCTACACTAACATAGAAGATGGTTTGTAGACTAGTTTTGTTCCCTAGATAGTGGACTTGAAAGATAAGCCCATAAGTTGAGAAATGGGAATGGTAACCTCGTCATTTTCCTAAATCCAAGGATACAAGGTTTGGATGGGTGACTCCTCTATGGGAGGTGTATACATGGTGGATTCTCTATGGGAATGACCTCCAAGGAGGTAGTGAATTTATTTGTGGTTGAGGGAGAAGGTAAAATGGGTACTTGTTCTAATATATCAGTAGAAGGAGGGGTTTATAGATCCACTACCTAAATAAGTAGAGGAGGAGAAAGGGGTGATTCCTTGGTTTGGGTCTCTAAAAGAGGGGAAGGTAACTCCACTAGCTCAATAAGTGAAAAGGGAAAAGAATATGTGGATTGGGTTGTAGGTTCTTCAATAATGAACATGTCTAAAACCATGTTAACAGTATGAGCATCATGAAAAAACTCAACCTTGTTTCTCTCATTTTTTGAAGGTGCATGGTCGGGGAAAGGCTGCTTGAAAATGTCAAGGGGTTGGTTTTGAGGTTCACTAGGGTTATATAACACAAGCTCCCCCTTATCAATGAGGGATTGGACAATGATTTTGAAGGTATTACACCTACTAACGTCATGCCTTAATATGCAATGGAATGTACATAGACCATTCTTGTTGTAACAACTAGGTTTAGGATGAGAAGAATCAAATTGTTGAGGTGGTTTGATCGGAGGAAGTTGTATGATGTTGGCCTTCAGTAACTTCTCCAAAATTGAAGCATAATATTTTCTAAGTGGAGTGAATTACTTTGGTTTGTTCTAGTTTTATTTTTTGTGTTTTGCTCTGAAGAGCTAGAGGAATTTGGTTGGCTGATAAATGATGGAGGAATGGTTTTAAAGACAACCACATTTTTAGTTCTATTGATTTTGGTATTGGTATTGGTTTGGTTGCTCATTTTGGAGGAAGAGGCCTCATTGGTCTTATAGGTAGAGTTATTTTTTTTCAATTTTAGATTTCCTTCATCGATAGCTCTATTTTATAGCTTATGTTCCATGATAAAAGCTTTGTCAAAAATTATAAAACTCTATACATGCAATGTATAAGAGATGTGCTTGACACATGCCTGAGTAAAGAGTTTGATCAATTTAGGTTAGGGCAAGGATAAGGAAATTTGGTTGATTAGGTTCCTCCAGTGAGATACAAAATTAGCAATAGATTTATCATTAAATTTTTAGATAGAGTAAAGGTCAGTGATGAAAATATTCTTAGAGATAGTTATTGAAAAGTGATCCAAGAAAATTTGAGATAATTGGGTGATAGAAAAGAGGGAATGTTTGGTTATGGCACTATACTAATCCAATGTTGGACCAGATAAGGACATAGGGAAGGTGTAAAGAAGGAAGGCATCATCATAGGAAATAAAATAACATGTATGCCTAAATGTCCTATGGTGTTTTTGGGGATCTTCCTTACTCTAAAACTTAGATAACTTGGGAAGTTCCCACTGAGGAAGATATGGTCGGATAGGGACAGATGGGTGGATAGGTTTATTACAGATCTTATCATATGATAGAATGTTATGAGCCCAAGAGAAAGATGACTCTAGAGTGGTCATCTTATCCATTAGCTTTTTATTAGATCTATTTTGGGTTGCATACCTGAAAGGTTGTAAGGTGTATACTATTGTGGTGGTTGGGTGACATATTGATAACTGGTATGAGGTTGAGGGGCTACCAAATATTGGTACATGGACACCAGTGGTTAGGTTGATGCTATGTAGGGGTAGGAAAATATAGGTGGTTGGGTAATAGGTAGAGGTACATGCCCTTATGGGTTAAGGAGGTAACCTAGGTTTGGTGTAATTGGAACCTATTAGGTAGGAGTGATGGATGGCTTGGTAATAAAAGGAATGGTAGTGACCTTTATGTTGATTGGTGGTAAGGTAAAAGGTATAGACACCACAAGATTTTGAAATGGGATAGTGGTTGGTAGATTAGAGGTAGCCAAAGGAAGGTTGGAAATGTTAGTGGTAGGTATTCCCATGGTGAGGGGAGTATAGGTGGCTAGTAGTTGGGTTGCTCCTAAGGTAGAGGAGTTATTGGTGGGGGTGGAAGGTATAAGGGTGTTTGTAGATTGGGCAGGTTGGTTTTCCATAGTAGTATCAAAGGGATTTTTAGTGGATGAGGAAGCTTGAGAAGTCAATGGTTGGGTGGCAATTGTGTAAATAGAAGTCTTTCCCATAAGGTGGGAAGGTATGCTATAAGGTGGGTCCATAGATGGAACTGAAGTAGGGCTAAGATGGGGAATAGTGTTAAGGTAGTGTTTTAGGGCCATAGGATTGTTATATAAGAAGGTGGAAAAGTCTGTCTCTTTGGGGAACTTCCTAAGGGAAAGGAGGACTTCTTGAAGGGTGAGGAGAGTCTGTTAGTTTAGAGATGTAGTCCATGATGAGGGGGTAGAAGAGGTCCATTGGTTTGGTGATGGGTTCTATTCTGCTAAGTTCCTTCACTAATAGTGAGTTAGAACCATCCAAAGTAAGGGAAAGAGAATGCACAAACAATCTCACCACTCAAAGAGAAGACAAAAAATGATCAAGAAAAGAAATCACACTCTTCCTAAAGGTTATTTTTAGTCTCTCTTTTGGCTTATGCCTTAAGCTTTCAAGAAATTGTGTGACAGATGTTTGGCTTGTAAAATAGGTACTAGAGAGGAAATATATGGATGGTTTTAGGTTGTTTAGGCATTAAAAATGAATCTATATTGGAAATCAATATATGGCTTGGTATTAGGGCCTACCCCCTCACTTCACACACTACAGTGATAAGGGTATAGGGTGCTTAGCCAATATATACTAATTTTTAGAGTTTATAATCAACTAGAGAGATGATTTGGTTCTCCCTTTGGTAATGATCTCCAAGTAGGATCATCAGGAAAGGGTAACATGACTATTAGGTGATGAAATCCTAGTTGGGCCTTGTCTCAATTTTTTTGATGTTTAATTGATGAAAGTGATTTGGTTTAGTGTGTGCAACAAAAGTAATTCTACAATCAAATAACTTGGCTTTAATTTAGACTATATGAGCTAAAATTTCAATCAATCAATGTATGTAGTTAATTTTAATCCCAAAATAAATTTTAGTTTCATTTATAAGCACAAAATAGGGAGAAGATTACACAAATGCAAATAAAAGAGACTCGAGAAAAGACTCAAGGTGCCACTGGGTGTGCCATAATATTTTAGAGAATTTTAGATTATATTTTGAGAGAGGAAGAAGAAGAAATTAAATATGGGTATGGTTGAAAAACCTATTTGATTGTGCATGAAATTATCATATTATTATGAATAACTCCTCTTTGCCTTGGGAGGATGACTTGTAAATAAGACAACACAAAAAATATATTTTTTTAGATAGATAGTTGGATGGATTGACTAACACTAACTAGATCTCAAAAGTAAGAGCTTCCTTAGGGGCTATCGATCCACATATTTTAAGCAATTAATTTTATAAATATAATGATAAATTACTTTCACCAATAATCAAAAGGTATTTAAATTGAACACAATAAATGCTTGATAAAGGAATAGACTAGAAATGACTAATATAGCGATAAACAAGTCAACACTAGTGTTAAATGGGTCAAGTTTGCTTCAAAAAATTAGAAGCAAATTAGGCAGGGGTTTGTGAATAGGTAAGGACATAGAAAATTGGGTTTGGTTGAGGCTAAGAGGATGGAAATAACTTGATGTTATTTTATACCTCAGTGATCATCGATAGTTAAGGTGACCATCAATGGGGTAGTTGGATAGATCATCGGTGGTTAAGGTGACCATCAACAATTACTTTGTATTGGAGGTTGGTAATAAATGGCTGATTGAAGGGATCACAAAGTTGGATTCTAAGAGATGGGTTGGTGTTAGGCTGATTTTGAAATAGAAATAAAGTAAATGAGTATTAGAAAACAAGTACTTATCTTGGTGTGAGGTTGATTTGGTGATTGATTGAGATGATTGGCCTATTGGTGGATTCTAGCATGATTTTGATAAAGTAACGGTACTCTATGCTTTGGAAAATAAATGGTGGCAAGTTGGCTCTCTAACATGATGGCAAGATAATTGATGATGATTAAATTAAAAAAAATAAAACTTTGGGTGCATAAGATTTTGATAACAATTACAGATGATATTCACCTCCTTACTCTTCTCTTCTTATATGTATAAGCAAGAGGTTCAAGTAGAGGTTCAATTGGGCTATCTAATTATAAGTCACTCATGCATGAATTCACACATGGATGAGGACAAGTTAAATTTATAAAATTAAGGAGAGGTGACTTACATGTAGTTTATGAGGATGGTGCACCCTAACCATCAGTGGTTAGGGTGACCATTGGTAGTCATCCTGACCATCGATGGTTGAGAGCCAAGATACAAAGTGGAAAAAAAGGTAGGTTAATTCAGTTGATCAAACTAACCATCATTAGGCTTGATTATGGGTCAAAGGGTCAAATTGGTCCCAAGGGGGTCCTAAGGTGGTTTAGGGGTGTTTTGACATTTAGAATCATAGTGTATATATTTTTGGCATCTACACCTCCAACTAATAAAAATTCTAATAATAATCCCATATTTTCTCAAAATAATCATAATAATGTGCAAAAACTATTGTCATTATCAAAAATTCAAAAATGACTTCTAATACATCTACCATGAGATCTTGACCCCATTCATCCTATGAATACATGGTATGATCTAAATAAATTTTGTTGGTTTGATGTAAGTTGGGGCCATTCTCATGAGACTTATAGACAATTAATAAATATTGTAGTTAGGAATATAGAAAGAAAATAAATATTAATGAAATAAAGACAAAATTAAACTACAAAAAACACAATATAAGATAGACATAGATTTAGCATTTTTAACTAAATTTTGATTTAGGGTTTTTATCCAAAAACCCCTACCAAAGGGGCTTCCAAATAGGTTTCTACCCCCCTTTCACCCCCATGATGACCATGATTAGATCAGAT
This sequence comes from Torreya grandis, assembly GCA_037957365.1. Classification (NCBI taxonomy): domain Eukaryota; kingdom Viridiplantae; phylum Streptophyta; class Pinopsida; order Cupressales; family Taxaceae; genus Torreya; species Torreya grandis. The sequence continues at coordinate 2,528,025 of JARHVA010002048.1, forward strand.
CAGATTGGGGGGTGGGCGCGTTGCCGCCCCACACCCCCTATTGGGAACTGGGCATTATAATAAGATCAAGATCTACCATCCAACACTTGTTATGGATTTTCTACTTGGTTCCAACTTTGACCATGGATACCTTATATTAAAACATCAACAATCTTGTGACATATCACTTAATCTCATGAGACTCAAACTAAAAATCAAGATTTAAACCAAGATAATGGTCATTTATCTATCTACAAATATCCCCTATATAATAACCAAGATAACATTGATTAACCTACCCTAGCTTCTAAAAATAATTGAAGTCTTGTAAACATTAACACCAATGATTAAATTATGGTTAATATGACTAATATGAGAAGAGTAGTTGATTATATTGATTCAATCCTAACACCAAACCTTCACACCTCTTAAACATTTCACATTATTCCAAACACTTCCCCATCCAATATCATAGAGTTAGGGTATGAGGAACCAACACACATAAAATTACCACCCCTAACAACACAAATTGACCATACCTATCATACCATATATAACTTATATTCTTTCCCAAATTGTCATACCTCAAGAAAACATCCCTTAAACTCGAAACAATGTTTCTTCTACTTAACCATAATAAATACCTCAACAAACAACCACATCACCTAAGGTCAATCAAACTAATTGAAACCAACCTAAACCAACCATACCTTATCAACATAAATTTCATTGCATATCCCACTCCCATTCAAAGGATCTATTGCAATACTACAGGCCTCTATCTAATAATCCTCTCATAGTTATGATGAATGGGATCCTATTATGTAACTTTCCCATCTCCTATCTCAAATTCCATTCTTAGAGATTATGAGAACTTCTCCCCACCATCATAATCTCCTAATCCAACTATTATTCAAAATGAATATCCCTCATCCTACTCCTATAGGGAAAAGCTATCTTATCTGAATCTAAAGATAACATACTTTAACAATGTGAAGAGATGTCCATATATGTTGATGAAATATTTTACACTTCTCTCTCACTTAAGTTTTTGTAATCTCTTATATGGTTCCTGATGAGATATTGCTTCATTCAAATGATCCTCCTTTATTCATTAGCATTCAAATAGGTGATATCCAATGTAAGCATGATTTAATTGATGAAGGCTCAAGTACTTGTGTTCCCTTGACATAATTAAAATACTTGGACATTCTAAATGTAGCCTAAAATCCACATATAGTACTTTCCAAGGCTATGATAGAAGATAAATACCTCCTCTAGGTTGTGTTTGGATTCCCATTACCATTCCTCTCATTTCCATCTATGTGAAATTCATGATATTTACTCTTCACTTTCTTACAATATCTTACTCAGTTGACCTTGGATTCATCGTATGAGAGTAGTTGCTTCATCCGCATGCCAATGTGTCAAATTCCCTTACAATTGTTCTATACAAAAAATTCAAGGGAACACAAATCATTAGAATTTTAAACAATTCCAAGTATGAGGTGTCTTTAAAATACCCACCCTTGAACCCTAACCTAGCATTCCATTTTGTGAATCCCAACATTTTAACTATCCCATCAACTCCACTAGAGGTTATAAGGGTCATCTAGAATTAATCAAAAACAGTCCACTTAACCTCTTAGACTCTAATGATGATGAACCAAATGAGATAAGCCTCAAGGTCAAAACTTTTGATCTCTCCCTAAACATAATCTCTCAACATCCTCCTTCTCTTCAACCTCAATCCCATCAACAATATTTTGATGACATACTGATTACTTTAACATAAACTAGAAATTCCATTCACCATGCTTCCTTAATCAACAAAATAGTTCACGCATGTACTATCGACTTATACACACCTGATTATGATGATGGATGATCTTTAGATGACCCATTTTTAGTTAGACTCATCCAAGGTAAGATTGCTAAGGTTATTAGATATTATTCTTCTTTATTTTAGTCTTTCAATTCTTCTTCTATCTTCCTTCTCTTATAGTATATAATGTTAGTTTTTCCACTACTATTCATAGGTTAGAGATGGAGCATTCACAATTATGCCTCTAGTCGCAATAGATCATCTCAGGAGTATGATCATGGATCATACCATGACATGACCTTACCATTTTTATAGATATCATGATCTTTCTAGTATGTGTCCTTCATAGATGTTAGCCACTTTGTTTAGACCCAATGCACAACCAGCCTTACCTACATATGAACCTAGTTCAATTTTTGTTCCAGCTTCTCCCTTCCTTGGTGATGGTCTTATACCATTACCTAAGCTTGATCCCTTACCCACATAACGGGAAAATGAGCCTTATTTTGATATTCATATATTTTTTGGTCATTAGAATAAGGATTATCATCTATATTAGGAACTACAAGCTTCTTCTTCTACCACTTTAGCTAGGAAACCTCCACAATCTACTAATAGACATATTTGTTACTTCTATGTAATAGAAAACCATTCCTCTACTAATTTTTGAAAGCTTAGGTAGTAATTTGACATATTATGACCAATCATTATCCAACCCAAAGACAAGACTATACGACCTCCCAAGCTACTTCCAGAGTACATCCCTAAATATGGGGAAGTCTATTATCTTTGGCATTAGTGTTCTACCCATCATACTAATAGGTGTTGAGTGCTTTAGTAGTATTTCTGAGATTTCCCATAGTCTACACCAACACTAATTATTCCTCCTACTACAGGTCTCCCATGAGTGAAGGCTCCTTCTCTACTGGTTACACCTCTTCCTATATTTATAGATACCATTCATATTAAGATACCTATTACTTACATCGAGTATACCACATAGGAGGTACCACATGAGCATCACTCTTATTATACTATACCTAATTTTTTAGTAGATATGATATGCAAGGAAGTCTTTTCACAACCTTTCATGAAGATTGATGAGACTCTAACTAACATTAAAATTCAACTACATAGGGATGTGTCAAATGTTATGGATAACATTTGTGGTTAGATCTATCAATATTTGTGCACACATCATGGTGTTCTCTCACATTATTCATCAAGCTATTACATGATTCAAATAAAATTCATGATTCATTTATATATCTTATATTTTTTACTAGTTGTTGATTTCACTTATCTCTTTTGAGTGAACCATAAGATTATGCTTTATGTGTTTTACATGGTTTCATTCTCTTTAGCTTTTTATTATGGCTTATTATCAATGTTTTCATGTATTCAAACATATGCTTATGGTTTCAATTATTTCACATGGATTAATTTATTTTCTCTTTGATGATTGTTTGATATCTTTTAAACTCAAATAAATATAATTATTAGAGTGACCTGTTTATAAAACCAGTATTCCCTTAGTCTTTTATCTTTACCATATGATCAGTTAGCAAACATGACTTCTCATTGTACTGCTTCTATACATTGATCTACTTGATATCCCTTTTTCCATTATCTTTTTTTCACATACTAAGCATACATATGGTTAAAACTTGAGATTACATATTGGTTCATAGGTAATCCTAAGTTGTTTAGTCAATCATATCTCTAGTTAGTCTCCTATAAAAAATTCCAAAGCTCATTCATGTGTATCACTTTTGTCACTCATGTTGATTATTCCAAATCTGTATGGAGGAGGAATCATGAAATCCATAAAATTTTAAAATTCAAATAATTTATACAAAAGGCAATGATCCAAAATAAAAACATCAAAAGTCTATTCACACTAAAATATGTGATTTCATATGTCTAGTACATCTCCTGTCCTTAATCAAAGCTTAAAATCCATAGTTGGCCTCATGATAGAGTTGAGGTCCATTGGGGTGTGGTAAGCCAGTAGATTGGGATAGGAGAATAAAAAAATTATAGTGTTACCTAATTTCTCACACAAGTACCCAATATTCACAGTAAATCGATGATTTTGTAAGAGGTCTTGAGGAATGGGGAATGTGTTATAGGAAGGTAGGTCCATTTTAGTTTCTTTTTTAATTTAACCTTCACGAGTTGATATTAGTATTCCACATATTTTCCTATATAGCTTTGCACTTATTGTGAACATGTATATATTGTATTTTGATGGTCACTAGCCTCTTAGTGTCTTTCCTTCTTACCTAGTATGCCTCATGTTTACTAAGATTTTCTCATAAATTCATATGTCATGCTTTTTACACTCCCTATTTCATTAAAACAATTAGAATATTTCTCCTTGATGAATATTGTTTGTTAACTGATCATACCCCTAGGGTTTTCTCTTTATGAGTTGCATTGTAATACCTTAGAAAGGACTAGGCATTCCTCACAAAACATTCCCTTATTTTTTCTCCTTATTACCACTCACTTCATTAGTGTTCATCTTTTGATTTACAATGTAAAACCTTGGATATGACCAAACATTCCTCACAAATTACCACATTCAATCCCCTTAATTTATTCTAACATTTATATCCACCTGATTGGTGTTGACCTTGTGATTTACAATGTAAGACTTTGGATAGGACTAGGCATTCCTCACAAATTAATTCATTAAATCCATTTAATTTATTCCAGTATTTATATCCACATCATTGGTGTTTCCTTTGGGAGTTGTAGTGTAAGACCTTAGATAGGACCAAACATTCCTCACAAAATATTTCAATAAAATTTCATACTATGACCAAGTCATAATAATATTACATGCTTCAAATTTGAGATAGTTTGTGTTACATTATGATTTACACATAATTTACATACTTCCCATATTGATTTAGCATATTTTATGCTTACTTCATAAATTCTTCACTTTTATCTTCTTATTTTCCAATTGCATGTATGTTTACAACCATTTTATTAAAGTTCTCATACTTCTCATCTTAATTTGATTTATACTTACATTTTGTTTTTCTTTTCATACTTTCCATCTTGATTTAGTATGAATTATTAAATTTATTGTTTTTTTTATACCATTGATTTTCACATGTTTTTCACTTTATTAAAAAAATTCATACTTCCCAACTTGATATAGTATGACTTATATTTAGTTTAATTTGGTGTATTTTTTACTTATACATTGTTTGAAACATCTTGTTACCTTTTACTTAACTAATTTGTTTTACTATATTTATTCATCCTGTGTTTTACACATTTCTCATTGTGATATAGTGTTTATTACATTTTATGATTATTTATATACTTTTCCAAATCATATACTTTTATTTTTAACCATGCATGTGTATCAGATAATGCTAGAAAAGAAAACATAAATAACATATTTCACATATCATATAAAACAAAAGTAAAATACATGTACTAGAAAGGAAATACATCCATCAATAACATTAGTACAAATCATAGATCAATACATGTCTATATAAATATATATAACATGAGTCTAATACAACATAATTCAATAGCTATATATCTAAGGTTATGCTCCATCATGTCTATCTTTTGAATAAGCCACACTACCCATAGATGCCTATGACTAACCTTTATGAATAGTATGTTATAAAGAGGTAGTATAAGATATCAAAAAATTTATTTATCCTTATATATTAGCCACCTAGGCTTGCACATATCCAAGATGTACAGTCATCACCATATGGGTAGTTCACTCCTATGCCAATGCCTGATAGGCTCAAGCCTCTCCCTTACTATCTCCTATAGGTAGTTATATGCCATATCCTTATTCATGTAACTATCAAACTACCTCCCCAACAAATCAAAACTATCTATCATAAGTTAGTGCAGATTATACCATAGGATCCACCAAGGTAGATGGCTCATAATGTGACAACACCCCATCCAAAATATCATGATGTGTAGACACAATCATGGCACCCCATCTGATATCCTACATAGCAGCACCTATAAAACACAAAAAACAAATATAAATCATATCTCATATCTCACACATATATATATGTGTGTGTGTGTGTGTGTGTGTGTGTGTGTGTGTGTGTGTGTGTGTGTGTGTGTGTGTGTGTGTGTCCAAATCATATATCTATACTAAGTACATAAAAAAATACAACTAGTGATCTATGTCAAAAACTTAAAAACTAAAAGAATTTCTTACTAACACCAACGTCACCAACTACGGTCTCCCCATTAGCCTGACCACTGATCAGCTCCTCTATAAGATACCTCCATGCAAGTACAAATACTAGAGTCACCACCCATGTGCACTATGGTCCTCTCTTTAGCTACATATCTATGGGCTATCTATGCCTAACCCCTACCATAGGATTTTCATGTGTGGTATCTCTCTCATATGTCCTCTCCCTTTGATAATTCCTCCATATCCTATGTGATTGTGGCAGCTGTTATAGTCCCTATTGTGCCTCTAAAACTTCCTCTCCTACATCCTCACCCTCAACATCATAAACTATCACATCCTTTATCTCAAGTCTAGCCACCCCTTGTTATTATGCCTAACCTACCCATGGTTTCACTTGTTAAGGTTTAATGATAGGTATCTCTATAGGTACTCTTTCACCCCCTCTACCTATAAGATCTCAAGCATGTCATGCCCAATAAGAATACACTAATAGTGGATCCATTAGATGTGGTAAGCCCATTTATCTAGGTATACGAGCTACAAGATGTGGCTCTATGTATGAGGTATAATGTCCAGTAATATGAACATGCACCAACCCAATATCCATAGTAACCCTAGATGATCAACTAGCCACAATATCAGTATAGGGTTGACATACTATCTGACCATGAGTAATGGTTTGCAAAGCCAGGGCATGGGGAACAACATGCACTACATGATCCTACCACAATATCACCACCTAAGGTAGCCTATCATCTACCACATGGGGAAACCTAATTAGTTGATACATAAGAAACCTCTCACGAATCCAAGTACTCAAAAAAACTCATAAGCCTCATAATCTTCTTCCCTCGGGTCAACATACCATATATGTCATGCATGAGTTTCACCCACATGACAAAACCTAAATTATATAAAGCATCCTGCTCTAATATAGACTGACATAAGGCTACCACATATATTAGTACCTTCCCATTTAATTTATGACATAACACACACACTTTCAAAAGTCATATCACAACCTTTCAAATGTTTGGAATGACAAAGATATATACATCAAATAAACTAACCTGTAATCTATGGTAAATCCTATCTGAGCCAGTTGCTTAAAAGGATAGTGCTTGAATCTCATCTTTTACTTATGGTGCATCATAAATTATAGGAGTATTGACAATGGGAATTCCAAACAAATCATGGACATCCTCCAAGGTGATGCCCACCTCTATGGTATCCCCCTACACCTCCCACCAAAAAGTGTTGGTCAGTTTCTCCCATGCTCCTAAGAACATGATGACCAAATCAACACTAAGAAGGATATTTTGTATCTCCATGATGCCTCTAAATCCTAGGGAAACCATCCATGATCATTCCACATCTAATAGTCATTCTATTAAATATGGTAGCCATGATGCATTCACTAGGCATCAAAATCTCCATCATCTCTGTAAAATGTTAAACAACATAGAATATATTATATCTTAGTATAAAAATGATAAAATACATTCTTAAAATTCTTAAATTATTATAAATTAAATACTTCATTAGCTTGTTCTTCCTATTTTTATATTTTCACCCTTTTCCTACATAGATGACCCTTTTTATATTAAATTGGCCCTGCCACTCCTCTTTACCATCTATGTCGGCGCTATTCTACATAGTCATTCCATTCCTATAAACACAGTTAGACTTTTAATTCTAAATCAACCCTTTCCCATCCTTTTCATACTATATCAACCCTCTGCTATGCATTCAACCCCATTTAATAGATCATATCATCCCCTTAATACATATTTCATTAGCTAAAATGTATTAAACCTACCTTGTCCATCTTTTTAACTGAGTCAGCGTTTTATACACAGGTGGCCATCTCCAACAATACTAAGTCAACCTCATGCTATGTGGTGAATCACTTTTTTTCCTCTCACCTTTTCCAACTAATTCAATAGAGTTGATTTTGTTCAAAATCTATGATACTTTTCAACCATTTACCATAAATGACTTAGGTATTTATTAGTCTAACTCTTTCCTACCCAATATCTCATTTTGTTCCTAGTTTACCTAAAAATTTTCCTAGGGCCATTTTTGATACATACATTTCCTCTAATACCTATTTTTATATATCTATATTAATTTCAAATAATATTGCATATAAAATTAAAATTAATGCACCCTTACCTGAGTTGTATTGGTTGTGGCCACTAGGTGTCCTCCACATCATAGTTGTCATCTCCTCACCATGGTCACTCTTTAGTCTCAAATAGGTCTCTCAGAATAGTATTTTCTTAGAATAATAAATATTACAAATGAATTAATTTTCACCTTATTTATATTTACTATTCAAAATTATTTAAGTATTAATTATTTACCACCAGACTCTATTTTTCACCCATAACTTTGTTTCTACTAGCCATTTTTTTGAAGTGAAAGATGATTTAGAATCCTGACATCGTAGATAATTTTTCTACACTAAGGTAAGTAAAGGTATGTATTTTTCAATTCTATCTTTTCATTGATATTATCTGATTCTTACTAAAATTTACTTAGCTCAACATTGTGTGTTGCTATGTTCTTTTCCCAAATCACTAGCTCATGTTACAAATACATGACACGTGATGAGCATTGAGTGGGGCATATGTATACACATAATATTTTAAAACTTTATCAATTACTAATGCTTTCTATCTTGTAGGAACCCATTGAGTCTCAATCTATCTGAGTGCACAACTTAAAGAGTCTATTGGGATAAGGGTGGGCAGAACATTAATGCTTTAAAATATTATTGTTCTCTATACCACCACTTAAAACCAACACAAACCTCTCCTATACATTTTTATAAGATTTGAAACCTCCCTTACACACTACTCCAAGAAATTCACTACCTCAAATTGCCCCTACCTAATTTAAAACCTCTTTTTGTCATCCTCTAAATATAGTAGAATGAGTTAAACTTGTTCTAAGAAATGATCACATTATAGGACTAAGTCAATCCATCTAACTTAGTCTGGGACCTAACTATTTTATTTCTTAAATAACTAGATCAACTGGGCTAACTCTATTGGCTAAAATTTTGGAAGGATTTAGGATTAGATCTATCTATATAAACACATCCTTCATGTCATTTTCATAGAGAGAGAGAGAGATATAATCATTCATTTTTACATATACTTATCCACGATTCTACTTGAGGAGTCATTGCTTAGGGTTTCATACTTTGTTTGGAGAAAAGAATCTTATCTTATGGGAAAAGTCTTTTGGATGCATATGAGAATTCTTTTAGCCTATATCTGACCTATATTTTTTATCCTTATGAACTAAAACAACCTCTTGTAAAGCACCATTGGCCAAAGGAGAGATTGAGGCTCTATGGGTTCATCTTCAAGGTAAGTATTCCTAACTCTTGCTCCTCTTTTAATAGTAGATAGATTTGTACATGTTCTTCTTTACATGTTTAATTTTATGTTTATTATCCCTCATTTGTGCCACAAGATTTGGTGAGTACTAGATTAGTTTTACATTACTTTTTTATTTACTTTGTTAGAAACCATAGGGCCTAGCTAGGGTTATTGTGTGGTATTGCTCGACTAGAGGATTTAGAACCCTCTCTAGTGATATTGTGTGGTAAGATACCCCTTAATTTGATCTAGTTGATTCATATTGGTCATTATCTTGATTATCTAAATGTACCAAAAATTGGAAGGGATAGCTTGATTTATCTTTTATGATCTAGGATTTTTTTGTCAATCAACTTCACTTTCCCTTATATACAATTTCCATATCATTCATATCTCATCAAATACTAAATCAGAACCTAAAGGTTATGTACCCTATATTAATCCACCATTATTACATAACCCATGGGTAATTAAATAAATCTTGGTTATGTCATCTTATACAGCCATGGGTAATTTAAGTAATCATGCCTATGGCATCTTATGCACCTTCTATGCAACTTAATTCAACACAACCCATAATACCAACAATAAATATTATTTCCCCTTCTTATGATTGTACTAAACAATCTAAACTATCATCATATAAATCTATACAACCAAACTCAATTAAGACAAATCTTCCTCAATCATCACCTAGAATACAATCTAGTGAACAAACAATTAAAATTAATGTGCATCTTATTTCTTCAGCTCAACCTAATCTCACTAATACATAATTTTTATCTAATACTTTCCCTGACATTATCTTAGATGCTAAAGCAACTGATGTGAGACAAATACATTCTTAATATGATATCAAAGATAATTAAATCATTAATATTTAAGTAGGTGTTGAATATTATGGACCTTTAACCATGCTTCCTAATGATGAAGCTATAATAGAGATCTTTCATGCTAAAGAACTTCAACTTCCATGTCAACATTATACGCTTGGAAATTTTCAGCAAAAGGTTCCTTGTTTAAACAATTTCATTGGTCATGTGGAACCCTAAACACATCTTATTTCTTACCTTCCTCTTTCTACATATCATTTCCAAATTACAAATGTTATTATTATCAATTAAACTATAAAAATCAAATACAATATGCCTACATGTCCTTGACATAGTACCGTCTCTAAAGAGCTAATTCCCAAATAACACAATATTTTTAGTCTCTTTTTGGACAAATATAATGAATCCTTCACTTGTTCATATAAGGGAATGCCTAGAATTGATCCTTAAATTATTTTCCATAATATCATCACCTACTTAGATGCCAAACCTATATGATAAAAACAACAAAAATTATCTCCTAAAATTTTTACCTTGTGTCATAAAAAATCATCAAACTTTTGGATGTTAAATTCATTAAACCTACGGACTATTTGTAATGTGTCCCAAACATTGTCCTTGTTTGTACAAAATAAGCTTGGTTATTCATATATACATCAACTTTCACAATCTACATTTAGCATGTCTAAAAGATAATTTTCCTGTTGCCATCAATCAATGCCATTGTCGATTCTACTACTAGTTACAAAATGTTATCACTCATGGATGGTTTCTTAGGATATAACCAAATTAACATAGCTCTTAAAGATCAAAATAAAATAGCATTATCCATATAATGGGACACATATTGTAATGTTAAAATGCCTTTTGTTCTAGAAAATGTCAGAGCTACCTATCAATATGCAATGACCCATATTTTCATGACCTTATTCACAAAATCATCAAAATATATGTAGATGATCTCATTTCCAAATCTAAACATCATAATACTCATCTTCATGATTTAGATATCATCTTTTATTGACTCATTAAATACAAAGTTAGATGAAACCCCTTTGTTTCATGTAAATTTTCACTTTAAGTTCTGAAGAAAGAGAAAAAAGAAACATGATACGGGTGTGGTTGAAAAACTTATTTGGTTGTGTGCACATTGAATCCAAATGTTTGTGAGATCTCCTCTTTGGCTTGGGAGGAAGACCTATAGATAATAAATCACTAAAGCAAACTTATTTTTTAGATAGATAGTTGGGTGGATTGCCTAGTGATAACTAGATCCTAAAAGTGAGAGCTTACTTAGGGGCTATTAATCCACACATTTTAAAAAATTAAATTCATAAAATTGGAAAGAAGGTACTTGCATCAATTAAAGAAGATTACCAAAACTAAACATAAGAATGCTTGCTAAGAAAATAGACTATAAATGATCAAACTAGTGATAAACTAAGTAATACTAGTGCTGAGGGGTTGGGGTATGCCTTAGAAAATTTAAAAGTGGTCTATGAGTGGTCAAAAACATAGAAAATTAGGTTTGGTTGCGGGTAGGTGGGCAAAAATAGCTTGCTAATTTTTACTACCATAGGTGATCATCAGTGGTTAGGGTGACCATCAATGGTTAAGGTGACCATCAACAATCAAGGTGACCATTGGTATTTTAATAGACCATCAACAGTTGAGTCAACCAACGATGGTTACTATGTAAATTATGGGTTTGATAAATTACTAAATGATGGGATCCAAAAGATGGATTCTAGGAGTTAGGCAAGGATTGAACTAAATTCAAAATGGAAATAAAGCAAGTGAATATTTATAAACTAATACTTGTCTTACCATAAGTTGATTGGGTGGGTGGTTGGTGTAGTTAGCCTATTGGTGGAATTTGGTTTGATTTTGATAGAGTAACGATACTTGAGCTTGGTTGAGAGGTGATGATAAGTCAAATCTTAATAAGATGGATGATGATACTTGATAACATTGATGACACTAATTGACCTACAAAAGAAAAATCCTAAATACTAAGCTCCTTATCATTACTATAGATTATTTGACCTCCTAGGCCTCTCTCTCTTATAGGCACAAGCAAGAGGTGGAAGTGAAGGTGCAACTAGGCCATCTAAATATAATTTTTCCATGCAAAGGTTCATAATAGTAATTAGATGAGTTTATATTTAGAAGAGGTTAATTAAGATTATGTGCTTTTGTAAAGAGGTAGATCTTGACCATCGATGATCAGGGGTTCCCAAGGTTGGCCATCAATAGTCACCCTGACCATCAATGGTTAGGGTCTAGAGGAAAAGGGTCTTGAAGGTCAAGTTGAGATAGTTTGTTGAAACTGAGTGCAGATGAGCCTGGTAAGGCTAGATTGGTGTAGGTTGGTCCCAAGGGAGTCCTAAGTAAAGCTAGGGGGATTTTTGATGTTCATAAATATATATGCGTAGATTTCTAGTGTCTATATTTTGCCCCTTTTTGTTGTGTGGCTTCTGTGAATGAGTTTCAAAACAAAAATAGAGTATGGGTCAAGGGTCTAGTTGCCCTAAGAATAGGAGGAGGTGTTCCCCCTCAAAATAAGAGTGAATGAGGGAAAATAAAAATTAGGTATGGGTTTGATAAGTGGTATATGGTTAGTCATGAGGTGGTGACACAAGGTTAGGCATTTGAAATGAAAACTTGTGTACAAAGTGTGACCAAAAAGTATGATAGCCAAGATCATGCAAAGACTAAAATTTCTAATGTTGGTAAAAATTAAGGGTTGGTGCAAATAAATCAAAGTGACAATTGAACCACATGACTGCTTGTAGGCATGGTAGTTGGGAACACTCATAAATGCAAGTCTCCTAAGTGATTTCTATGTTTCTAATGGGTATCCAAGGTAGGAATTACTCCCAGAGAAAACACAAATGGGTCAAGTACCACAGGTATCTAAGGTAGAAAGTGCTCCTATTGAGACATATGTGGGTTAGGTATGTATGAGGTGGCATAAGTTCAAAAATACTCAACATGGCAATGCTATCATTACGATCAAAAGACTAGGAAAAAAGTGTCACAAAATTGCATGCAAAATGGGCTAAAATAGACCAACAATGAGGTGATGAGGTGGTCATATTTATGGGAGAATATCATCTCTAAAATTATACAAAACCTAATTTAGGTGTGTTAAGATTTAGCATATGAAGTGAAAATTAGAAAATGGGGTTTCTTTTTAATCGATGGTTATTTTTCTTTCTTGTTTGATTGAGCTCTGATGATTCTGATGCTATGTGAAGAGGATGATTTATGAGGTGGTATTTTATAATTGGTTGGAGACATTTGGGTTAATTATGTGGGCTCAAAATATAGGGATCACAATGACACAAGGTAGTTAATCATGGGATTTGACCATGATAGAGGTCAAGGAATGAGGTAGAGGGTGCCTTGAATTTGGTAGCTAGGTTTAATTTATGTAATTTAAATTTAGTTGGGTGGTCTAGACTAGGTTGTGAATGCTTTATTTGGGTTGTATACCCTAGGTGGGGTTGTAGGGTTATTGGGTAAATTTATGGGTTTATGGGGTGATTTGGGTAGGTTGTAGGCTAGGTGTTTAGGTATGTTTATTATGCGTTTTAGTTATTGTTTGTGTTTATGAGGGTTTGGGAATTCCATCTTTGGAATGCCCATAGTGATCATCAATGGTTAGGTCAAACCATTGATGGTCAATAACCTAGGATATAGGGGTCCATGACCATCGACAGTCAGCATGACTACTAACAATTGGGTAGGATAGGTTAGGGTTTTTTAGGTTTATAGGGATAAGGTAAGTTTTTAAGGTCAAGGTGAGTTTTTAGGGTTAGGGTAATGGTCTAGTCAAGATAAGATTAGGGGTAAGGTCTGGTTGAAGTTTCAAAGTTTGTTAGGGAGATATGAAATCATAGGCCAATCTCATCTGTTAGGGGGTAACATAGCTGGGAGGAGATAGGTAGGAGTGATAGGGAAATAGGTTAGGTGTCAATAAACTAGGGTAAACAAGACTAGAATTAGTAACTAAGCCAAATTTTTTATATATATAGGCCAAAGAGTAGATTTAGATGCATGACTATGTGTCATGCATCTTCCCCAAGCTTCAAAAGGGGATGATCATAGAGGACTAGGTACATATGGATGAGGTAGGGTTGGGGGTGATGACGCACTATTATCACATGCCCAAAGATGTATCCATGATCATATCACTCATTGATAGATGGGATCCTACTATGAACACCTTCTTATTACTGATTAGGGAGATGACTATTCTCTTTGAGGACATACATAGGATCACTTAATTCCCACTACATAGTGAGGTGATATATCAAATTGAGTAGGAGTGTGATTGATTTATTGAGTATTTTTTTGGGGATGATAGTGATTAGGTCTAATGGCACATTGGCAATTCAGTTACTCAACATTGTATGAGTGAGCTCCAGAGGAGAGGAGACTTATTAAAATGCTCATGATTGTGATGTCATGCTTTGGGCTCTTGAATTTGAGTAGAAATAGGTTTTTGTATGTGTTACTAGGTGTATTGGTGGAGTTACTTCTTGGTAGGACTATGTTTGGTTGGGTTCTAAATTTTTTTGTACAAATCTATAGGGGGATGTGGGGGTTGATGCACCATAGGAGATATAGCATCAACATTGGTCTAATTCTTCATTGCTGGACTTATGAGCATATTCAAGTTTTTAGACATATGGGATTTCCATGGGTAAGGTACATGTAATATGAGTTCCCTATTAGTTTTATGAGATGGATGGATGATTTGGTTGCATCAAGTGTAGGAGGTGGAATCCATGATGTTGATTGGTTTAGGGGTGCACTAGGTACATTAGTAGCTAGACACATCATCTGGAGGCCATATATATAGTTTTTGATATGGATAGGTTATAGGAGGTAGACCCTTACCATTCAAAGTTACAAGTGGATAGTGTGTAGATGAGAGGGTGAGGTTGAGTTGATTCCATTTGATAGGGTGTATCAATAGTTCAACTTGAGATAGGGTGTATCGAGTCTATTTCCCTAGTATAAGAGGTAGGATTTAGAGGGTTGTTACTAAAGCTAGAGCCTACTCTGATAGTTCTAGAGGGTGGTTTCAAAGAGATTATTGTTAGGGCCCTTATGGATTATTTTAGGTATGAAAATGGTTACATGACTTGGTACCAGATGATATATGTAGCTATAGATGTTGGTGTGGATAATGGAGGCATGATGTTGATGGATATAGATCCAATAAGCCATGATGGATAGGTAGGGGCAGAATTAGATGTAGATTAGGCATAGGTATAGGTATTATAAGGATAGGTGGCCATGCTATAGGGTCAAATTACAATATTTTAGGGTTAGTTTACCACTATTATATGTGAGAAGGATCAGGCATATGCCTCTCTTGGGATAGTCACATAGGAGAGGGACTTAATGAGATAGAGGGATAGAGTAGCCATAATAGTAGCAAGAGGGCCAATTGATATAGTTGTGTGGGCATGCTACCTAATTAATATAGAGGAGCTTTGATATTATGAGGTGATGGTGTTAGATCAATTGCCCTAGGCTATGAAATATGTAGAGTATAGAGATAGTTTGGTCAGTGGGCCATTGATAGCCATTCTAAGATAGTGGGATACTATAGTTGGTTAGGTAGGGGTCCTAAGGGGACCACTAGGTATAGGTGTAGTAGATGTACAAATACGGCTATCAATAGTGGTGTCCCATGATCATTTTCAAACATGATTTGATAGATGTATATTATTTTAATACCAACCTATGTGTCAATGCAGCAAAATGTATAAGTTTTTGAGAGAGAGATGATACATTGTTATATGTTTTATTTATGATGACTCAATGTATGTGGTGTATGGATTATGATTTTATGCATTATGATGTTATATATGATGTATGATTATGGTTTATGATGTTCATGTTTTATGGTTCATGATCTGTGATCTCCTGCATATGCTCTATGAGATGTTTGACTTTAGGAGTTTAGGCATGTGATGCTATAAAAATAGTTATGATGCTCTGATTTGGATTTTTTTATGGTTATGTGATGTGTTTGGCATGAATTGACGTTATAATATGGGTTGTGCTAATGTTATGGTAAATGGATAGACTGGTATATTGTATGTCTCATGATGGTTTTCCTACATATACTATTTGTGTTTATGATGGTGAGGGGTGTAAGTAGTGTTGTTTATGGCATGATATATTCTCATGTGATGTTATGATG
Organism: Torreya grandis; assembly: GCA_037957365.1. Taxonomy (NCBI): domain Eukaryota; kingdom Viridiplantae; phylum Streptophyta; class Pinopsida; order Cupressales; family Taxaceae; genus Torreya; species Torreya grandis. The sequence continues at coordinate 2,544,487 of JARHVA010002048.1, forward strand.
GTTAATAGATATGATGATTTTGATGATATGCTATGATATATTTTCATTGTGTTTTGATCAGAGGTAGAGAGATGGTATAGTTTATGGAAATGGTTCATGATGTTTACACTATTAATATGATGTTTGTTGTTTATGATCATGGGGATAAAAATATAAGTATGGGAGCATATGTAATGAAAATACATAAAGTAAGTGGATAACAAATAAATGTTTAGGAAAGTGATAAGAATCATGAGAGGTATGTCTACATGGACTAACAAAAGATAAGAAAAGAAGCACAATGCCTCTTCATTGATAAAGACCAAAATGAAACCCAAGATTGGATTGGCCTAGTGAAAATAAGCCTTTCAAATGCTTTGTATTAGCATGCTTAGGTTGATAAATAGGTGTCTTGATCACATTGTGCCAAGTAAGCTCATAGTCCTATGCATATCATATGTGGAGGGAGAATGGGTGAAAATGAAACCTTTTATGATACTAGTATGCCTCTTTTGTAGGCTTCTAAAGAGGTAGTACAAATAAGTATATGTTTATATATAAAGTGTAGACTGATCGATGTAGGAAGTATACTAAGGAGAGATGATTGTGACCTTTTAATATTATTTCTTTTATGAGAGATGATTATGGCTTTCTCATTACTTTTACTTTTTCTAAGGATTTTTTTCTAATTTTTATTTAGGGTTAGGGAAGTTGATCGATGTGGGAAGCTTCCAAGAAATTTTTAGCTTTGAAAAATGCTTTACTCAGCTATCCTTCAAGGGAGTGGTCCAAGTTTATATGCTTAGTCCAAATGATTTTGATAGCTATCCTTCAAGGGAGCAGTCCATCTTATAGTTTGAAATTTTGGCTGAGTTTTCAATAGCTATCCTTCAAGGGAGTAGTCTATGCATGTTAAGAATGACCCATGATGTGCTTTTGACTATTTTGATATTAATTTTGCATTTGGTTGGATTTTCTTGATATATACTTACTTGTACATGCTTCAGGGGTTACCTTTATAGAGGCAAAGCTAAGGGTACAAGGACGTTTAGTAGGTAAAAATAGGTTTAGGTGACAACAACCAGGGGAATTTATCCTGAAGAGGGATAAAAAGTATGATGAGAATCATGCCATGGGTAGAGCCATGATACCCATAGTTAAATATTAGGCTATGAATGTGATGGATAATCACATGATTCAGTTGTAGTTGATTGCCCCTAAAAAGAGGGAGATGATGTGGGTGCTAGAAAAATGATGAGTGTGATCCTTATTTAACAATAAAAAGGACATAGATGCAAAGCATTGAAAGGCTTAGGCTCTATTTTGCCTTTGAGAGAAGATAAATGATAAGCTCATGATCCATAATTATGGGTTATGATATAGGGTCCAAGCTAATTGAAATCAAATTTACCCCTTTTTTCTCTATATTAGTCACATGTTGATTTTCCTTGAAAACAAGATCTCTAATATTGAATTCTTGGACTTTTAGGTGTTTGTTATAGGCATGTTTGATTTGTTCTTGATAGACATAGAGATGGAAAAGAGTGGCCAAATAATGCTCATCAAGTATCTCGAGTTGAGCTAAATGTTCCTGATGATAATCATCTTCCAAAATAAGGTCACGTAAAGATATAAAAAGAGAATGTATTTGGATTTCAAGAGATAATACATCCTTGACTCCAAATACAAGAGAAAAAGGTGTAGCACTTATAGGGGTTCAAATGCTAGTACAATATGCCCAAAAGGTGAAAGGGATATGTAAGTTCCAATCCTGACCTAAAGCATTGACCATTTTGGTAAGCATCTTGTTAATGGTTTTATTAAAAGCTTCTGCTTGGCCATTTGCTTATGGATGATAAGGGGATGAAAATATAATTTTAATACCAAATACATCATAAAGGCCCTGAACTTGTTTATTTTTGAAGGATTTACCATTATCAGTGATGATCTTATGGGGAACACTGAAACGATAGATGATATGATGAGTGATAAATTAAATAATTTTGTCATCTTTTGCCGAGATAAGAGGAATGGCCTCCACCCATTTGGTGAAATATTTGGTCATGATGATGATAAAATGATGTTTCTATGAAGAGTGAGGGTTAATCTCACCAATAAGGTTCAGACCCCATTGTGAGAAGGGCCAAAAGTTCATAAAAACATGAAGATTATTACTAGGTGAATGATGTAAATTAGCATGTTGTTGGCACTTGACACACTTTTTCACATAATCATAGTAGTCTTGGTTAAGGGTAGGATAATAAAATCCTAGGTAGAGATGTGCTTAGCCACAACAAGTCCACTAAGGTGGCCCCCATAGATACCATCATGCATTTCTTTGATAGAATGAAAGGCTTCTAGGCTACAAAGGAAATGAAAGAGGAGGCCATCAAGATCACATTTATAAAGGATTCCTCCCATAATGGTATAACAAGAGGTGTTTTGAATAAATGCTCAATGGGAATTATTAGAAAGGCTAAAGGGGACTATACTAAGGTCAAGGTAATCAAAGATTTGTTGATACCATAACTCAGGTAGGATATCCTCCACACTAAAGATGATTGGAGTGTCTAATTTTGTGTAAGAAGGTTTGGTGAGGTGATAGACAATGACTAAGAGTTTGGATTCTGAGGGTGCTGATAGGATTTGAGAGGCAAGAGAAGGCATGGTGTTGGAAAACTTGTTAGTAAATTACGAGGTGATTTAAATGTGGTAGTGTTTGAATGATGTCAAGAGTTTTATGACTAACTATCTATATAGTTTCAAAATCTCATTCTTACATTGGTAAATGCCATTGACTTGATTGACCACAAGTTGGGAGTCACCAAATATGTCAATTACTTTGAATCCCAAGGCTAATGCAATTTGGAGACCTATTGCTAGGGCTTCATATTTTGCCACATTATTGGTACATTCAAAGTCAAGTTTAAATGACAAAGGAAGTGGTTCACCAATAAGAGGGATAAGGATGATACCAACTTCCCCACCATGCTGACTTGGAACCATCAAAAAACATAGTTACTTGATTGGTCAAATCTACTTAAGATAGGCTTACGATAGACTCATCTGGAAATTCAAGAGGAAGAGGTTGGTTGTTTGTTAGCTTTAAATCATCTAATTGGTCAAAAATGACTTTACCCTTGATTAAATTATACTATAATAACTCAAGGTCAATCTTAGCTAAAAACATGAGCCACTTGGCCATATGATAGTTTTGGTATGGCTTAGAGTGCATGTAATTGAGAGGGTTGGTATTGGTTATGACAAAGGCTTTATGGTTGAGGAGATAGTGGCAAAGTTTGGTGGCCATGAAGACTAGATCCAAGCATAGTTTATCAGTATGTGTGTATCAAGTCTTATACTCAAAAAGTGTGTGGTTAATGTAATAGATAGATTTTTCTTTGTGTTGTTCAACGTAATAGGCAAGTATTGCCCCTAGGGAATGGTTAGTGGTAGAAATATAAAGGTAAAAAGGTTGGTTATCCTTAGGATGTGTGAGGATATGTGGAGATAGAAGGTGTTATTTGAGTGCATCAAAGGACTTTTGACAATCAACATTTCACTTAAAAGATATGTCCTTTTTCAAGAGGTTGTGTAAGGGTTGACATCGATCAAAAAGATAGGAGATGAAGTGACAAATGAATTGAAGCTTCCCTTGCAAAATATGAAGTTGATTAATATTGGTAAGAGGTAGCATCTTGAGGATGTCTTTAATTTTGGCTAGATCAACCTTGATTCCTCAAAGGGAAATGATGAAGCCAAGAAGTTTGCATGAAAAGAACCCAAAAATACATTTCTTGGGATTAAGCCAGACATGATAATGGATAAGTCACTCAAAGATAATCTTGAGAATGGATAAGCAGTTTTTGTGAAGTTTGGAATTCCTAATAAGGTCATCCACATAGTTTTCGATAATTATATGGATAAGGTCATGGCACCTTGGTATGTTGCACAAATATTCTTAGGACTGAAGGGCATGACTCTGTAACAAAAGTCCCCCCATGGGGTGATAAAGGTAGTCTTGTGTTGATCTTCAGGGGCAATAAAGAATTGATTTTAACTTGAGAATCCATTCATGAGAGACAACATTTCATGGCCTACCATAAAATCAACAAGTTGGTCAATGCTAGTTAGAGGAAAGTCATCCTTTGGGTACACAAGGTTGAGGTCATAAAATTATGCATAGATACGTAGTACCCCTATGGTTTTAGTAACAAGAAAAATGTTTGAAACCCACTAGGGATAATCAATGGGTTAAATGAAGTTGATAGAAAGGAGGTGTTGAATCTCTTCTTTGATAAGGATGGCTATGCAAGGATACATTTGGTGGATTTTTTATTTGATAGGTTTGGCCTGATGATTGGTTATGATGTTGTGGGTAGAAATGGTCAAGTCAATACCAGGCATATCAACATATGACCATGAAAATGCTATGCTATGGTCATAGAGGAAGGTAGCTAAGTCTTGAAGTTCCTTAGGGGTAAGAGATTGGTATAGTTTGATAACATGGGGGTTATCTAGAGTGCCTATGTCAATATCTATGGTGGTTTTATTCAACATGGTTAAGGTCTCTAAAGGTAATGATTTATGGATGAAGGAGTCAAGTGCATCAAGGTAGGTGAGAATAGAATCATGATCTTGGCATTGGATAATGTGAATGGTAGGAGAGTCTTCTCCCACTATTTTATGATGGATTAAAGGGATGGATATAGGTAACCCTTCCTTTTGATAAGTTAGGGGTTTGAGGGTAATCATTTTGATAAAAAAAGTTAGGTGGGATGATGTCCTCATCCTCACACTCAGATGGAAGGGATGTTGGTGAGGAAGGGGTCTCTTCTTCAACAATGGTAGTGGTAGTTTGTTTGGCTTTCTTATTATTAGGTACAATAAATCCAAGGTTGTGCTTCTCATGAGGCTTTTGGGTCTTGATCGAAATAAATATGTGTGGTCCATGTATGTATCAACCTAAGCTAAATCCTTTCTAGGAACACCTATAGAGGTATAATTTGACAAAGTCTAGGATGTCCAAGTAAGAGAATGTAGAGGTAAATAGTTGAGGTGAATAGGGGATGGTAGCAATGCTAAGGGGATTGTCAATTCCTCCATAGATAAAGTGGTTTTGATAGCTCAAAGGCCCCAATGGGGTAATGGCTCCAATGTTGGGATCATAACCTAGCTGATGGTTAAGTTTCCTATACTCTTGGGGAGTATGGAAAAAATTGAGGGTAAAGAGATGGAATTCTCTAAGGGTATGGCATTGAAAGGTAGATTATAAGGGATACGTGGTGGGTATTTTGTCTGTAGGAATGGATGAACTAGTAGATGCCTTAATAGAAGTGGAAGCAAATGTTTTGGCTTTCATGGGTGAGGGCTTGGTGGTGGATGTTTATGGTTATTTGAGTGGATGTAGGAGAATGTCACTAGGTCTTTAGGTCATATTACATGCTAAAAAAGGGCTAGGGTCAGCTTGTATGGTAACAACCTAACATTCATGCTTGAATTTGACACAATGGTATAGGGTAGATGGTACACAACCCATAGATTAGATCTAAGGTCTCCCCAATAAAAAATTATATAGGAATTCACCTTTGACTACATAAAAAGTTTAGGGAGTGTGTATGGTCCAAGCTAAATGTGGAGGACAACTATTCCCAAGGTAGTGGTCATGGTGTTTTTAAAAGAGAAAATCATAGCTAAATTTTGGAAGATGAAATCATCTAGTAATCTGAGTTTGTCATAGGCATAAGAAGAGATGATGTTGATGTTGGATCCCCCATCGATCATAACCCATTTAATGTGGGTTTGGTTGATGTGGGTAGTAATAAATAAAGCAAGATCTAGATCTTTAGTGTGGATAAAGGGAATCTTTGAGTCCTTGAAGGTAATAAGGGTGGAGAGTTAAAGAGCACCTACAAAGGCCTCTATAGGTGGAGAGTCACTTGGTCTGACCTTGATAGCTTGCATAGCCTTGATCATGGCCTAATGATGGTGAGGTGAGGTGGAAATGGAGCTCATAGAGGCTCATCATAGCTAGAGTTTGGTGAAGTTTCTTAAGGATGACACTTCTAATGGATTCAAAGGGGTTAACCTTAAAGGTGCCTAAGATGGTAACTTTAGGCTTAGCTACGGACGTAGAGGTTTAGATCTAGTTTGGTTTAGGATAAGTTGGTGGGTATGTGTATGGGATGGACACTTTTGCCTTCCCTTTATCATTTTGTTATGATCATGTGACTACATTAATGGTATGGATAGAGGGTAAAGGTATGATGGGAGGTTGGGTAGATTCTTCATCACTTTGAGGTGAGAGTGGGGAAGTAAGAATGTGTTGGTAAATGACTATTGGGTGCATTGGTAGAGGAGTAAATGGAAGTTCATCTGGTAAAATATCATACTCATCATAGAGTTGATGGATAATGTCTTGGAGATCTTTGCAATCCTTGATGTCACACATAGGTGTCCTATAATAGGAACATATTTTATGGCCATTGTACCAAGCCAACTTCAAACCAAGAGGATTGAAAGGTCTGATAGGATGTAATGTGAGGTAGGAGCTCTACAATAATATTTAAAGGATGGTCATATATGATGTTTCTAAAGGTAAGAAAGGCTCAGGGATCATGGTTTTGGTTGGTAATATGGGTGTATTGGTGGCAATAGGTTTGGTGAGAGAAGGTTTGGGTAAGGTGGTGTTTCTAGTTAAAGGTTTTGGTTTGGGTATGTTGGTTATTGTGGTGTTTAAGGTTGATACTATGACTATTAGTAATCGAGGAAGGATTGACACATCAGATAGTAGGTGGGATGGTGTAACCAATTGTGGTGGATGACATATTGTAAAAGGATATTTATTTTTAGGCAAAGTTGAGGGGTGAGGCCCTAAGATAGAGGGCAGGGTAGAGGGAGGTAGAACCCTAGTCATGTAAAATTTTAATGGTTTCATACCCTTAGTCAGTGTGGGTCAAGACCTAGGTATAGGATTTAGTGAGGTTAATTCCACTTTCAAGGATGGGTGAAACACACTCTGAGTAGGGAATGCACCAATAGTTTTAAAAGTTTTGGTTGGTGATGTGGTGGTTGGAGAGGTAGCTATTTTGGTTAATCGAGAAGGTGAGGGGTTGGTAAAAGTTCTAATTAGTTTGAGAGGTGGTGGAAAATTATGGATTGGTTGGTTAGAGGCATGATATAAGGTTCAATTTTGTTGATGTAAGGGAGCCTTAACTATTTATAGAAAGTGGTTTGATCCATGTCTAGTTTTGTAACCATACCTAACTTTTGAATGAGTCTAGAAAAAGGTTTGTATATTGGTCTGGCCTCCTGGGTAACAAGTATCTAAGACACACCTATGGGTTGAGGAGGAGGTTTGATATCCTCAATAGTTTCCTCAATAAAGGGAGGTAAGTTTGGGCTAGGTGGTTGTTCTGTGAGGGGTGCTTGTGAAAAAGTTGTTTCCCTAAGTAAAATGTCCATAGTTATGGTTTGATCCATGGTTAGGGGAGATGGTGGGTTAAGAATGGTTGTTTTTTTGGGTAGGCTATCCAAAGTGGTGTTTGATGATTCCAAATACTCTATGAGTGAAGCTAAGGAAAAAAGAACCTCCTTGGTTTAGGCCTCCGAAGGAAGGTAAATTTACTTTGCCACCTTGGTAGGTGAAGTGAGGGAAAAGCAAGTAGATTGGATGGTAGTTTCCTCATTGACAAGAATATCAAGGACCATATTGATGGTGTGGGCATGATGAGAACATCTAGCTTATGTGTCCTTTATTTTGATAGGGGGATGGTTGGGAAAAAACTTCTTGAAGATATCAAGAGCTTGATTTTAAGGGGCATTGGGATTATCCAACACAAGTTCCCCCTTATTGATAAGGATCTAAATAACATTATTGAGAGTATTACATCGACTAACATCATTTCTAATTACCCTATGAAAAGCACAAAGTTCATTCTCATTATACCAAGTAGGTGCCAGATGAGAGGAATCAACCTACTAGGGAGTTTTAATGGGTGGAAGCTATATAAGGTTAACTTTTAATAGCTTCTATAGAACTAAAGCATAAGATTCTCCCAATGGAGTGAACTATTTATGGTTGCCTTGGTTTGGGATCCTTGTGTTTCAATTGGAGGTAATGGAAGAGCTTTGTTGGTTTACATTAGGTGGAGGAATGGTTTTAAGGATAATGGCATTCATGATTCCCTTGCTTTTGGTTTTAGTATTGGCTTGGTTACCTAATTTGGAGGAAGAGGTTTCATTAGTCTTAAAGGTATACTTATTATTTCATAACTTCAATTTACCCTCATCTATGGATTGATTCTCTAGCTCACATGCCATTGTAAAAGCTTCATCAAAAGTTTTGAAGATTTGGACACATAGTGTAGATGATATATGTTTCACGCAAGCAAGAGTAAAAAACTCTATAAGTTTAAGTTGAGGCAAGGAATTTGAAAGTTAATTAATCAAGCTTATCCAAGGAGTGAATAATTTAGCAATAGATTCATCATCAAATTGCTTGATAGAATAGAGGTTAGTGATAGAAACCCTTTTGGAAATGTTAATTATAAAAGTGATCTAAGAAGACCTATGCTAATTGGGTGAAATAAAAGATGGAATGCTTGGTGAGGGCACTATACCAATTGAGTGTTGGGCTGGATAAAGACATGGGGAAGGTTTGAAGGATAAGGACATCATCATAAGTAATCATGTAACATGCATGCCTGAAAGCCCTAAGGTGTTGTTGGGGGTCCTCCTTGCTTTGAAATTTGGTAAATTTTGGAAGATCCCATTAAGGAGGGTAAGGTCTAATGCAGATAGAAGGATGAATAGGTTCATTACAAATTTGATCATAGGATAGGATTCTATGAGCCCCCAAAATGGATGACTCAAGGTTTGTCATCTTGTCTATGAACATCTTCATTAAGTCAGTTTGAGGTGGTGCACCAAAAGGATTGTAAGTTGGATACTGTGGTTGAGATTGGGTAATATATGGGTAATTATTTGGTAGTTGAGAGGTTGCCATATATTGGAATGTGGATGCTAGAGGTTGGGTAGGGTAGGTGGATGATGGTGGTTTGGTAGTGGGTACATGCCCTTGTGGGTTAGGGGTCTATCCCAAATTAGGTGTAATGGGTGCCTATTGAGGGATTCATATAGATTGAGCATGGAAGATTGTTGGGTTGGTAACAAGAGGGGAGGTATTAACCTTCATGTTAGTATGTGGTGAAGCACAAGGGATAGATACCCCTAAGCTTGGTAAAGGGGTATTGACCAATGGGTTGGGTTTGATAGAGGGAAGGTTTATAGTGTTGGTGGTGGGTGTTTCAAAAATAAGTGGAGTGTGATAGGTTAATGGTTGGGTTGTCCTCAAGGTGGAGTCATTGGTAGGGGTGAAAGGTGTAAGGGTAATGGTTGGTTGGGTAGGTTAGTTTTTAGCTATGGCATCAAAGGGGTTAGTAGATGAAGATGCCTAGGTAGTCAAAGGTTGGGTGTTGACTATGATGATAGGAATGCACCTCACAAGGTGGGATGGCATGTCATAAGGAGGATCCTGAGGTGAAATTGGAATTGGGACATGGTGAGGAGAGGTGTTAAGGTAGTGTTAAAGGAAAACTAGATTTTTGTCTAAAAGGTGGTAAAATCCATGTCTCCTTATGGAAATACTTGAGGAAAATTAGGGCTTCCCTATGGATGAGGTGAATATTCTACCTCGAATACATACTGCATAGATGAGGAGGTAGAAGAGGTTGATTTAAGTGATAGGTTCTACTCAACTAGGTCGCTTCACTGCTGGTGAGTGAGAACCATATAAGAAAGGGGGAGAGAAAAAAAGAACAAACTCACCATTCAAATAAGACTAAGACAAGAAAATGATCAAGGTAATCAAGAGACACACGATGAAGTGCGTTAAGCCTAGAAGTTAGTTTTAATCTCACTTTTAGCTTACACCTTAGTTTATGAGAATGTGTGACATAAGTTGGCTTGTAGATCATGTACTATAGAATTAGTCTATGATTGGTTTTTGGTCATTTGAATGCTCAAAATAATCTATATTGGAATCAATACATGGCTTGGTATTGGGGCCTACCCCCTCACTTCACGGTCCCATAGTGATAAGAGTATTAGGTGCTTAGCCAATATTTATTGATATCTAGAGTTTATACTCATTCAGATAGATAAGGTGGTTCTTCCCTTAGTAATGACCTCCAATTAGGACCATTGGGAGTGGGTAAGGTGACCTCTAGGTGATGAAATCCTAGTCAGGCCTTGTCTCAAATTATTTTTATGTTTGATTGATGAAAGTGGTTTGGGTAGTGTGTGCAACAGAGGTACTAAAATAATATTATTGTGCTTTAATTCAAAGTAAACCAATGTAAAAAATAAAAAATGGATGTACTTGATTTTAATCCGAAAATAAATTTAGTTTCAATTATGATCACATATAGATAGAAGATCATATAAATGCAAAAACAACGTAAGTAAAGACTCTAGTCCTATCGAGCATGCCAGAATGTTTCATGTAAATTTTCACTTTAAGTTCTAAATAAAGAGAGAAAATAAACTTAATAAGGGTGTGGTTGAGAAACCTATTTGGTTGTGCATGTATTAAATCCAAATGATTATGAGATTTCCTCTTTGGCTTGGGAGGAAGACCTATAGATAAGAAAGCACTAAATAAAACTTATTCATTAGATAGATAATTGGGTGGATTCCCTAGAGATAGCTATATCATAGAAGTGAGAACTTCCTTAGGGGCTATCAATCCATATATTTTAAATAATTAAGTTCACAAAACTAGAAAGAAGGTACTTTCATCAATTAATAAGATTATAAAAACTAAACACAAGAATGCTTTCTAAGAAAATAGACTAGAAATGATCAAATTAGTGATAAACTAATTAATAATAGTGTTATGGGGTTAGGGTATGCCTCTGAAAATCTAAAAGGGTTCTTAGTCAAAAACATAAAAAATTAGGTTTGGTTGGGGGTTAGGTGGATGAAAATAGCTTATTGGTTTTTACTGCCATAGGTGACCATCGATGATTGGGGTGATCATCAATGGTTAAGGTGACCATCTGAGGTCAGGGTGACCATCGGTAGTTAGGCAAACTATCAGTGGTTGAGTCAACTATCAACGGTTATTATGTAAGTTTTAGGTTTGATAAATTGTTGAATGATAGGATCTAAAAGATAGATTTTAGGGGATGGGAAAGGGCTAGACTAATTATGAAATAGAAATAAAGTAAGTGAATATTGACAAATAAGTACTTATCTTACCAAAAGTTTATTGAGTGGGTGGTTGGTGAAGTTAGCCTATTGGTGGAATCTGGTTTGATTCTAGTAGAGTAATGGTACCTAAGATCTTGGTTGAGAGGTGACAGTAAGTTGGCTCTCAATAAGATGGCTAATAATGCTTGATAACATTGATGATGTTGATTGACTTGAAAAAGAAAACTCTTGAATACTTGAGCTCTTGATAATTATTGTAGATGATTTGACCTCCTAGGCCTCTCTCTTTTATAGGCATAAGCACGAGATGGAAGTGAAAGTGCAATGAGGCCATCTACATATAATCCATCTATGCAAAGTATCACAACAAGAATTATATGAATATATATTTAGAATAGGTTAGTGAAACTAGCATGCTTTTGGTAAAGAGGTGGATCCATCCTGACCATTGATGGTTAGGGGTTGCCAAGGCTGATCATCTATGGTCACCCTGACCGTTGACATTTAGGGTTCAAAGGAAAAGGGTTCTGAAGGTTAGGTTGAGATAGTTTGGCAAAATTGAGTGTGGATGAGCCTAGTGAGGCTAAATTAGTGTAATTTGATCCAAATGGGTCCTAAGTAGAGCTAGGGGGATTTTTGATGTTCAAAAATGTAGGTGTGCAAATTTTTGGTGTCTACACCCTTAAAATGTATTTTCGATGTTACTCCTAGTAAATTATTAGGTATCAACATGACTATCCCTCACTCCATTCAAAACATATAAACATATCTTGGAAAACTTGGGGTAATTCATAATTTTGTTCTAGAAATGTCTTACCATATTTACTCTATTAGTTTCATTCTAAAAAATGGTAATGCTTTAGAATGGATATATTCATGCCAAAAATCATTTGATATCCTGAAACAATCCTTGCTTCATCCTCTTACTCTTTACCCACCTTAAAATGATCATTAATTAATATTATATAAATCATCCACCCCCACATCAATAGGGGTAATTCTTTCTTAATAAGATGATACTGGTAAAGAATATGTTATCTATTATATTATCCAAAGCTTAATGAATTACAAAAATTTTATAAAAAATAAAAACATGATTGTTTAACTATCTATTTCATAACTAAAAATCTATGTCATTATACACTCTATCAAACTACTTATGTCATTATCCATTATGATCCACTTCATCATTTATTATCTAAATCTTTCCTACTTGGAGATAGAATTGGTAAATGGATGGTCCTATTGATGTAATTTGACCTTTGAATTATTATACAAAAATGTGTTAAAGGTTAGGTCATTAAAAATAAAATTATGGCCACCTCCCTACCACCTACTAATCACCTTCAATATACTCTTCCTGATGAATAAATTATTTATATTGAAGGTCTTAACCATGAAATCTCACTCAAAGATTATTTCCACAACTTTACTTCTGATGTAGAATCAAATAATCATTAGAGCTTCATCCTAATTCTTCCACCAATAAATCTAAAGTAGTCATTTAATAATTACTAGAATTTATAATTGAATTGCATGAAGACACTTAGAAACTTCACTTCGATGGTGAAAAAAGCTTTTAAGAAGCTGGGGAAGGCTTTATTTTAACCATCCCACATGATAAAATCAAACCTCTAGCATTCTAATTAACCTTTGATGTCACTAATAATATGGTTGAATATGTAGCTCTTATACTAGGCATGCCATCCATAATATATTTAGACATCCCATATTTACATTTTTTATATTATTCACAACTCATATGTCCTCAAGTTAGTGGATATTATCAATGTAAAAGTGAAAAAAATTTCACATGCCATCAAATTTCCACTATGCTTTCCAAATAATTTGCCTCATTTACCATTGAACCAATCTCATGAGATAAAAATGCTATATATAATTCTCTCACTTCATCAACATCATTATTTCATCCTTATCAAGTTATTCATGATTCAAAATTCTTTATCCAAATGAGGATGTCATATTATTCTATCAAAAATAAAAATGATTCTCTAATCTATCACATAGAAGTTGTTACCATTTGACAGAGGTCATGGTATAAAAATATTATCCAATTCATAGAGCATCATACTCACCCTCTAGAAGTAGATCTTTTGAAAAGACTCAAAATTGCAAACAAGCATACACATATGTAATTTTATATGTCATTCTCTATTATCATAATGTATAAGGTGTCATGTCCCTTTTTCTAATTAATTCCCACTTAATAATTAATTTGATTTTATTTTTGATTATAGGAGAATAAGGGGGAAGGAAATTAGATCAAGTATGTAATTGAATGTTTACTGGGAATTGGAAAGGTCAAACAAATCAACATAGATGAGGATAAATATTAATTTATTAATATTTTTATTAGATAAAGTGGTGCATGATTTTATGGAAGAGGATAGTGATGATTTTCTAGGGAAACTTACAAATTGGGATGTGGATTTCTAGGAGAGGATAATGATGGGGTTCCAAAGAAACTTGTTATTTTATTCTTGCATTCTTATCCTCAAGATAAGTGGGTCAAATTTTAGAAAGTTTTTATTATCCATGTTGGAGATAGAATATGGAAAGTTTATATTGCCCATGATTCAAGATAAAATATATTATTATTATTATTATTATTATTATTATTATTATTATTATTATTATTATTATTATTATTATTATTATTATTATTATTTGACATTTTTTGACTTTGGGATTGGTTCCCCAACTCTTATTTAAGATAATAAACCTCATCAACATGGAATATTTTGTCATTTCAACAAATTCTTGGACTTTATAATTCAATTTTGCATTCGAAGATGAAAACCTTTAGGTGAGGAGATAATTTTATGAAAACCCATTTATTTCAAGAGTCATAGGATGTATCCCATTTTATTCAGAGTGGTGATATCATATAGAGATTACACTAGAGCTGATGGGTATTATTTATGTAGATTTTGGTGAGTGGTTTACATATTTTAGGTGTCTTTTGGTGTGGTTTTATTTCCATATTTTTTATGCTGTGTTGGTTACTATTATAAGGATTGTAAATAAATTTTTTTATGTATTGTAAAGTTCAAATATTTCACCTTTCATATTTGTGGGAAGTTTTATGTAATTTGGTGCCAAAATTGCCAAACTTGGGGCATTGGAAGCATCTTCTTTATTGCAATTGTGTGGAGTTATGGATTAAAATTTTTAGGCATGTATTGTGGTGGTTTTATTATTTATGTATAAGTAATTTTATACTCCTAAATCCATCACATTCACCTATGAAAAATTTTATAATTCATACTGCTATTTGGAATAGAATATAGTCACTACTGTGGTGTTTTTTGTGAGTTTCTTGTGAGGAAAATTTTAGAGTTAGTTTAATTTTATGTTTTATATTGTATATGTTGTTAATTTATAAATATTTTAAATTTTAACATCATATTACATGACTAAAAATCAGACTTCATTAGTAGGAAAAGATTCTAAATTTTTTGTGCAAAAATTGTTGAATTTGGGTTCTAGCTTGTGAAAAAATTATTAGTCCTATGTAGTTATCTATTTATATTATCCCAAATTATGTGTAAAGGGTTTGAAAATTATTTTTATGATTTATATTATATGTATTAGATATAAAATTTCAAATTATTTCTTTTTGGGACATGATAATGGTATCAAATCCATAATCTTGCTAGCCTATAGGTTTTTAAGAACAGATTTCTAAGTGAGAGAGAAACTAGACATTTAAATGGGTACATTGATTTTTTTATCATGGGAGGATTCTTGAGTTTTTTAAAAGATTTAAAAAATGTAGATCATATTCAATATTAAATGATGGAAACATAAAGGATCCAAGATAAAAACAACCTATTCACTTCAAAGATTTATGGATTGCATGCAAAATTCAATTCTACCTAAAACATATCAAGACAAGATTGAATATTTTAGGAATATTTAAGGGATCCATCAAAAAATCTAAGTGGAATCATATGTTTTAGAGTTTTTTCATATTTTAATGATGGTACCAGATGTATTTGAATAAAGTATTACTTTTCATTTTGTTGAAGGTTTGTTGGAACCCCTCAAGGGTATTGTTAAGGATATTACACCATCTTTACTCCAAGAAGCTATTAAAATAGATTTAAAACTAGATCCATCTCTCATAAATATAAAACATTTGTCTTAACTCAAGGCATCCAACTTTGGTTAGCATAAACAACCTTGAAATACAAGTCATAAATGTTGGAGCAAAGAAGAGGTGAAGCTCGAAAAAGAATCAAAAGACCCACAAATGGAGACCACTGAACCATAAGAGGTTAAGGAAGAAAGTGTGGTAGTGGAGAATAAAGAAATAGTAGATTTGTAATAAATTAGAAAGCAAGAATATTCAGATCCAAAAGAAGTTAGTGATCAACCCCTAAAAGAATCCACCATGAAAGTGGAAGAACTAGAATTTAAGAAGAAATAACATTCATAACTTTCTTCTGAAGAAGAAAATGTCTTATTTCAAGAGGCATGCATGATAGAGTCCTAGAATGATTATATTGAAGGATTTTTAGCTATGAATGTTGGAATTGAGCTTGTTGTAAATTTCATAACACCAACCTTTAATAAATACTTAGATCAGTCTGGTGAAGCTTATTTAAAAATTTAAGGAGAAGCATTAGACTAATGGCTCCTACGATGACACCATTGGAATGCATGAAAAAAAATTATGATTTTGGTATGTCTACTAATAGAAATTCATTATCTTTTCATGAGTATAGCATTCATGAAGATGATTGGAAAAATCAATTAATGGTGACAACTGAGAATGAAGTGAACATTATATCAAGGATGGACAACACAAAAAGGTTTATTGAAGGGATAATTTAAAAGGGACAAAGAGGTTAGCATGAAAAAATTACCACCTATTCAAATTTACAATCAGGTATGAGTACGATGGAAGAAATCAAATCAGCATACTTGAACATGATTAAAGATAGAGATGTGGCCACCAAAATTTTAAATGAAACCAAGATAAAGGTTGATGAGCTCACCTTTGAGCTTAATTCAATTATGAATTCTTTGGAATGTACTCAAATGGCATTATTATAAGTAGAAGATCATCTTTTTACTATTATAAAATTTAGGTAACAAGAGAATGAAGATAGGGATAAATAAATCAAGCAAGTGATTGATGAGCTTAACAAGCTTCAAGAAGACCTTAATTTGAAACAACTTCCTAAAATTGCTTGTTCAGATATAGGACAATAAGAGGTTTGGGCTAAACATTAAAATGAAAAATAAATTTTAATTCTTTGATAATAAACTCTTTGAAATGGATGTAAAATTATCCTTTGATAATCCACTTTTTACAATGAGTGTTATAACATTTACTAAATTTAGTAGCATAGATAATGTCAAAAATAGGAGATGGGATCTAGGTGAGGTTTTTAGATATGAAGTGATGCCTCATGCTATGATTAATGGACCACCAAAAATTCCTAATTATTGATTCCTTGGTCCACATGAGATAATTAATGAATACCTGAGATCAGATCATGGTGATATGCAAAGTCATGTGAACAAGAATGATATTATTCTTGTTGGTAATATTTTTGGAATACTCCCTAATAAACAAGATATAATTGAGGTTATAGGTGAAGTTTTCCCATGGGGTATGATGACATAAGAAGACTTCATTATATCAGATATCTCAAAGACACCTCCTCTAGATAACTTCTAGTATAGAGAAAATTTCAAATGGTGATTTCTTGTGAAGATTTTATCGTTGTATTAAATTTAATTTTCATTATTTTATTGCTTCCATTATCCATGTATATAAAAATAAATTATTTTTACGATAGTGGTGATAGTTTTGAGTTGTTGATTTTAATGAAACTAACCAATAATTTATTATTTTCAATTTGGAGCAAATATAATAATAATGATCTTAAATCTACTAAATCATGGAATATTTTGTGTGAAGGGATTCATCTGAAGGAATCAAGATCTATAATGAGTTGTTCTAAATATCATGCTTACTTTTTAAGTAGATTATTGTTTTCTATACCTAGCATCATGATTAATAGTGGGTTTTGTTATGCTTACTTTCTACACCCCCTAAATTTTTTGAATTTCAATACTTGTTGCCATAGAGATGACCATGTCAAAAAAATTAAAACTATATTGAGGACCCTATTGATTGATAGTATTTTCAGATGCATTTTTTATTATGAAATGATAATGATTAGTTGATGAATTCCTACTTATGTTTTAAGTGGTTTTGAAAAGCATGGTGGATTAATGAATCAAATATGGATATATAGTTATGTGTGATTAGTTATTGTGATTTTTAGTTTAATTTGAGGTAGTATCAATGGAAAATACACTTTCAGTTTAGACAATTTTATACTAATTTTGGATTTCATAAGTGATATGATTTGATTAATGAATGAAAATAGATTATGGTGATATAGATGATTATTATATTTCAAAAGCATTTCAAATATCAATACATTTGTTTTTGAAGACTATTTTTAGGATCTAGAAGGTTTATAATTCATCTTGTTTATGATGGATATTTAAAGTATTAATATGCTTAAAGATTCAATAATATTGTTATTCTATTTTTATATAACATGCAATCTCATTCCATAATTTTTCAACTTGATTGCCAAATACATGGTTTAAGATTGTGGTTACTTAGTTGACATCCTAAGTCTTAGTCATTTTAAATTTTGAATGAATTTTCAAATTCATTGAGCAAAATCATCAAGGCATGTTTACCATTCTTTATATCTCATTGGGCATAGACTTAGACAAAGGTTGGTTACTAAACTTAGACTAAGGTTTGGATAAAATATTAATGGCATAAGGTTATTTTTGAAATTAAATAAATCTAGACTCATGTCTACATGCTTTAAGACACTTAAATAATTAAAAGGAGTTATCATAATGTACATGGCATAGTTTAAAACCATGATACTAAAAGAGTTGGTAATTTCAATGTTCATCATGAAGTTGGTTCTCTAAGTCTTTAAGGTTTCTTGGATTGATGAGGAAGCAAGATAAAAAAACTTGTGGTTTTATTGAGATGGAGGATATTTGGTGGTACAAACATCATGACATGGTGAGTTGGCATAAAGCATTAAAGTCCAAAGGTATGGTTTTGATTCTTCGAGGTCATCCAAAGATTTAGCGGTATGAGGAGTTAATGTGAAATGATCACACCTCGAATGGTGAAAGTTATTGAATAATTTGATATGAAGGGATAGTTATTACTAAGTTTCACCTTACTGATAAATGTTTTGACAGGATCACTAAGAACGTGTTGAGTAAATGTAGTCCAATAAAAAGTGAACACATCACTCGATTAGTTATGAGATCAAGTTGGTAGATATAACTTGTAAAATTATTGGTTTTTGGTTCATTTTCACAAGCTCATTTATGGAAGTGGAGCTCTGGTTCCTTCAAATCATAGAGATTTTTGGAGTTTGGTATTCAAAAAAATTTCAGGTTCACCACTATGTATGTTCTACAATGATTCACCATTTTGTTCTTTGATGATATATGGGAAAAGTTTATAGTTTCAGTGAATAGATAATCTTGTTTTAATCTGCATGAGTGTGATTGGAATTTATCAATATTTTTGGAATGATTTTATATGTTGGTATATGAGCTATGATGTGGAAGTGTGTGAATTTGACTGCATGCAAACTATTTGAGGAGGATATGGTAGTCAATTTTGAAGAGTTTTTTAGAATATATTAAGAATATTTGTGTAACTTTGTGTGAATCATAAAATTCATCTAATGTTTGAGGAATTATTTTAGCATGAATTCAAAGATTTCTTGGTGTTCGATGAGATTTTAGGAAAATTGTTCAACATGCATGATAGATTTCTGATTTGGATATTTAGTTTTGGGACTATGAGAGAATAATTGTGTTTGACTCAAAGCCTGGTTTATTTTTCAAAAAGAATGTTGGAAGGTCTGAAGGGTTAAGATTTTTTGGTTTTGATTAGCATGCATTCAAAAGAGTGTATGTTCTAGTCTTCGAAAGGCTTTGTTGAATGATTTAATATCCAAAGTATCTTTTGGTTTAAGTTGATACCAAACCTAGGGTTTATGAAAATGATTGTTGAGGATTTTATGTTTTAGAAATGAAAAACAAAAACAAAAATGGGTAGTGCATATATTTATATATATATATATATATATATATATATATATATATAAGGGAAAGAATTTACATATGTGGTATGAAATGATTATTCAAACTACAAATGAATAAGTTATTCGATGTAAGTTTGTAGATTGAGGGTTCTGTTAAAATTTTAGAGTTACATTAGTTGATGGATTATGTGAATATTGATTTGAATTTGTAAAATTTATTTTTGATTTGAGGTTTGATGGTTACCATTAAAATATTATGTTGATATATTTTTGAAGTTATGTTAAAATTAGATGTGAAAAAGGCATCACCCAGATACCCACAATGGTTATCTTGAAATGATCATATTAATATAGGGTTTTGTTTCATATGAATGGAAGGTTAGTTTAATCATGCACCTGGATTTTGTGTTGTGCATATGTATATTTCAAAAAATAATGTTAGTATTTTTGTGAGCGAACATGTAGTCTTATTTGGTTTTTTTATGGCTTAGATTAGGGTTTCATCCTAAATATATGGCATTTAGTTTCAGAAGAGATTTGCATGCATAAAATGATTTGCATTAGAAGTTTTTACATGAAAATAAATCACAGTCTTTTTATGCATTGAAAAGTTGATGATCTATTATGAAATTATGATTCATATGTATTTGTGATCTAGAAATATTTGAGTTTGTAAAATCATGAGGATGTTTTAGTCTCAGTTTAGTTTTTTTTTGTGGATTTGATATGTTGTGATCATCTCAGTTTTAGTTTTAGTAAAAATGATTTTGGGTTGATAGTTTTTAAACATGGAAATCATTATGTGTAAATTCAAATGGAATCAGTTGGCCACATTACAAATGATACATTATAAATCATTAAATATATATATATATATATGGATAATCCTGAATAGATGTAGAGGTGATTTTAATAACTCAGCTAAAAAGTTTTAAGATTTATTCTAAAAATGGACATAGAAGTTAGAATTCCTTGATACTTCTCATTTGGAATGGCTCAATTTAAATTTTTTTGGAAGTTATCAAGTCATTTAAATTATGTTGTTTTAAAATCAATATCATTTGTTGATAGAATAGTGAGATATTATGACAGACATTTAGGGCATTATTCTGTAATGAAATGTGATATTGAGATATTGCTTAAAAATTTTAGTGTGATGAGTTTCAGTTTATGATATAGTTTTAGTTTCATTTATTGAGTTATTGCAATCTTCAATTTTGTTTTTTTGAAAACTTGTTATTTTCTAATCTTAGATTTGGCTATTATATTTCAGATTGGTCATAATGTCAGGGTGGAACCAACCAGGTTTAACAAGGAGTGATGATAATAAGGGATGGAATTAGAGTTACAATAGTGATACTAACCATCCCAGTAGACGTTTTCATAGGGATGGTTTTCAAGCAATAAACTTTGGCCCTAGATTTATATTCATTTTAAGGCTTATAACCTTAAATTTTGAGACATTCTTAGTAATTTGCCTGGTAATAAACTAATAGGGGTTATAGAGATAAAAAAAAGTTTCTTTGGCTATAGGTTTAGATCCTGAACTCCTTCTCAAAGTAGATCATCCCATCATTTGGATAATAATCCACAACATTTGCCACTCTAACTTCTTAATATTGATAGAGTTGAACCTATTATTGAATCTTTGCTTGCAAATCAAACTACATAGTTAGAGGTTGAGACTGCCCATGTTAAATATTTTAGGAACATGGCCATTCCTTTGATGCACCTTCCACCTCCCATAGAGAAGCTATCATGAAATTTAAGGGTTTGAATCCAATTTTTGCCCACAATGAGCCTATTTTAAGGTTTAAAAGATTGAATTTAGGTGTTTAAGGTCATGCTAGTAGGAAGAATACAATTGATATTCTACCTTTCACTATATAAAATAGGATTGTAAGCAAAAGATATGAAAGTCAATCTGAGATAGATACACCAAGGGAAGTCAGGATGTTGAATAAAATCAAATCAAAGATTGATGATAACACAACTAATTCAGGGACAAGATTAGTACCATTTCTTACTATAGAGATGGAATATAATGTTTGTCTTCATGAATAAGACAAACATGTAATTGAAGTGTTGTCAGATTCAGATGATTATTGATCATCTAGGGGATAGAATTTTTGTTTATACTAAACTTTTCATGACAGAAATTGATATTTCAATTTGATATGTTAGTTTCAGACTTTGTTAAATTTTGATAAATTTTGGAAGATGTAATAATTTTGGGATTTGATATAATATATATGCTTAAATTAATTAATATAAATTATGAATTAATATAAATAGGATTTATTGATATTTGAGTTATTTATTTAATGGTTAAATATGTATTCTATAATATTATTAATTAATATAGGTCCCCACCCATTTAACATTAGTACCATTCAATCTATATTTAAATAAACTTGATCAATTAGGACTTTAAGTCTTAATTAAATTGTCTTTGACTAATAGTTATAATTAATTGACTTTTATAAAGTCAATTAATTAACATAAATTAATAACTAACTTCAGCTAGTTATAACTTATTTGCAACTAAGTTTGAAGGTATAAAGAGAGATGAAGGACTCATTTGAAGAGGGAAGAACAATAGGTATTGAGGACTTGGACATTTTTTGAATTCAATCATTTATCTTTCTTATTTTTATGTGAATCCTCTGAGATAGTATAACTTTTGTAGATAGACCCAATGATACTTTATTTGATGGTTGAGTAATTACTTATGCAACATAGGTATATCTAGCTTTATTTATCATTTAATACTGATAGTATAAAGATTTTTAAGCTTAACATATTTTTATGATTGCTATTTTTATTCCTATGCATATATTCCAAGTATTAAACCTAAATACTAATGAACATTTCACTATTTAATGACACATCATGATCTATTTTGACTGTAAAGTTATCATTTAAGTTTTTATTAAAGAATAATGTTGATTTTCTCAATAAAATTATCATTTTTTGCTAATATGACTCTCCTTTTAGACTCGCATTTTTCATTTTAATCTATTTTACTTTAACTTTAATATATTTTGATCTTTTAGTCTTTTAAATCTGATTTTATCTTTGTTCTTAGTTTTTCCTTTTATCTTTAGTTTAGTATAGTTCATTTTTTATTTTATATTTTGATTAGTTTCTTAGTTTAAAATTTTTTCTTTTCTTTGTTTAGATAATAGTAAGTCCTTCTTAGATCATTATTTTCTTTAGATCTATTTATAGTTTAATTTCTTTCAAATATTTAGATTTAATCTTATTCAATTTTTTATTAGTTTGTGTTACCATTTAATAATATTTTCTGCTTTCTTTAAGTTAGTCACTTGGTAGTTATTTTATAGCCTAGGTCCTTTTAGATTAATTTATTTCAAACTTATTTTAAATAGGTTTTAGATCTATTTAATTATTTAGATTATTAGCCTTTTTATTTTAGGTTTAGTTTTGACTTTGTTTAATATTTTTGTCTCTTGTCTTCTTCTTTAGTTTTCTTCGATTAGATTTTTTGTCTTAGTTTTATAGATTTAATTTTATTAGCCTTTTGGTTGGATTCTTTTAGTTTGTTTTCTCTTTCTTTTATTTAGATGATTAAATGTCTTATCTTTCTTTATGTTAAATCTATCTTCTTCTTTTTCTATCATCTTTGGGAAGTAACTTGGAAAAAATTACAACAAGAAGCAAGATATTGTTGAATATATAAATATTTATTGAATCAAATTTATATTCTTTAAGAGACTATCTAACTCATAGGTTTTTTCTGTCAGATAAAATAGATTACAGATTCACATCTTAACTAATTCATGATTTGATAAATATATTTCTGATTGTTATAATGGAATAAGTTGTATTTTATAGGTTATCGATTATTTCTTAGAACTTATTAAAAATATATCATGTATTTTGAATCATAAGTGAAACTTTAGAACCCCATGATTAAATTGGTATGATTCCAATTTGACCTTCATGATAGGCAAAAGGGTTAATTTGTTGATGGTACACTTTCCATCATCAACAAATTTGGTGCCTCCATTGGGGATATCATTCAAAAATCTAATTTGTTTATAAGTTTTGTTTTCTTCTTGATAATGGTTCTTGGAGGTCAAAAACCTCTTATTATTCAACCTAGAATAGCTTTAGAAGATGATGAAGTTGGTGTTGATTTTAATCTAACACGTTGTGCATGATATAATCATTCTAAAAATCTTTATCAAGTTATTGAAGTCATAAATCAAGAAGAAGAGATTACAAAATTTGAAATTGATTGGTATTCAAATCTTACATGTGAGACTCAACATGATATTCTAAATTCAAATAGGATAATTTGAGAGGATAGAGATAGAATTTTAACTACTAATCCTAGGCCTAAAACTCATTTTATTTGTGATTATTTTCCATTTGATGATTTTATTCTACCTACTAAATTTTCTATTAAAAATATACATTTAAATAAAGAACATCGAGTTCAAGATAATCACTCTATTTAGGAAAAAAAATTTGAAACTTCCAATGAGAGATCAACTAGTGGGAGAACAACTAGTGCTAGAGCAAAGATTTAAGGATCTTCTTCATGGGATGCAAAATAATAGAGAAAAAGATGATCTCACTAAAGGTGAAGATGAAGTAGAAGCTCAAGAAGAGTTTAAAATAGATATATCACTATGGATTTTAGCTAATCCAATTAATGTTAAAAATCATACTAGTGAGTTACCTTATCTTAAAGAATTAAATATAATGAAGTTTTCTGATGCTACTATAAAATTTTGGGAAGATCACTTAGAATATTTAATATTAGTTTATACTAATCTTGGAATAACTAATAAAAATATTTACTTAAGAGTTTTTTTCCAAACATTAGAAGGAAAATCTTATCAAGCCTTTGTTAGTCTGCCTGCTAAAGTTATTGGCAATTGGAGAGATGTAGATGATTGATTAGAATTGTCTTTTAGAAAATCTGAAAAAAAAATTGATTTAGTTAATGATCTTTCAAATAATTCTCTATATTTAGGTGAAACCATGTATCATTTCATTTCTAGATTCACTAAGCTATGTCAAAAGATCTCAGGTAACCTTAGACCTTCAAAAACATTGTCTAGACTTTATCTTTACAATGTTTTGCCTTTAAAATATAAAATGGATTAAAAGATAAAGATATTATGGAATATGATGAAAATATAAGATTTTTTATTGAATATGAAAAAAAACTTAAGCATATTGGTTTTAAAAATAGGTCTTCTATAGGCTTAAATTTAGATAATTTAGAAATATTAAAAGCAATACAAAGTTTACGCAATGAACTGGTCACTATTAAAAGGTAGCTTAATGATAAACCTTCTTCCTCAAATAGGAATAATAAATAAGATAAAAAGATAGATATTTTTTATTACTGTAATGTTTGGGAGCTTGACCATAATCTAGACACATGTCAAGTTGTTCTTAAATTCAAGAAATATCTTCAAGAAAAAGATGAAATAACTAAAGATCTAGCATATAATATAAACATTCTTGATGATCTCTCAAAAAATGAGAATTATTATGTTATAAATATTAGGAATAAAGGTTATAATTCTTCTCAAAATAATAAAATAACAAATGATAAATCCTCATCTGATGATAAAGGTAAATTAGCTTAGAATAATATTAATAATTTTAATGATAATGCTACACAAAATAATCCTTTTATAATCAGATATAATAACAATTAATATCAACATTATAAATCTAAATATTTTAGACAAATTGATTCTAGGACTTATAATATAATTGATGACTTGGCAATAATTAAAGCTATATTTTCTTTGTTGCAAGTAGCTAGTCTTTTAAGATAGCTTGATAAAATTAATGAAGCCGTAAAAAATCTCAGAGCTAATGTAAGTTTGCAAGAGGAAAGTAATTTTCAACACATTTATGCTCAACATTTCGACCCTACTACTGATTGTATTCCTCCTTTCTATGTCACAATCAAAATCACAAATAAAATAATTCATAATTGCATTTTAGACATAGGTGCCTCAAAGAATATCATGCCTAAATCCATTGTAGATCAATTGGGTATATATTATGAAGCAGATAGTAGAGAAATTACTAGTTTTGACTATAGACAAATTGAGACTTGTGGTAAGTTTTGTGATATAATCATTAAAATTATGCAATATGAACATATTAGATGTATGACTAATGTTTAAGTGTTAGATATTCTTAGTAATTATGCAATTTTATTAGGAAGGGATTGGTTTAAGGTAACTAGAATTTGTATTGGAAAGGATATCACATGGGTTCCTGTTAATAATGAAATTGTATTCATTAAGAGTAATCAAAATTGAATTAGTCAATCACCTTCTTCATCTAATATTTCTTACATTGAAACTTGAATTGGGACTTATGAATTATTAACTATAGATGAACCATAAAATTAACATGAAGAAATATTCAAAAAGAATATTTTATGGTCTCTTTACTTTGATGGAGCTTGATCTCAACAAGGTAATGGTACTAGAATTTGTCTGATTTCTCATGTTGGTAAAATCTTTTGTTATGATTTCAAATTGTCTTTTAAATTTTTTAATAATATAGTAAATTTTGAAGCATTATGTTTAGGCTTTAAAAAGGCCATTGAGATAAATATTAAACATTTGGAATTTTTTGGAGATTTAGAGTTAGTAGTAAGACTAATCAAACTCATTTGTACCATTATATACAAAAGGTTTGGTCATTAATTGATCATTTCAAAGCTTTCAAGATCACAAATGTACTTAGAGAATTTAATGTAAGAGCTGATAAGCTTGTTGTTTATGCTTTCAATCTAACTCTAAGTAAAATTGAGACTACTATAGACTTTCCTTTTGTTGAAGGTTTTCATTCCAAGATTCTTCATTTAAATGATATTTGGATTGTGTTTAGTTGTTATAAGAATATATATTATTTCCTTAAAGGTAATTACATTAATCATGATGACTATGTACTAAAGTATGATGATTATTGTAATTAAGTACTAACAGATTAACTGCTAATTTGGTAAGCTTATAATCTATGTTTTCACCCAATGATAAATAAAAAATCTCTAGAATAAAAAAATCATCAAGAAGAATCATAGGTGAGACCACTCCTATAAATGTAGGCATTGAAGAGAATTCTAAGTATGTTTATTTAGGAATTCAAGCGACTAAAAATGAGAAGGTTAAGTTCATAAACTTGTTTAAATATTTTATTGATGTCTTTTCATGGTCATACAAGGACCTTAAAGGTTAATACACTAATATCATTAAACATGACATTCTTATTAAGCCTACTATCAAACTTGTCAGACAAAAAATATGAAAAAATTAGTGTTTTGTTAGAAGATGCCATTAACAAATAGATGGATAAAATGAGAACATATATCTAATATATTTTTGATTAGAACTAAAAATTATGACATTAGATTATGTTTCTATTTTAGAGATCTAGTTAAAGCTAGTGTAAAAGACAATTTTTCTCTACTAAGCATAGATTAAATTTTGTAATAGGTTACAGGATCTAAAATGATGTCTTTATTAGATAGATTTTCAAGTTATAATCATATTTTGGTAAATCCTAGTGATATACATAAAACTAATTTTACCACACGTAAAGGTATATTTGCTTATAATAGAATGCCTTTTGGTTTGATGAATATAGAGACTACTTTTCAAAGAGCCATGCATGTTGCTTTTGATGATTCAATAGGAATTGTTATTCAAATTTATTTAGATGATCTCACTATTCATTATAAAAATATAAAAAATCATTTAGATCATCTTCATAAAGTATTCATGATATATATAAAATTTGGCATTTCTTTGAATCCAAAGAAGTTTGTTTTTGGTGAAACTGAGGGTAAGTTATTAAGACACATAATTTCAAAGGATGGGATTTCAATTGACCCTAAATGTGTTAAAGTGATTAAAGGACTTCCTCCTCCCAAAGATCAATCAATTTTAAGGTCTTTCTTTGGTAAGATAATTTTTTTTATAAAATCCATTTCTAATTTTATTGATAAATTTAATCTATTACAATTGTTGCTTAAGAATGATAAAACTTATATTTGGTATCAAGGTGTTATATTAGCTTTTAATTATGTTAAAAATGTTATTATAAGTGCTCCTATTCTTGCTAAAACTAATTTATACTCTATATTAATGTTACTAAAAAGGTTATAGGAGCTATAATAACTCAAGAGTTTGGAAATAATGAAGAAGAACCAATCGATTATATGAGCCAAGTTCTAAAAGATGGATAAACTAGGTACCCCTTTATTGAGAAATTCATTTTCTCATTAGTTTTCTCTTTGATTAAGTTTCATTATTTATTAATGAGAAACAAAGTTTTTGTGTGATATAATGTACCTGTTTTTGTCTTATCTTTTAAAATAACCAACCATTCAAGGAAGGCTTATTAAGTGGATTTTACGTATTCAAGAATTTGATCTTTAATTTGAAACTTCTAAAACTATTAAAGGTAATGAATTATTAAAAAACTTAGTCAAAAATGTTTCCTTTGATATTAATAGCTTAGTTTTATCAGTTGATGAGAATCTAAATACTAAACCACATTTAAAAACCATGAATATTGCTGAATTTTCTAAAACTGTTAAGTTTGATCTTGAGATGAATGAATGGTAATGTTTATTGATTGAAGATGATTGGTATCATGATTTAGTTTATTATTTTCAAAATTAATCTTGTCTTAATAACATAGATAAGAATAAAAGGCATTCCTTAAGGTTAAAATCATTAAATTTTTATTTGTTGGAAAATTTTCTATTTTATCATAATCAAGATGGAGTTTTGTTAAGATGTCTTATGTATAATCAAACTTAGAAGGTTCTTATGGGTTGTCATGAAGGAAAATATGATGGAAATTGTGATAAGAAAAAAATAGCTTATAATATTTTGATTTCAGGTTATTATTAGCCTAATTTTTTCGAGATGCTTATAAGTTGGTTCATAACATGCCTTGTCAACTATTTGTTGGAAGAGATAAATTACCTGTAATGCCTTTAAATTTGGTTATTCATAAAAAAAAATTACAAAATGGAGCATTGATTTTATTTTTGATGTTCATCCTCCCTCATCTATAAGCCATATGTATATTTTTATAGCTACAAATTATTTCACAAAGTGGCCGAAGGCCAAAGCACTTAAAAGTTCAGTAATAGGTGAAGTAATTACTTTTTTAGAAAATTAGATTTTCTCTAGGTTTGGAGTTCCATATGAAATTATTTCAAATAATAGACCTCAATTCATTTTAAATGAATTCTTAGAATTCTTAAGAAAATAATCTATTATCTCTAGTCATTCATCTAAGTATTATCCACAATGAAATGGACAAGCTAAGTCCACAAATAAAAATTTGATTTCTATTATGAAAAAATTAGTCTATGATAACAAAAGAAACTGACATCTTAAAATTTTTGAAGCTTTATGGGTTGATCAGACTATTTTTAAAGTAGCAACTAGATATTCACCTTTTATGTTAGCATATGGATTTAAAGTTACATTACCAATAGAACTTTAGATTTCTTCAACTAGGACTACTTTACAATATGTAGTTGAAGATACAAATTTAATTGAACAAAGATTACATGATTTAGTATATCTTGATGAATCCAAATTAATAACATTGCAAAAATTAGAAGAGCTAAGCAAAAATTTAAAAAAAAAATGATAAAAATATTTCTAATAAGAAATTTAATGTTGATGATTTAGTCTTATATTAGGATGAAGCTCATGAAGATCCTAAAAAACATCATAAGTTTGATATATTATGGCTTGGAACTTATATAATTTACATAATTTTGAGAAACAATACATTTCATCTTAAATATCTTAAATAAAATTCGCTGAGTTACTCAATAAATAGTCATTATTTGAAATTATTCCCAGAGTTCACTTTAAGAAGCCATGATGAAAACCCCCATAGGTTTGGATAGACAAATTAGATTCATTTCGTTGGTAATTAAGATATGTAGAGCAGGTAGAAAATCACCTTGTCTTTCTATCGTATGACAACATTGAGGTACATGACAACATTATGTCACATATCAGTATTTTCTCACACCATAGTATTATGTCACATGATAGTATTGTGTCATATGATAACATTATGTCACACGACAACATTGTGCCACATAATAGTTTTATGTCATGTAAAAATAATGTGTCAAGTGACACATTACTATTGCATGACACAATGCTATTACATGATACTATACTACCATGTGACAACATTGTGTCATGTGATACCTTTGTATCACTCGACAATATTGGTCCTGTGGTAGCATTTTGTCATGCAATGCCATGTTGTCACATAGTATCACTCTATCATGAGCCAGCATTCAATCATTTAGTTTTTTGATGATGCATGGTAATTTGCTTCTAAGTGATAGTGAGCTAGCATAAGGCACTATGTTACCACTCAACATAATCTTGATGTATGGCTAAATGGTGCCATGCTCTAGACAATTGTTCTATGGCATGTTGTTATCATGTGACACTTCACTGCTATATGACATGATGTAGTGGTCACAAGTCATGCCAACTGACTACTCTGGTTCCCCTCCTTACTTATAAATATTTCTATAGTGAACTCATTTTCACACTTTGCTTAAAACATTCTCTTGTCCTGACTAGTCAACTTAATTTTTTCCAACTTTACCTAACTACTTCTAACTTCCAAGTCAACCTGCCTACTTATTTTTCACTTTTTACAAGGTTACAATGACTTCCACATCCACAAAAATATGGAGTCAATCACTGGAGGTATGCAATTATGTTTTCAATAATATTTTGTGTTTAGATTTCTTATGGATGTTAGAGTAGCCAGAATCTTTTATTGAATGGATCAATCAATGTGGGTTTAAAATACTTGTGTAGATGCCTCAGTATGATTTAACTATCAATATCAACCTTCTAAAATCTTTGGTTGGTTGTGTTAACCATAGTGATGACCATTTTTATGTTTAGTTTAATAATTTAAAAATATCCTTTGGCACATCTCCATTAGATATCTATAATTTAATAGCTCTTCCATATTGTAATGTAAGTCCTATGAGCACAAAGGTTGTCTTGTCTGAAGATGATAAGATTTATTTGGAGTCATTCTACAAAGTGTCCTTTGACCCATTGGGTGAGTGTTAAATTTATTAATTCGTTTCTTAAATATAATTGAATCATTTCTTATATATAGCTTGGTATCCTAATTCAATTATATGTTCTATTTTTTTGTTTTCATTATAGATTCTTGAAAACGAAGGGAGATCCATGTGGAAAAAATTAGCAATCTATTTCTCAATTATATTTTCCATTTCTTTCAAGCAAGAATTATTTTATAGGGAATACCATCAAACATTCCCTTTTAGGTAGTTTATTATATTCTTCATTCTCTCTTGGGTGTTAGATGTGAATGGTGCATAGTAATATCCAACAGGATTAGGGCTGGGTTAAATTTGATGTTCT
This sequence comes from Torreya grandis, assembly GCA_037957365.1. Taxonomy (NCBI): domain Eukaryota; kingdom Viridiplantae; phylum Streptophyta; class Pinopsida; order Cupressales; family Taxaceae; genus Torreya; species Torreya grandis. The sequence goes on from JARHVA010002048.1 coordinate 2,575,298, forward strand.
CAAAGGACACTTACACCATTTCATCTTCCAACTACATTCTGGCCTTATAATTTGAGACCTTGTATGAAATCTAGAATAATCCAATTCCCATTACCATTCATAAAAAAATTAAGGCTAATGTTTTGTCAATCGAAGAACATGAGGTAAGTTTTCTTTCATTGAGTCTCATTTTTTTTTTTCAAAAATTTTACATTTTAAGCCTATTATTTGTTACAAGTGAAGGTGAATCTTTATGACACAATAAAAAATGTAGAAAATAGAGTTTGGTGTGCTCTAGAGGTCTCTAGTGATACTCAGTCCATGGAGTCTTCATTCAATTCATTTTAAATTATAAAATGCTCAAGAACTGATTCTATTTCATCTCTGCTTTTAGGTTCCCCCAAAATTCCTATAATCTATTTTTCTTGTATTTCAATGGAAAAAATAATATTCATATTTGTTTGTTTTTTTTTTAAAATTGAATCTCAAAAATTTTCCATCAAGGATTATTCCACTCAACACAATCAATTTTTTCCATTATAACTTTCTTTTTTATTTCAAGTTTGTTAAGAGTTTCCTAATTAAATAACTAAATCATTTACACATTTTGTAAGTCAAATGACCAATGTTTCTCTACCACCCAAAAGAATAATGAGAGGGAAAGCAATAGCTCCCCTAAGGACTAGAGGGGAAGAGACAACTCTAGTAAGGACAATCAGAGTGGATGAGGTAGTCATACCACCAGGTAATAACATTAAAAGTTTTGATTTGAACTTGCATTAGTTTTATGTTTTTGAATTTACTATTTTGGAATTTTTTTTTATAGTGTACCCAACATCTGTTAGGAGACTAAGAAGTATGCCACCACCCCCACCACCAAACTAGATTTAGAGAAGAGGAAAGAACATCACCTTCCCTACATGAAATAGAGGAACTTTACAAATTTATGATTTCCTAACTTTCTCTATTGGTGGTATTTTAGGTGGATAGGGTTTTACATGTTTACAGTAGATTGATCTAAATAAAGAGTTTCTTGACATTAAAATTAGGCCCCTGACTGTTGGTGGATTCAATCGACATGAATTTATTCAAGTTGCTAATGTTCCTTCAGAAGTGCCTCCTATGGCTACCTCTTCTCCAACTACCTCCTCTCCACCCCACACTGATAATTTAAATGTTTTTAATGATGCCCTTACTAATTTTTCTTTCGATAATATAGTTTCAAAAAATCTACTTGTTAATCTAATGGATGGTGTAATTGAAGGATTTAATGATTTGAAATAATGGGAGATAAGGGCAAAGGCCCTTATCAAATAAATAAATGTTCATTATCATAACCATGACCAAAGAATGAATTTATTCTTTCTTATTCAAAATGAACCATCAAAGATTGATGCTTTGTTCCAGCAAGCTCAATATGAATTGATCTCTATCGATATTTTTTACAATGATATAATTTTAAATAGTATGACAAACAAGTTGAAAAATTTACGTGGAGAAGCCCAAGCATATTTCAATAAATGGGCTAAAGATATCAACTTGGTTACCATTGCGCAAGTAGAGAAGGATAAGGTTGTGGTAAGTTTTATGTATCTATAATGTGTATTTTGATTATTACAATACCTTGGTATGTGTGTGACCCACATTAATTGTTGATGGTAGGCAAAATATGAAAATTTAAAGGAAGAAGTAAATCTTCTCAATGTGCATTTGAAAAATACCCACAAAAGTATCTCCAATGCAATTCAGTTGAAGGAAAAGATGGTTCTATTAAATAAACAAAAAAATACTTTGAAGAAAATCATTAAGGAGCATGGTATAGATCCAAGTGTTTTATTGAAGCATAAAATAGATGTGTATCCTATAATTCTTTCACTAGAAGATGCAATGAATGAGGAAAGGGTGATTCTTGCTCAAATGAATGCTACTACAGAGGATCTTCAGAAGGAAGGAGTGGTACTATAAAATATATAGGAAAGTCAAGACAACTTGGTTTTGATGGGTGGTGATGGAAAAAACCAAGGTGGTGGAGATTCTCAAGTATAAAAATGTTGATTTGTTTGACATAATATTGTTCAAAATGATAGTTTCATAGTTTATATTATTTAAAATAGTTTATACCATGTTGATTTAAAAAACACTAGTTTTATTAAAAGATATTTTATATTTTTTCAAAAGACTCTTAGCTGTATAATTTTAATATTTTATATATATTAAATGTTTCTTCTTTAATTTATATCTTGTATGGTTAAAAAATTAAGTCACTAGTATACTTTTATAGTGTTGAATGCATTTATTATATTGTTATAGTGTTGGATGCATTTGTTATATTGATATAGTGTTTAATGCATATGTTATGTGTTATAGTTTTATATTTGTTATTTCAGTACATGGTTATAGTGTTAAATTGTTTTAAACACATTGTTATATTGTTCTAGTAGTTTTAGTGTTTGAATGCATGGCTATAATGTTCTAAAAGTTGTAGATTTGAAACCAAATGTAATAAAATATTTATAATACTAGTAGTATTTGATTATTGTAGTAGTTGTAGGAAAAATAGCCTATTGTAAAGCAAATATTCTATCGAAGTATACTATTCTAATATTTGTAATATTTAATGCATGGCTATAGTGTTTTATTTTTGTAGTAGTTGTAGATTTGAATGCATTGTTATATAGATCTAGTAGTTGTAGCATTTATCATTTGAATGCTTGGCTATGATGTTCTATAAGTTGTATATTATTCTCTACTTCTCCTAGATGTAGATTTGGATGCATTGTAACACTATTCTAGTAGACTACTACTTGTAACATTGAATGCATTGATTGTGGTGGAATTTGGAAATATGTAAACCTAATTTCTAACTACAATAAAAATATTTCCTAGATATTTGTGTAATAGCACTAATGTAAACATGTAATAGAATAATTATTGTTACACTGTTATGTATGTGTTACATCTATTAATATGATCTTGAAATTACTATTGTAGATAATTAAGAAAATGAAAAATAATAAATCTTGTATGGTGTCATGGGGTGAAATGTGCCTTTCTAAACATAAGACTTGTATGCTTCACATTTTCTATTAAAGCAATAAGGAAATGTTTTGTAGAATGCTAATGAGAATTATGATTGCTAATTAATGAATGAAATTCAATGTAAATAAAGTACTATTTGAAATCAAAAAAATTTAATAGGAGCAAAAAAAATTTAATTCGAATGTAATGAATAAGATTCATGATTGTAAAGTCCATGATCCACAAAATAGATTATAGAATTTAATGTATTTGAAGATGAAAGAATAAGAAATATTTTTAGAAAAGATTAATTGTTATACTTATAAAATAAAAAAATTGGGTAGTTGAAACAATCTTTGAGAAACTTGCTCATCGTAAGTATGATTTGCATCTATGATGTCAAAGATGTATTTAGTCTTGGTATTCCCATACTCTGTATTGGTAGTAGTATTAGTTACACCTCTTCTTTCCACTAGAGAACTCTATGTTTCCACTACTCTATCATATGGAAACTTGTCAACGTGAAACATATAGTCTCAAATAATTCTCTATATTTTTATCCAATCTGTTTCTAAGTTTTCACTTAATGAAGGATAATGCACTAAACACTCACTCATCTTCCATAGATACCAAAATCATTGTTTGAAAAAGTTCATATAATTTAAAATATTCACTAATACTTTCTTTTAATATGCTATTTGGATTTTTTTTTTAAATTATAGACAAGTAATGGAACCATTTTTTGTTGGGTCAATTAAACACTAAAATTGATCCATCATTGTGATCCCCAACTATGTTGACTAAGACATTAGTAATTGTTTATTTAAAATACTATTAATCTAAACTCCATTCGCATTTATAGATCTATAGAAATGCATTAAAATTGTACCCATGTATACCTAAAATAATGTGTTTATTTATTATTTACTATTAACATTGTTCTAAAAAATAGGATTCACCACTCCCATGCCCTCCAACAACTCATCCCTTTTAAAATGTTCTCCAATCTCCGCTTCTAAAGTTTGTGAGATTTTGCTCAATTTAATTCATGTTTTAGACAAAATAGTATCATATAGTAAACATGTCACAATTACATCTTCATGCTTAACTCCCATAACATCAAGTCTTCTATAGCTTGTGTGCATTGGGATCTCAATGCCATTTACTACGACACAAAGATGATCATGGATATTAAATTCCAAATAACTCTCTAGATTCTGAATATCTATCAAAATTTGCCAAGTTCTAAAAATAAGGCCATGAAATATTTCATTCAATGTGTATAATATATCTAAACATTGACATACATGTTTTCTCAAACTTATGAAGTCAATAATATAGATAGATCTCTCTTAAACATGTTTCATTAAATAGTTGTTTTCCTTCAACATTGGCAAAATACCACATAATATGAGTAATGTTTCTAAATCTATTAAACAACACAAAAAATACTTTGCTTTGTCAACTTCCATATGGTATTTATACATAAACCCCATCAAAGATGGATATTCCTCAAAAAAATTTAACACAGGGACATACATGGAAATCCATCTAGTTTCAACATCTTTCAGTAGTGTTTTACCATCTGTCACCCCAATTACAAATTTATAAAATTTCATAAATCTTTTTGGGATTCTAGACATGTACGCATGTAAGTCATGAATTAGATCTTCTACTTTTACAACATTACTGAAAGTGTTAACAATTTTGTACGCCAGATTTATCCTATGAGCCATGCAATGAATTGGAATCATAAACGGAGAAACTATTATTTAGAGGTAAACACAAAGACTGGTTATTTTCCCCTACATCACTGATGTACCATCAGTACCAACAGACACTAGCTTCATAGATATGGCATAATCTTCCATCCCAGCTCTCTCTCTTAAATTGGATACAACCAATTTATGCAAGTTTTTTGAATTGCAATTTTCTACCTTTTTTTGGACAGCTAGAAGATGAGATTGCCTTGTATATTTTTTAAAGGTGTACACATGCATGCAAACCCATGTTGTGTTGTCAATTTTAATGACCTCATTGATGGACAGAGAGATAAATAGTGATCTTTTAACACTTTCTTTCAAATCTTCCTTCTTAACAATGTCTAGACATTTTACCATTTTCCAAGCATTGTTATGTGACCAATGTGATTATGGAATATCCAAAAAACCATTATGTTGAAGCAAAATTTTGTAATCTATAAAATTAAAAATGGGTCTTCCCTTTTTTGAAATGTGGAAAATAGTAGAGAATTGTACATATTTTGCCTTGAGATTGGACTGCAATAAATTTTCCAAATTGTGCTTTGATGGTTCCCCCTTTCTCAACAAGATGTTTTTGTCATTTCTAATTATTTTTGTATTAACATGCATATATTACATGCATACATTATTTTTCATTTTTCCATCTATGTGTTCTTGTTATCTATCCATCTAGGTGCTTCATGGATATATATATATATATATATATATATATATATATATATATATATATATATATATATATATATATATATATATATATATATATATATAAAATTTCTCACAATATTTCTTGATTGTGTCCAATTTAAGTTGCATTCTATGTACTTTTCTAAGTTTTCAACTGTAAATTATGCATTTGCATTCTGTTGGAGGCTCATTACTAGTTTTTGATTCTATAGGTTCTATAAATGGAAATTTTGCAACCTAGTTAACTTGAAAATACTTTCCTATTTTCCATGTAATTTTCTTCCTCTATCAACTTTTTTGAGTATAATTTTTTTTTAAATGGTATCTAAAAACAACTTCCTTTCTCTTGGGAAGTGCCTAGAGGAGTGTGTTCTATTGGCGTGCCTAGAGTTGTGTCTTTTAGGGGTGGTATTTCATTATTAAAATATTCAGGAGGTGAGAAGTTATTGGGATTAATTTTTTCTATAGAAATAGTGTCAATATCCATGTCAATTTTTTCATTAAAATGGTTTTATAATTATTTTACAGTGAAAAAACTAACTGATATTTTTTTAAAAAGTTTAAGAATTATTTGTATTCAAAGTTCCTATTGTTTGGACCCTCTTTGCTAGATTTTTGAAATAAGACATGATGTTGTATTTTTTGATATTTGTTGTGGTTCTTTACCCTTGTTGTAACCACTTGAGCCCACACCTTTGTTGTCAAGTGGGTAAATGCTACTGCACAGTAGGTTTGTTTTACATAGCATATTGACACTGAGTAATAGGTTAGTTTCATACAACACAATGACATTGGGAAATAGGTTTCCTTCATCTGATTGAGTGTCACTAGGTGCTTGGTTACCATCACTTAATAGAGTGCCATCAGGTGACTAGTTACCACTGCCTAGCATAGTTCCACTAGGTGCCAAGTTATTATTGCATGTCATGGCACCATCATGTGAAAAAATGCCATCATGCAACATTGTGCCATTATGTGGCACTGTGACATCATGTGACACATTTGAGTCTTGAGACATCATGTTGATGTGTAACACTTTTTTGTTGTGTGACATTGTTTCACTACATGACACTTTATCATCATGTGACACAGTGTTGTCACATGACATAGTTATGTTGCATGACACAATGCTACCAGCCAGCCAATTTGCATCATGGGACATAATGCTAGTGGAGGTTAGGCTTATTAAACTACTCAAGTGGTAGAGTGTGGCCTCAAGGCTCAAGTCTCAAAATCTTTGTAATCTGGAAAAGAAAGATACTTCAGTGGTAAGTTTGTGATCTCTGCCAACATATATATATATATATATATATATATATATATATATATATATATGGTGAATTACATGGATAACCACATAAATATTTTAAATAATTCGTGAGTCAACCCCTAAAAAAATAACATCCCAAAATTTTAGGTGAAAGGTTCATATGTTGCACTCTAAAAAATCATTAAATTCCAATTTTCCAAAACTGAATATTCATCAATTAATGAATATTCAACACTAAAATTTTCCTTGATTATTCTATCATTAGTTATCTTTTTATTGGTACTTTTCTTTATTTTATGCTTTCTTTTTGGTTTATTTTCTCTTTTCTTTATTTTGCTGTCTTTCTTTTTTCATTTTCTATTTTTCTTTGTTGTACTTTGCTTTTGAAGTGATCAATGAAAGGTTATGAATGGAGAAGTCTCACTTTGGAAGGAAGAATACAAGGAACATGCAAAATTATTGTAAGTATCATTCATTTTTATAATTTATTCTTATGAATCTAGTTTTTGATGATAAATGAATAATATGGATGAGTTATATTTGGTTGATAAATTATTAATTTAATTTCATATTTTGTGCTTAAGGTATTTGTTATTGTTTGTGCATCTATCTTGAACTCCCATGTTATTCATTTCCTTTTCTTCATGCCATGCTAGCCAAAATATTCTTCCCTTGTGAAAATTCATTATTTAAGGTGTTCATGCTTAGCTACTTGAGAAATGATTTTCCTGTATCACACTCTCAAGAGAAATTTGTTTTATATAATAGGAAAATTTGTTGCTACTCAATTTTATTACACAAAGTTGACTATCAAGGTTGCTAGTGTTATGCCTATTTTCTACACCCCCTAAATTTTTCAAAAATCAATACTTGTTACCATAGAGATGATCGTGTCATAAAACTTAAAACTGTGTTAGGAACCCTATTGATTGATAGTATTTTTAGATGCATTTTTTATTATGGAATGATAATGATTAGTTGATTAATTCCTACTTATGTTTTAAGTGGTTTCAAAAATCATGGTGGATTAATGAATAAAATATGCATATATAGCTATGTGTGATCAATTATTATGATATTTAGCTTAGTTTGAGGTAGTATCAATGGAAAATACACTTTCAATTTAGGTAATTTTCTACTGATTTTGGATTTCATAAGTGATATGTTTTGATTAATGAATCAAAATAGACTATGGTGGTAAAGAAGATAAATAAGAGATCAAATCATATATTATGCCCTCTAAATCAAGAAAGCAAAGACACAAGATTGTCCAATATCAGAGACCACATCTCTACAAGAACATTTAAAATCCACAACTAACATAGTATAGATTTGACATAATAGAAATATTTGATGGAAACAAACACAGACCAAATTTAACACCCAAATTTTCTCAAGAGTAAATATCAATACATTTATTTTTGAAGACTATTTTTAGGATCTAGAAGGTTCATAATTCATCCTGTTTATGATGGATATTTGAAGTATTAATATGCCTAAAGATTTAATAATATTGTCATTTTATTTTTATATAACTTGTAGTCTCATTCTATATTTTTGCAACTTGATTACCAAATACATGATTTAAGATTGTGATTACTTAGTTGACATGCTAAGGCTTAGTCATTTTAAATTTTGAATGAATTTTCAAATTCACTGAGCAAAATCATCAAGGCATGTTTACCATTCTTTATATCTCATTGGGCATAGACTTAGAAAAAGGTTGGTTATTAACCTTAGACTAAGGTTTGGATAAAATATTAATGGCATAAGGTTTTGTTTGAAATTAAAGCAATCTAGACTCATGTCTACTTGCTTTAAGACACTTAAATAATTAAAAGGGGTTATCATAATGTACATGGCATAGTTTAAAACTATGATACTAAAATAATTGGTAATTTTAATGTTCTTCATAAAGTCGGTTCACTAAGTCTTTAAGGTTTCTTGGATTGATGATGAAGCAAGCTTGAAACACTTGTGGTTTTGTTGAGATGGATGTTATTTAGAGGTACAAACATTGTGACATGGTGAGTTGGCATAAAGTTATAAAGTCTAAAGGTATGGTTTTGATCCTTTGAGATCATCTGAATATTTGGTGGTATAAGGAGTTAATGTGAAATTATCACACCTCAAATGGTGGAAGTTAGTGAATAATTTTATATGAAGGATAGTTATCACTAAGTTTGACCTTACTGATAAATGTTTTAGTAAGATCACTAATAACATGCTGAGTAAATTTAGGCCAATAGAAAGTGAAAACATCACTTGCTAGTTATAGACTCAGGTTGGTGGATTTAACTTGTAAAATTCTTAGTTTTTGGTTCATTTTCACAAGCACATTTTTAAAAGTAGAGATCTAGTGCCTTGAGGTCATGGAGAGTTTTGGAGGTTAGCAGTCAGAAAATTTTTAGGTGCACCACTAGGTATGTTCTAGAATGATTCATCATTTTGTTCTTTGATTTATGGGAAAATTTTACAATTTCATTGAAGAGATAATCATATTCAAATCTGCATGAGTTTGATAGAAATTTATCAATATTTTTGGAATGATTTTCTAGGTCGGTATATGAGCTATGATGTGGAAGTGTGTGGATTTGATTGCACACAAACTATTTGAGGAGGATATGGTAGTCAATTTTGAAGAGTTTTTGAGAATATATTGAGAATATTTTCATAACATTGTGTGCATCATAAAATTTCTTTAAAGTTTAAATTTTTATGTTAGCATGCATTCAAATATGTATTGGAGATCGATGAGATTTTCGGAAAATTGTTCAACATGAATCATAAATTTCTAGTTTGGCTATTTAGTTTTGGGACTATGAGAGAATAGTTGTGTATGACTCAAACCCTGGTTTCTTTTTCAAAAAGAATGCTAGAAGGTTTGAAGGGTTAAATTTTTTTGGATTTGATTAGCATTCATTCAAAAAAATGTCTGTTTTGGTCTTGGAAAGGCTTTTTTGAATGATTTAATCTCCAAAGTATCTTTTGGTTTAAGTTGATACTAGATCTGGGGTTTATGAAAATGGCTCTTGAGGATTTTTTGTTTCAAACATTTTTTTAAATGGGTAGTTCATGCAAGTATTTATTTTCTTATATATTTAAAAAAAGGGAAAGAATTTACATGTGTGGTATGAAATGATTTTTCAAACCAAGAATGAATAAGTTATCTGGTGAAAGTTTGTAGATTGAGGGTTCTTTTCAAATCTTGGAGTTACATCAGTTGATGAATTTTTTGATATTTATTTGAATTTGGTAATTTTATTTTTGATTCAAGGTTTAAGGGTTGCCATTAAAATATTTTTTTGATATATTTGTGAAGTTATGTTGAAATCAACTATGAAAAAGGCATTGCTTAGATACCCACAATGGTTATCTTGAAATGCTCATATTAATAAAGGGTTTTGTTTCATATGAATGGAAGGTTAGTTTGATCATGCACCTGGATTTTGTGTTGTGCACATGTATATTTCAAAAAATAATGTCAGTATTTTGGTGAGCCAACATGCAGTCTTATTTGATTTTGTTATAGCTTAGATTAGGTTTTCATCCTAAATTTATGGAGTTTGGTTTCAGAAGAGATTTACCATCATAAAATGATTTGCATTAGAAGGTTTTATATGAAAATAAATCACAGTCTTTTATGCATTGAAATGTTGATTATCTATTATGAAATTATGATTCATATTTATTTGTGATCTAGAAATATATGAGTTTGTGAAATCATGAGGATGTTTTAGCCTCAGTTTGGTTTTTTGTTGTGGATTTGGTATGTTGTGATCATCTCAGTTTTAGTTTTAGTACAAATTTTGGGTTGACAATTTTTGAACTTGGAAATCATTATATGGAAATTTGAATGGAATCAGTCAGCCATGTTGTAAATGATATATTATAAATATTTAAAGATATATATGGATAATCCTAAATAGATGCAAAGTTGATTTTAGGAACTCAACTAAAAAATGAGATTTTATTTAAAATTTAATCTCAATGTTGAAGTTTTAGGTTTTATTCTAAAAATGGACATAGAATTTAGAATTCCTTGATACTTCTCATTTGGAATGGCTCAGTTTAGAAAATTTTGGAAGTTATCAAGTCAATTAAATTATGTTATTTTAAAAGCAAAATCATTTGTTAATGGAATAGTGAGATATTATGATAGACATTTGGGGCATTATTTTCTAATGAAATGTGATATTGAGATATTGCTTACAAATTTTAGTGTGATGAGTTTCAGCTTATGATATATGTATAGTTTCATTTGTTGAGTCATTGTAGTCTTCAATTTTTTTCTATGGACACTTGTTTCCCAATCTTAGATTTGACTGTTATATTTTAGATTGGTCATATTGTCAAGGTGGCACCAACTGGGTTCAACAAGGAGTAATGATAATAAGGGATGTGGAAAAAGTTCCAATAGTGATACTAACCAACCCAATAGAGGTTTTCATATGGGGGGTTTTCAAACAAGAAACTTTAGCCCTAGATTCCATAGAGGAACAATAATGTACATTCATTTTGATGCCTCTGACCCTAAATTTTGGGACATTTTAAGTAATTTGCCTACTAATCCAACCAATAGAGGTTATAAAGGTAAAATAGGTTTATTTGACCATAGGTTTGGAGCCTAAACCCCTTCTCAAAATAACTCATCCCATCATTTGGACAATAATCTATAGCATTTACCATTCCAGCTTTTTAATGTTGATAGAGTTAAGCCTATTGTTGAATCTCTACCTACAAATCAGACTACATAGTTAGAAGTTGAGACTTCCCATGCTAAATATTATAGAAACATGGCCATTCCTTCTGATGCACCTTCCCCTTCCCATAGAGAACTTGTCATGAAATGTAAGATGTTGAATCTAATTGTTGTCCATAGTGAGCCTATTCTAAGATTTGAAAGATTGAATTTGGGGGTTCAAGGATATGCTAGTAAGAGGAAGAAAATTGATATTCTACCTTCCACTATAGAAAATAGGACTATAAGCAAAATATCTAAAAGTCAATCTGAGTTAGATACACGAAGTGAAGTCAGGATGTTCAAAAAAATCAAATTGGATATTGATTACAACACAACTGATTCAAGAAGAAGATTGGCACTATTTCTTGCTATAGAGATGGAATATAATATTTGTCTTTATGAACAAGACAAACATGTAATTTAGGTGTTGTCAGATTCAGATGATTATTGGTCATATAGGGGATATACTTTTTGTTTATGCTAAACTTTTCATGATAGAACTTGATATTTTAGTTTTAGACTTCATTATATTTTGCTAAATTTTATAAGATGCATCAATTTTAGGATTTGATATAATATATATGCTTAAGTTAACTAATATGCATTATGGATTAATATAAATAAGATTTATTAATCTTTGAGTTATTTATTTAATGATTAAATGTATATTTTACTATATTATTAATTAATGTGGGTCCCCACCCATTAAGATTAGTACCCACGGTCTATATTTAAATAAATTTGATCAATTAGGAATTTAAGTCTTAATTAAAATGTCCTTGACTAATAGTTGTTTTAATTAATTGAATTTTATAAAGACTATTAATTAACATAAACTAATAACCAACTAAACTTAGCTATAACTTATTTACAACTAAGTTGAAGGTATAAGAAGATATCAAAGTCTCATTTGAAGAGGGAAGAACAATAGGTGTTGAGGACTTATACATTTTCTGAAGTTAATCATTCATCTTTCTTCTTTTTATGTGAATCCTCTAAAATAGTACAATTTTTGTAGATAGACTTATTTTAAATAGGTTTTAGATCTATTTAATTCTTTAGATTATTAGCCTTTTTTTTTTAGGTTTAGTTTTGACTTTGTTTAATATTTGTGTCTCTTATCTTCTTCTTTAGTTTGCTTTGATTAGAGTGTTTCTCATAGTTAGTTTTATAGCTTTAATTTTTATTAGCCTTATGGTTGGTTTTTTTTTAGTTTGATTTCTCTTTCTTTTATTTAGGTGATTAAATGTCTTATCTTTATTTATCTTAAATCTTTCTTCTTCTTTTTCTGTCATCTTTTGGAAGTAATTCGGAGAAAATTACAACAAAAAGCAAGATATTGTTAAATATATGAAATTTTATTGAATTGGATTTCTATTCTTCAAGAGACTATCTAACTCAAATATTTTCTCTATCAGATAGAATAGATTATAAATTTACATATTAACTAATTCATGATTTGATAAATGGATTTAAGATTTTTATAATAGAATAAGTTTCATTTGATAGCTTATTTATTATTTTATTGAACTTATAAAAGACCCCTCATGTCTTTAGGATCATAAGCGAACCTTTAGAACCCCATGATTAGACTGGTACAATTCCAACTTGACCTTCACGATAGGTGAAATGGTTGATTCATTGATGGTATAATTTCCATCATCAATAGGTTTAAAGGTGGTGTCTGCATTGAGACACTTTAGAATGAGGGGTTGTATTTATTAGAGGATGAATCAAAATCTTGCAAGTATCTAGGCTTGGTTCAGTAGGGTAGCTATTATTTTAGGATATAGGAAATGAAAATAAATAATTGGCATACTGAATTTATAGATTATATCAGAGTGGTGTAATGAATGCATGGTGAAGAGTTTTTTATATTGATTTGAGATTTTGCTAACATTCATAATAGAAGAGTTAGTACAATTAGGTTTTCATTGTTTTACCTAAGTCAAATATCATAAAATATAATCATTCAATACATCATATATCTTTTTAAGGTCTTTATCTATGATGTTTGGGCTTTGAGGTAGCATATTACACCCTCCATATATTTTCCATCTTTGGATGAGGAGGATAAATTGATCCTAATTCATGAAGAGATGATAGATACCAAGGTTAAGAGATTGAGAAAGAGAGACCTCAATGAATATATGATTTATTATAAGAACTAGCCAATTGAAGATGTTATTTGGGAAGGTTTAGAGATTTTAAATCATTCATGTTTGAATTACTTGAGGATAAGTAATTTGGAGGAGGGAGAACTTGTCATGTCCCTTTTTCTAATTAATTCCCACTTAATAACTAATTAATTTTATTTCTTTTTATAGGAGAATAAGGGGGAAGGAAATTGGATTAAGGATGTGATTAAGTGTTCACCTAGAATCGGAAAGCTCAAAGAAATCAACATGGATGAGGATAAATAATAATCTATTCATATTTTTATTAGATAAAGTGGGGCATGATTTTATAGAAGAGGATAGTGATGAGTTTATAAAGAAACTTACCAATTGGGATGTGGATTTATAGAAAAGGAAAATTAAGGGGTTCCAAAGAAACTTATTATTTTATTTTTGCATTCTTATCCTCAAGATAAGTGGGTCAAATTTGGAAAAGTTTCTATTACCGATGTTGGAGATAGAATATGGAATGTTTCTATTACCCATGATTGGATATAAATATGTACATATTTTATTATTATTATTATTATTATTATTATTATTATTATTATTATTATTATTATTATTATTATTTGATATTTTGTGACTTTGAGATTGGTGCCCCAACTCTTATTTAAGACAAGCAACCTCATTAGTAAGGGATATTTTACCATTTCAATAAAATCTTGGACTTTACAGTTCAACTTTGCATCTACGAATGAAAACCTTAAGGTGAGGAGATCTATGGACAAAACCCCATTAATTTTAAGATTAATGGGATGTATCTCCTTTGATTCAAATAGGTGATCTCATCTAGAGATTACATTAAATATGATTGGTATCGTTTATACAAATTTTGGTGAGTGGTTTACATATTTTTAAGTGTTTTTTGGTGTGGTTTGATTTCCATATTTTTAATGTTATGTTTATTACTATTATAAGGGTTATATATAATTGTTTTTATGTATTGTAAATTTATAAAATGTTACCTTTCATATTTTTGAGAAATTTGATGTAAGTTGGTGCCAAAGTTGCCAAATCTAGGGGGCATTGGAAGTATCTAATTTGTTGCAATTGTGTGGAGTTATGGATTACAACTTATAGAGGTGTATTGTCATGGTTGTATTTATTGTGTATAAGTAATTATTATACTCCTCAATACATCACAGTCATCTATAAAAAATGTTATAAATCATATTTCTATTCAAAACAAAATATAGTCACTACTATCGTGTTTTTTTTGTGAGTTTCTTGTGAGGACTAATTCAGAGTTAGTTTCAGTTTATGTTTGTTTTTGTAGATGATGTTTATGAATATTTTCCATTGTAAAATCATATTACATGACTAAAAATTACTCTTCATTAGTAATAAAAAATGTAGAAGTTTCTATGCAAAAATTATCAAATTCAGGTTCTAGCTTGTGAAGAAATTATTAGTCCTATATGGTTATCTAGTTATATTATCCCAAATTATGTGGAAAGGGTTTGTAAATTATTGTTATGCTTTGAATTTTATATATTATAAATAAAATTTCAAATTATTTATTTTTTAGACATGACATAAGTTACCCTAATCCATTGCATAATGCTAGAAGAAGTTACAACTCTTCTTGAATGAGCACATGGGGGCATTTATGGATGTCAGTATAGCAGTCATGACACAACCTATAAATTCTTGCACATGGGTTAATTTTAAATAACTCTTGAAAAATATGCCATTAATTTTTGTAAAAATATAATCCTTATCAACTTCATGATGATCTTAATCACTCTCCTCTGGCTGAAATCCAAACATTAGAATCTATTTTGCCATTATCTATGTTTGGATTAGATCTCATTGATAAATTACCTAGATCACAAGATGGTCATGAGTTCATTAACATTGTCACTAAATATTTTACCAAATGGGTGGAAGCCATGCCTCTATTAAATGTTACTAGTATTACTATTTCAAAATTTATTCTCAATCAAATCATCTATCATTTTAGAGTTATTTATACCATCATTTTTGATAATGGTGGTAATTTTAAAACCAAATATATGAAACAAATATGTGCAAAATTCAAAATTATGAACAAATTCTCAACACCTTATCATCCTCAATGCAATGGCCAAGCAAAATCCACTAATAAATTTTTTAAAAATTATTATAAAAATTTATTAGATAATCTCATACTGATTGCATCTGCAACTTTATCCCACACTTTGGGCTATCATAATATCATACATACTTTCACTAGGGAAACACCACTTTCATTAATATATGGTTCTAAATTTTTCTTACCTTTAAAAGTTGATCTACCATCCTTACACATTTATTTTTCATAGTATTATTCCTAATGAAAAATTATGTGAATCCCATCTCCATGATTTATATTTCCTTGGTGAGTAACGTATGGTCATGTTACAACATTACCACCAATATAAATCTCACATTTCTAAATAACATAATAAAAAAAGTCAAAGTACATATTTTCAATATTGGTGTTCTAGTCCTTAAACTATATTATACACATGATAAATAAGGTAAGTACACCCAGAAATGGTGGGGTCCTTACTTTATCAAAGACATCCTTGGTCTTAGTACTTATAGATTATAAACTAATGGACATATTTTCAAAGAACCCACAAATTCTTAATTTTTTAAGAAATGCTTTTCTTAAATATTTACTATTCTACATGTTTCTTATATACTTCCATATACTGTAAATACTAAAAAAAAAATAGGTTTTTATATGAAGATACCCAAGGTGTATAATTACTTTAATCTCATTATCTCTAGTTCTTAGCATTGGACATTAAGTATATCTATACTTCTTTTCTTTATAAGTTGTAATGTAAGACCAAGGATAGGACTCAATCATCCTCATAAATAACTTTTATTTCTTAGTCAAATCTTGATGTATTTTTTTATCATTGATTTTTCATTTTACAAGCTTATTTTTAATTATTTGGTTCATCTTTGATCATTGATTTTCTATAAGACCTCAGATAGGACCATGCCTTCCTCAATTTTTTTAAAAAAATTATTAAACTATCCTTAACTAAGTGTTTTTCCTGAAGAATTAAGGCACTGGTTTAAGGATTGTGACTTCATACTCTCAAAATCAATTATTTTATTTTTTGGTAAAAACTTTAAACAAATTTATTTTTGCATGTCTCCCTCTACTTACATTATTTATTATGATATGGAATCATGATTACCTATCATTGTATCATTTTCACATTTCACATTTTTTGCGATTTGAAGTACTTCAATTGTTTAATGTTCATTTTCATCTATTCCCCTATTTTCATTCCACTTTGGGAACACAAAGGTCAATTTCAAGATAACATTATTATTTAACATGCAAACATAAGAGTCTTAGATTCCATGCTCTCTAAGTTATTTTTCTTAACTATCAAGTCTAGGTTTTTTAGTGATATTCATATTTAACACCCATGTTTGGTTTTCTAAATTTGTATGAAGGAGGAATAGAAAAAACTCATAAAATTTTCAAAGGAAAATCATTTAAAAAGGAAAAGATAAAAATGTATCTATAAAATCAAAAGTCAAAATCACACAAAAAGATGTGATTATTAAGCACATCTCATATTCTAATCAAAACTCATACTACATATTTGTCTCATGATATAGCTGAGGTTTGTTAGGGTGTGGTAGGCTAGTAGACTAGGATAGGATATCTCAAGATTATATATTATGCTATCAGCTTTCTCATACAAGTACCCAAACTTCACAATAGAGTGACAACTCTATAAAGGGTCTTAGGGAATGGGGAACACATTGTGGGAAGGTAGGTCCATTTTAATTTTCATGCATATAGCCTTCATAGGATGATATTTATACTTCATTAGATAACCCAAATTTATGTAGCAAAGAAAATTTTTCTAGAGTCCTTAATGTCAAAAAATTTCTTCTTTTGAAAACATGATTTGAGTGTCTTGTTTTTAATAAAGATTTTATATCTTGGCACTACCTACATTTCCCCCACCAACCATTTCATATTCCCCCATGAAAGTAAATTTTGTTTTTAAATATGTTTCCCAAATTTTGTTTTCCCTATTCTTCATCTCTTTTGAGACATGCTCATAATATATTTATTTTGGTTTAATCTACCTTAAGAATAAAATCTATATTTTCTAGTGATTGTGCTTTACTTGTTTAAACTATTGCCTTATCCTTCTCAAATTTCATTGGTTTTATTTTCAATTATAAGTTTATCACCCTTTTTGTGGATAATTTTATTCTATATTTATATTCAACATTTTCCATTATTGACTGAGTTTGGATTGTTACTTCTTAGTCATCATGTTGTTTTACTTTATGTTATTTTTCCATATTTGTTAAAGTATGGTTTTTTAATTATTTTACATCGATGTTAGATTGATTATTTTAGTTTCATGTGTCCTTGGTTTGATCCAATTTGTTAATTTTCTTACTTAAGGTATATTTTTTGGGTTTGTTAGTCATTTAATAGCCTTGAATTTTTGTTTACCCAGTTTACTCTCATTTTATATATTTTTCCTTGGTCCCTTGGTTCTAACTTAGCATTTTCCATCCCATCTTACCAGTTATCTAAGTGAATTATTCAATTATACAAAGTTCATTTATTTTGATTTCCTTGAGATTGTTTGTTTTTTCTCTTTAGTTTTGTGTCTTTAGGGTTTATCCAAAACAATTAATGCACCCTTCATGATCAAGACTACAAATACAATAAAAAACCATTTAGTGATAAAGATAAGTCAAGGTATGTATATGATACTTTCATTTATTTTCAAAAATTTCTTACAGTCATTTCAATTTCAAATTTTAACTTTATTACTATAATGTTTATCTCAAATTTGTGTGTTTCTATGTTCTTTCTCAAAGTACCATCCCATGTTACAAATACTTGACATGTGATGAGATTCAAGTGGGGAATGTGTATACACACAATATTTTTAAACTTTATCATTTAGTGACATATCTTATCTTGTAGGAACCTATCGAGTTTTAATCTCTTTGAGTGTATGCCTTAAAGGGTGCACTGGGAAATGGGTGGGCAGACCTTAATGCTTCATAAGACTTCTAGTCCCTATACCATTACTTGAAAGCACTAAAGTTACTTTTATCCAACTCCTTAAGAAATTAAAATCCACTTATACACTCCTAAATTCACCTTTAAAAATAGACCTTAACTAAGCATACACCCTTTATTTTTCATTTTATTATTATGTCATTTCAGTTGATCTTGTTAGGAATCGAGCACACATTAGGGAACTCCATCAGCCCAGCTAACCTACTTCAAGGCCTAACAATTATCTTTTTCTCCAAATAAGATCAACTTGGCTGACCTTGTCCACTAAATTCTTGGAAGGGTTTAGGGTCAATCCTTTACTATAAATACCCCCTTCATTTCATTTCTAAAGAGATGAAAATTCATTTTTACATTACTATAGCTCACAATTCTACTATTTGTACTTAGGGTTTTACCTTAGAGGGAAAGAATCTTATCTTATGGGAAAGTCTTGGATGCAAAGTATGAGTCTTGTAGCCTAATTTTGATTACTATAATGTGATATTTATAAATACACAACAAACCCTTTCAAAGAACCATTAGCCAAGGAGATATTGAGGCATGATGAGTTCAATTCAAGGTAAATATTCTTAACTTTTACTCTTTCATTTAGTATATTAGATAATACACAAAGCAGTAGGAATAATGATGTACTCCTTGTTTAGTTTACCTCTACATTGACTTGAGTAGAGTTATCATTTCATGTTTTATTTTATTTTTTTAACTACCCCCCTTTGTGCCACAAGATTTAGTGAATACTGTATTAGAATTATTTTATGTCTAGCTAGGGTTATTGCATAATGTCATTTTACTAGAGGCATTGGAACCCTCTCCTTTGGTGTTTTATGGTAAGAGATCCCTTATCTAGGTTCAGTAGATCCAAATTGGTCATGTCTTGATATAAATTTCTATGAAATGATTTTTTTTTGTAATATTTCCTTCTCTGAGCTTAGAATATACTAATTAGGACAAGTTATAGATCCATCCTAATTCATTTCATATAATTCCAACCTAGTCTATGAGGGCATTACATGAACTTATATAATATATAGATGCATTTATATCCTTTAGGTTATATAATATAATGTGTTATAGTTGAGGTTTCAAGCACTAAAGAGATTATAAAATATCTAGACTAGTGTTTTAATATAGAATTATAATATTATGGTAAAGGAGTAAATAAATGGTTTTTGATATACATGAATAATAGGGACTTAACTATTACAAAGTGATTTCAACATAATATTTTTTATTTTAATGTTTCAAATGAGTCCCTTATATTTCCATGCTATGAACAATTGTTATTTGTATCCATTGGTGTAACTTTCAAATAAAACCTACACAAAATTTAAACCTTTATGACATTCCAAACATTGATATGTTCACATATTCATGTTCATTATAAAACCCATTGCTAAGTATTTATGGGGAGGCAAGTACTATATAATTTTTGTCCCTTGTAATGGTAACATGAAATAAATTATGGATTAAAATAAATATAAATGGGAATAGACCATACAAGAATAAATAAATGTGTGAATTTATTGAGGAAAAGTAACAAAAAGGCCTTTTTATAGTTTGAGAAGACAAACCGTGTAAAAGTGTTTCTTTTCAAATAAATTATCAATTTTTAGTTTCAAAAACTTGAAAATCATATAGTTAGGGGTAAATTATTATTTTTAGTCTTAACTTGAAAGTACATAAAAATCAAAGGCAAAATTAAAACTACTGACATGTTTCTTCCTGCTTGTGAAAGATGTAAATCAAAATTATAACAGTGTGTTTGCAAGTTCATTTGTCAAATATTAAGAATCAAACAACCATATTCAACCATCATTATTAATCAATTAATATTTTTTATGCAACCTAATTATGTATGATCTTCCCTCACATATCTTGATAAATATTGAGGATAAAAAGAAATCAACACTATTTTGTTTGTGCTTATATCATGTTAATAATAGATTTATTGTTCCCTTTACATGTGTCACCTAAAGGAAAACCATGTATTATCTCCTCTTGTAACTTAGGGTGATCTAGAGTATCAAAATTGATCATATTTATTTTATTTTTATTTTATATAGTCAATGTTACATAGAATTCATCCCATGCACTTGGCATAGTATATAAGAGGGTTATGACATGGATTACATCATTACATAATGATTCACACCTCATGTTCTAGTGGGGTATAAAAATGTAAGGACATTTTTTGTAAGGATACATGGAATTCCCCATAAAGGGTTATATGAAGTGAGGAGGTCATCCTCAAATACCCAAATGTCAGGAAATATCCTTGTAACATAGACTTGGGATCCATGTATAACAAGGCATTTAAGGGACACACCTAGAGAGCCTCATAAATCCTAGATAAAGAATATAGGCCATGAAAAACTAGTATTACAATGGAAAAAATATCCTTGAAGATTACTCATGACATATGACCATGGAGTGAGGGTTGGGAGACCAATCTAGTCACCACTTCATATGAGTAGATATGTGGGATACTAGTTTCATTGCACACCCTTTATGTTAGCATAGGGATTATGACTTGTGTGTACTTATTTATGTTCTATCGAGACCCAACTATTTGAAAACACCATGCCTTATACTAAACCAAACAAGAACCTAATTAAAATTGAATATCCAAAATCAATTAAGAATAGACATACATTAGATCCATGTACATAAAGTTCACATTTTCAATTCTATATCCTAAGTATGTGCACATCCACATTGATTAAGACAATAAATCCAACCACATAAATCCAAAAACCAAAACATAGACTTGATTTAATCCACATAAATACAATAACATTTGACATTTTAAACCAACATCCCACTTAATCTTATTTAAAATATTAAACTTAACCAAGTTTGAGATATCTAAATCCAAAATCAGCATCCACTTAGTTCTATCCAACATCCATATATATAACCAAACTTTAATGACCACCTCTAAGGCAATCCAATCATTTGAGCTAGATTACAATATCAAAATCAATCAATCCATGTTCAGGATCACTTATGCCCTAATCAATCAATCACATCCTATCTGTCATCCACAATATCAATCAACATCAAGGGTTAATTAAAATAACCATAATCAACATCAATCTAAAATCTTATCCAAGTTTATCATCAAATAGAAACATCAATAAAAAATCAATGGTTAAGCATATCCTAGTCAATCTACTTTAAGTTATCTCACATCCAAAATCAATCAAATTTTCTCAAGATTATCCAAACACTCATCAAATGAAATAAAACATCTCACATCTTAACATCACATAAATCCAAATCAATCCAAAATCACACTTTAACCAATATAAATCAAAATTTAATCAAATCCCATATCAAACTTGAATAATTCCAAATGCAAGCTTAATCTAAATCAAGATCCCATAAAATAAAAAATACTCCATCAAACACATCTAATACAATCATAATGTCACCATAAACCTGATACTCACTTAAGGTTGAAAAAACCTCATGCAGTGAAGATCTTGAAAATCCTTAGCACATTGAACAAAATCATGATGATAATGATGATTTTTTTTAAACAAAGAATAATATGATCATATAATCATAATTAATTATTGGATATGAAATATGGAAGATCCTAAATGAAACAATATGTTTATGATAATAGGGATGAATTATTATTAAGGCTTATTAAAGTTGGAACCAGATCGCCCCCTGATTTTGATCTTGAAAATAAACAACACATCATAAGCAAAAATAACTCCAACCAAAAGAATCCTACACATAGTCATAACCCTTTTGAATAATAACCCTAAAGGGAGTCTATAAATAATAACCATATCAAAACTAGTCAAGGGAAATCCAATTTGGAGGACTAATTAGAATAGGACCATAAACAATCCATGCTCAAATAGTTTAACCAAATCACCCAACAAGTGGCATCTCTTATATCCCAAATAGATCTTGATGCCACCAAACCCTCACATTCAAATAAATCATCTAAACCACATCAACCTATCATAGACCAAGATAAATATCAATAAAATACTTGATTTCTTTCTACCACCATCCACTCCACTTGTAGGCTCCACATTCACTCAAGAGCGGCAAGCGATGAAATATACTCTTCAAAGGTTACAAGCAGGTTCACAAAGAAAAAATATAATTTTGAATATGTATGCACTTATCCACTTGATAAATAATTGTTGTGTATTCATTTTCATCCTTACTTTGAACCTATAAAATTTGAGAAATACAAGGGGAAGGGAGACCTAAGAGAACATTTGAAATAATTTTTCATGTCTTGTCAAAAAGTGGCCTAAAATGATGCTTACTTTTTAGGATATTTCCAAGAAGTCTTGGAGGATAATCCCTTGAATGGTTTATGCACTTGCCAAAAGGATTATTAAACTCATTTATATACGTATCTAAGAATTTTTTTTAAACATTGATATTATAATTGAGAGCATGAGATCACAATACTAGACTTTTACAATACTAAATAATGCAATGGAGAAAGTATTTCATCCTTCTTGAAAAAGTGGCAAAACCTGGTAACAAATTTCCTTATAGGATTCTTGAAAAACAATTTTTTATTATCTTCATATCCATTCTAAATCATAAGATGTATTTTAACTTACAGCTTCATTGTGAAAATACTTTTGACAAGATTATAAAAAAAGCCACACAAATTGAGAAATCCATAATGGCCAAAGGCTTAGTCAAATTTTTATCAAAGGATAATCAAAATTAATCCTCTTCAATAGAAAAAATAAAATTCTTCCATAAAAATAAAATGTGGCTAGCAATGTAGTTACATATTTTAATCACATAAAAAAACATTTAGAGTCATAATCCCCTCAAATCTCAATACACACCAAGTATCACATTAACGAGAGGAAATCTGAAGTAATATTCCAAGAAAATACAATATACACCTCTTGGCAAACCAATGGATTGTGTCTTTAAAAAATTCCTAGCTAAGAAAATGATTATTTTTCTAGAAATAAATCCCTTCAATTAAATTAACCTAAGCCTACATGGCACCATTAAAATGAATATTGTAACTTTCACAGAATCAAGAACCACTCAACTAGGAGGTGCATACAGCTTAAGAATTATATCCAGGACTTGATTGATTGAGAGGAGATAGAGGTAAAAGGGGAAGAATTTTATTTGAATATTTAATAGCTTGGCATTTATCAGGAATCATTTCCAAAGCATGATCAGAACTAAAATCAAGCACAATAATGTCAAGTCTAAATGTCACAAACCAACTGTATCAATTATAAGATAACCCCTATAATTATGAATTGGTTGTTGGTTGTGTTTACCATAAAAAATATCAATTTGACACAATTAATATATGAGCTAAATCTCCTAAACATCTCATCATTTGAGATTATCTAACCATTAAAATCAAAGTCTAATTCATTGAGTGCATCATCACCACTATACATGGTAAGGTCACTATCCCAAAAGTACCTCCTATGATCATTATCCAAAGAGAACCTCATAAGTTCATTATCCAAATAGCTCATATGCCTACTTCTTAGGATGATTATAGTCTCATTCAACATAATATGAGCACCCATGCACAAATATCCATATTGTATTTTCTCAAAATATCCTATGTTCATAGGGATACCCTTGAAAAATTACTCCAAGAGTCAAGAATTCTAACCAACATTGAACATAATCAATTCCAAACACTTTTTAGCCATTTATAATCCTCCCATCAACTTATGTTTGACCAAATTAAGATTCTACCAATGGGTTCTAACCACAATAACCTCCTTTATATAAATTTTCTCATTTCAAAGCATAAAATCAATATAGTTATTGTAAACAATGGTTCAAGGGTCAATCTTTGCACCTTAAACATGATCAATCATTTGGGCTATTATGAAACAAAATTGACACCTAACATAATTACAATCAAGACTTATAATGATGCCAAATGACAATCAATAGGGATAATTTATCTTCCTATCATGGGGGGTTTGGTTACACATAAAATATTAATCCATGTGATAAACATTGGACCATTATAAAATCCTCCTTGTATGTCCATGGATCCACTAAATTCAAGTTATACCATATACACTCCATCATTACATTAAGTTTCCTCATTCAAGAATGGAGGTTACAATTCCTAGTGATCCACAACCTTACCAACATTCTAAGATGTTGGAAGGATGATATCAAAACACCATTTATTTTCCTAGTACAAATAGTGACTCTCATACCAAGGAAAAATCAAAATCAACTGAAGACACTGATCCTTCATCATCTTACATCCATCTTTATGATCTTCCATCCACCTCCAAAAATCCACCCACCATTTCTTGCCTTAAAATCATGTCTAAAAGATGTGGTAAATACAAGTTATATAATGCCTTCCATATTGTTAATATCTACTTATCACCATGAAGTTATGGATGACCCAAAATGAATAATACTGAAGAAATATCACATCATTTCAAAAAAGAACTTTCAATAAGTTCAAGATTCTATCAGATGAAAATATCAACAATTTAGATGTTTCTTGGTCGTATGATGATGGTCCAGCATCCTATTTCCAAAACACATAATATCAAAATGAAAATAAAATGTGTGAATTCAATAAATATACATGAAAAGGACTTGGTATCAATGAAATATGGATTCTTTAACCTATACCATTAAATTCAATCAACTATATCTTGGCTTGGGATACAAACCACCAGGAAACAACCCATTTTATGTTGTTACTTATACCTCATTATTTTTTATGAAATTATGCTCTGATGATGATGTTGAAATAGGATCCATGCATATCCTGTATGATGACCTTGTTTCCATAAAACTACTCATGGATACAACCATTGACCTTAACCTTTGCTACCTTGACCTAATTAATTAGGACTAACAAGATGACCCATCTTTTGACATTTTTCAAAATTGTGAAGCAATGGCTAAATTCATGGAAATTTAGGATCACATACTAGTTGGTGATTAAAATAAGGCATTTGAAATCAATATAAATACCTTTGCATATTTTATATAACATGTATAGTTCCCCAATCAATAAAAATCAAAATAATCAATAGAAAATAAAGGTAAAAAACATATAAAAGATCAAGATATGAAGTCCTCTAGTGAAAGCCTCTCCAAAGCACTAGTGGAAAAGATGAAAAATCAAAAGAATAAAAATAAAGACATGTATGTTGGTGAAAAAACAATATACCAACAAAAAAGGAATTATACTTGCCTCTAAGATATAACATTGGAACAACCAACAGCCCCAAAATCATATAACTAGGCAATTCTTTTATTCTCAAAGAATAACACGAATTTATTGATATATTCAAAGAATTTCCATAGATCATGAATAAATCAAAATAATTCCATCTTCCCTCAACTCTAGAATAATTTTCAATTGGCCATATAGTATAGTTTTATAACTCTTTAATCATATTTGGTTGCCTTATAATTAGGATATTTAGTTTGTTATAATTTTTTTAGAGAATATCTATTTTTAGTGCATTTTTTTATTTTTACAAGGATCTATAAATATTTTTTTATTAGAAGTTGTAGATGATATTTTATGATTATATAACACCTTATTATTGTACACTTGGAAAACTAAGACTTTGGATGTTCCTCTCATTTATTTACATTTTATTACTTTCACAAGTCTCACATCTACTTTATCTTTGTCCCCCTTAACCTATATATTTGAGTCCAAACAGTCTTATGTTGATGACCTAGGTCCTCTATCTTTCCCAAAATTCTTAAAATGTACTTATCTTCCATCTCTAAAAGTTTTTAACTTGCACCTACTTTCTTAATCCCTAGATACTAATTTGTTTAGGATAAACAATAGTATTGATGTTACTATCTTATCTTGATATAAGTGTCCAGTGCTCAAAAGTCTTCTAGTAATCAAATGAAACATATCTTAATGGTCAACCTAAGTGATTTAATTAAAGTTATTACTCGAAATGGATTGATATAAATACAAGATCAACCCTCATTCATTCTTCACCTACAAGACCTAGCTACACCCAGCAAAAATACCAAAGAGCATTTAATTTAATAACTCTTCCCTATTTATTCTTATTTCCATACCGTTCATAGGGATTACACATCTATAGGTCTGAATTACTAAAGGAGCATCCCAAGAGCCAAATTTTCTAAGTTACATGGTAGGTCATTATTGTACATCCTTTTCACATATTGTATGATTCACATACAAGACAATATGTAGCTGATAACTACATGAGTATGAGGCCCTCTTCAAAGTATTATCTATGTAGGTATTGACCTCTAAAAATGAGCTATTTTAGGTTAGCATGACATTGTGTGACCACTAACCCATTTTTACTCAATGTCATTATGAAGTTAGAAAGCTAGGGTTTTGTCATTTCATAAGGAGTGATAATCCATGACCTAGATTTCAATGCACCAGAGTGAAGGTGAAATAAAACCCATAAGAATTTAGGTAGTTTTATCTTATTCTAGTAGATATTTTGTACATCACACTAGTGTCAAACCTAGATAGTAGCATCAAATCAATCATCCAAGGATGATGTTACTATCTAGAGAGCAAGAAGCATCAAAATCTAGAGTTTGATGACTATTCCTAAACCTCTTTCTTGACTACTTTTTTCCTATTATAGATCCATAACTACATTAGCATCAAAACAAACTAAGTACATAACTTTTTTATCATTTTTATATATATCATATTTGTAATTTCCATATTTAGACTATCTTAACATAATAAATTTAGTGTATGATTATATATAAGTTTAGTATCTAATTTCTTAATATAAATCTAATTATCACTATCATGCCATTTCATTTCTATATAACCTTTTAATAATAATCTAAGGCTAACTCCAAACAACTTTAGATTTCCAGTCTAGGGTTAAACATTTGGTGAACCCAATTTGTGTGAGTGCAAATCTTTCAAATTTTTGGGGTTTGAAACCAACTAGGGTTTTAGATTATTGTACTTTTTTATTTCATACTTTTACTATTTTGCATGCAACTTAGTTGTAAGGGATATTGGAAGGTGTGCTTATTAAACATATTGATCTTCCCATCAAACCATCTAAGATGTCTCAAACCAAATAGGTATCTCATACCTTGGATCATGATGATACCTATTATGACAATGAAAAAAATACCAATAGGGTTATCATAGAAGAAGATTTTAATAATGAAAACCATGAAACAAATGAAAATGAGAAAATATACCATGATTAAGTGCATGCAATTACATTGTTTCATGAGTGCATTCAACAAAATTATAAATATTTTGATGAGATATTAAAAAATATCCTCAAAGCAAAAAATTCCAAAACTATACTAAAAACATCCCTCTCATTGAACACATTACAACCAAATACATCTAGTTGGAGCACAAGTTATGTGCTTAAATATTTGTTTGTCAAAACTAGTATTGATACATCTATCATGGAATTATTAGTTATGTATACATAAATAATCTTTTCAATGCCTATTACTACTCATAACATGTTTTCATCATGTTTGGTGACTATTTAACTTGTTAATATACACCCCATTGGGACTATAATTCAATTATTCCTTCAAGTTATAAATACCTTAGAGGACAAGATTATAAACTTTGAACAAAAAGATTTAAAATCCCCTCATGCTATAGATTCACAAGATGTATTGCATAACCCTCTTATACTTGAAATATTTTTGCACCATTTTCCAAATGGATTTATTGTACCTAAGTCCACATTTTTATGATGATTAGGGTGATCTTGAACAACATCTTCAAACATTTTATGAAACATGCCTTGACTATGATTCTAATGATAAACTTGTGACCAAATTGTTTCAAATAAGCCTCAAGGACTATGCTTTGATGTGGTTATATGATTTACCTCTCCAATATATAAAATCTTTCAAACCTCTTGTAGACTAGTTCTTAGCACACTTTTCCATTAACATTTTTGAAAAGGTTTCCTATGCCCAAATTTCCAAAATATAAAAAGGTACTAATGAACCTATCAATGAATATGTCTTGAGATATAAGACAATGCTATACAAATTACCAATATTATGGTAGATAAAGAGTTGTAAGATATTTTTAAGCAAATTTTATTTGGTCCTTTATAAGATTCCATTATTTTCAAGAAGTTCAAATCTTCTGATGATTTATGTCATGTTGTATGGGACCATGAAATGAAGATTATGTCATTAAATGGTAAAACAACAAGAGTCATCATACATCAATATCAAGCATCAATCCATCCTCAAGCATTGGAGCAAAACCATAATGACAAAGAAGAATTATTCAAAGGTAAATTTAAGGTATACTATTTTTTGTATCTTATTTAGTTTGCACTTTGATTTCATTTTCTTTATGCTCTATCTGAAGTGTTTTGATTTGGATTAGAGTAGATTTTTTGAGGAAAAAAATCATGGTTTCTAACATATACCTCTAATTCAATTTCACACATAATGAAGGAAAAGGAATCATCTATATTTTATGATTTGTGATTTTCTCTCAAGGAGGTTTTCCCCTTGAATATTATTATAATATATGAATATAGGTAGGCTTAACAATAGTTCATTAAGTAATATGTTCCATTTTTACATATTGTTTTTATGTTATGTTTATTTCTACAAGGAGATTCATAACAAGTAGAATTAGAGTTATTTACATGGCCATGTTTTAAACCAATGACAATAGTTTATGAATTTATTTAATTATTAATTGTATGATCTCTTCTTGCCCAAATCAAGATATTGGTGATAAAAAATTGGTAGCAGAGGAGGCACCACTAATATTTTTACCCCAAATCTACCAATTTCTTACTATGAGTTTTATTTATTTATTTTAGGTTAAAAACTATGTTTTGGTAGTTTTAAAAATCACATAAATATATCATTATTTACTAAGCCAACTCATTATTATCGGTGTAGTAAGGGTAATTCCCTAAATAACCAAGCCTTAGACAACATTGTATACATATTTTGGATTCCATATACCATAAGAAGCACTTAGGGTTTTTATTTTTCCATAGGAATCCTTCAACCATTTGTAATCTTTGATTCACTAGTAAATATTTAGTTTGAGGAAATTACTCGCATCATACCTTGGAGATAAGATAGATATCTATGATATGGTTCAATCCTCTATATTTAGATCTTTAAAATAATGGGTTCAGGCTATTTTCAAATAATATCAGTATATTTTAAACCCCATAGACTAGAAACACATTTTAGTAAACCTTCATTATGATATCCTTTGCATTCTTGGAATCAAAGATCTGAAGCTATTTTTTTGGAATCAAAACACCAATAAAGTAAAAAAATGGGTTAGATCATTCCATCATTCTAAAAAAACATAGTAAAAACAAAATTTATAAGGTCCATAATATTCTAAAATAGTTATCTAGACATGGTGAAGTAGTCAATTAGTATAAGAAGAGAAAAAAGGTTAGATTTTTTTTTAAATTATTATCCCAATTTGATTTTATCTTTATGTTGATCATATGGGTATAATTTCCTATAAAAGTGGAAAAAGGTAGAGAAAAAATAATGATGGTTCAACACTCTCATTATATTTCATTAGAGAAGTTAAATGAGGACCTCATGATAATGTGACAACACAGTCCTTAATACTCCAAAATATTTCCAAACTAGACATGTTATATCTCATCAATGCTTTGAGTAAAATGAATAGACTGAATGCTAAAAATAATACCTTAATCCAAAATAGTGTGAATAGTTATAGCAATGAACATCACTCTCATAACAACCCACCATACTCTAGGTTCCAACACCATACACCATGGTTAGATTTTCAAAAATTTACAAGAGATGACCCTACTAGCTATTTGTATAAATTAGATCAATATTTATATCTACATAAAACTCTTACAGATTAAAAAAATCCAATAGCTTTATTCAACATGGAACATTAATCTATACAATGGTACTAGTGGTGAAAAAAAACATGTCACTTTCACATAGAATGAGTTTATTAAACACTTACTAACTCGACTTGGTGCTAATGCATATGAGTAATTCACTAAATCACTAACTAAATTATGAAAAACTCACTCCATTTGTGATTACCAAACCCAATTCAAAAAACTAGACAATTGAAAAAAAGACCTAAATGAGTATTATTTTTTAAGTTTCTTCATCAATGGATTGAAAAATGACATTTGTGTAGATGTCAATATATTCAAACCTACTAATTTGATTAAACGAGTCAATTTATCTAAACTATCTAAAGACAAACATGTAACCCAAAAGAGTCCCTATAATACACCATTAGAAAGAAAACTTTAACCATTTTTAACCATGCCAAATGAGGGAAATCAAACTCAATTCAAGCCTTTGATGATATATTAGATGATCACTCACTAAGAAAAATCATTATGTTATAATTTTTATGACAAATATAACCCAATCCATCAAATTTTCAAACAAATTAATATACCTCTTAGATTTTGAGGAACCTTCCATGCCTCCCATACCAAATGATTTTGAAAATGATTCAAATGAGGAATAACCAAAAGAGAATGGTCTAAGTGAGGACCCTTCCCCTAAAATTTTAATACATGCTTTAGTAAGGATCAAAAGTCCTCAAACTATGAAGTTATTGGGGTGCTTCAAGGTGCATATCTTGATTATCTTAATTAGATATCAAAGTAATCATAACTTAATTGACCCTCATTTGGCCAAGCATGTTGATTTTTTTGTGTTTTAATGCAAAATTTTTAAGGTAATGGTAGCGATTTTAGGGGAATTGGATTTTAAAGGAAAGTTTTAGAATGTTAAAGTTTCCCTAGGTGATTACAATCTCAAATTTGACATGTTCACCTTGTCATTAAGTGGTTTTAACATCATCATGGGAGATTAGTTTTTCACTCATTAAAATCCATCCTATGAAACTTCTCTAAATTATTGATTCAATTCACAATTGTAGGGTAAAAATACACCATACAAGGAATGATAGAAAGACCGACTCAAATGATTAGTTCTCACTACTTGGTTAAACTAGTAAAATAAGTTCTTCAGGGATGATGGATCAAATTTTTGTAGTTTAGATGATAGAGATAATTATATCAACATAAATTTAAAACTTGTAGTTGATTATCCATAATTAATCGCAAGTGTTTTTATAACTACAAGGATTTACTCCATAATTCTTGCATGAACATGATCACTCAAAACCATTCATATTAAGTAGTTAGCTACCAACATTTGGCCATATTGATACCCATACATGAAATAAATAGAAATTGAGTGGATGGTCCAAGAAATTATTCAAGTGAGAGTAATTTGGCCAAGTGTCAACCCATATTATTCAATAGTACTCCTCATGAAAAATAAGGATGGTCTTAGAGGTTGTGCATAGATTTTAGGGAGCTAAACAAACTCAAAATCAAGGATAAATTTCCCAATCTAGTGATTCATGAATTACTAGATGAATTTCATGAGTCCCAATTTTTATCCAAGTTAGATATGTGGAAAAAATAGCATCAGTTTCAATTTTGAGAAGATTATATCCATAATACATATGAGTTTTTAGTGATTCCATTTGGCCTCATAGACACTCCATAAACATTTCAAAGCCTAATTGAATATTTTTTGGCCTTGGATTTGTAAATTCAATTTGGTGTTAATTGATAACATTATAGTATGAAAAAAATGTGGGAAGACCATCTATTACACTTGGTCCAAACCCTACAACTCATGGCTAACCATCAACTATATAAAAAATGCTCCAAGTGATCATTTGGTAATATAGATGTGAAATGCCTAGGGCATATTATCCTAGTGAATGGGGTTAAAGTAGATCCTAAAAAAATTAAGGATATGAAAAATTGGTCAAACCTAAATCCATTATAAATCTTCAATTTTTTTACATCTCACTAGATATTATAGTAAATATGTCAGACACTATGGTGAAATTACGACTCCCTTGGCTACCATGTCATGGAAGAATGTTCTTCATAGCCCGACCTAGTAAAAAGTGATTTTCAGAATTTCAAATACACCATGTATAC
Organism: Torreya grandis; assembly: GCA_037957365.1. Classification (NCBI taxonomy): domain Eukaryota; kingdom Viridiplantae; phylum Streptophyta; class Pinopsida; order Cupressales; family Taxaceae; genus Torreya; species Torreya grandis. The sequence continues at coordinate 2,608,007 of JARHVA010002048.1, forward strand.
AAAACTAATGTTATTCATTCCCATTTTTTCCAAACCTTTCATCATTAAAATTGACACTTTAATGATAAGAATTGGTACAATGTTAATGTAAGAAGGATAACCTTAGACTTTACTAGAAAATCATTGGTAGGTAAGAATCTAAAAAAATCAACATATGAGAAATAAATATTATCCATTTTGTAACTCAATGGTGATTATATTTCTTGGGGTGACATTTTGCATTAAGAGATATCACTAAAACTTTAATTACTTCTTGGAACATTGTGTCTCATTTCCAAATCAACAAAAGGGGGTTACTAAACTCTTGGGATATGATTATGAGATTATATACAAAAATGAAAAGGAGAACGTTGTGGTTGATGACTTATCCTAAAAATTTGAATATCAATGTTCCTTATGTGCTTTGACCTTACCAAACCCAAATTTAATTTGTGTGTGTGTGTGTGTGTGTAACTTCTTCATTGAGCCCTCCCAAGCTATATTTAAATTTATAAACATATATACAATGAAGGTATATGTATATTTATATTTAAATTTATAAACAAATACACTTGGGAGGGCTATATGTGTGGAGGGATTGATTTAATTTGTGAAAGCTAAATTTATATTTAACAATCTAGCATATTAAAAGAAAAAAATCTAGCTTAAAATAAAATGAGCTATGGAAGTTTAAAGGGATAATATCTATGTTATTTTAAAAGAAGAGAATCCACGGGAGCCTAAAACCTTTATTTAATTATTCAAAATAATGTGGGTGTAAGCTTAAGTTAAAGAATAGTTTTCACGGTACAACATGGATTGCACAGGTAGATTTTTTATGCCACTAAGTGGGAAACAAAGCTAAGTAAGAAAGTAGGGACAGACTTAAAACATTTATTACATGGGGAAATTAAACATTGACTTATTCTTCCCCTCATTATTATAATTTTTAATGAATTTTTTTTCAAATGGATTCTGTGGACTTGTAAATTCCATGTCTTCCTATAAGCAAAATCTAAGGCCTCTATTATTTTTATGCAGTATTTGCTTCAAACATTTATTTATAATAGGATGTAATTTATGTATTTCCTGTAATTTATGTATTTCCTATAATTTATGAATTTAATCATGATTGATAATGATTATACTTCTAATTTTGTCTTGTTATCTCTAATCTTATTCATATATTTAGATTAAATATCACCTCTTTATTTTGGTTATTTTGTTTTATGTCTACTTTCCTTCCTACAAGACAAATAATTCTATGTTTTTTCAGATAGGGATTTCACTAATTTCCTTCTTGGTGGATCACCAAATTTTATATTTATTTATCTCTTCCATTTTACCCTATAAATTTTTATTTCAAGCAATTTAGTTTGATTAGATTAGCACTAGGATAGGAAACAAAACTAATTGTCTCTAAAATTTTTTTGCAAGAGGAGTCTCACACTGATAAGACCTCCCATGTTATGTTTAAAATGTAAGTGTAATTAATTAGACATTTGAAAACATCCACATAATTTTAGTTCTTTAATACTAACATTAGTTCCTTGTGATGTTATTTATTTTCAATTTATATGTTTCAAGTTATTATATATTACTATGTTATACCAATTTTTATTGTCATATAATTCCATCTCTCTTATAAATAATTGATAATGATGTATAAATATTCCTGGTTGTATTAAGTTGACAAAGAAGATTTATACTCACTATATGTTAATTTAAAGTTAATTTGTAGTTATTTGCTTATGTTATAATGTATAACCCTGGATAGCATATGTTTTTTTGGCATGTGGTGGCAAACATAATTTTTAAGCAAATCATTTTTTAGCATGTGGTGATAAACCCCTGATGTCGACATGTGTTAGTGAGTGTCATATAACATATATTCTAGTTAGATCTAAATTTCCAATTTCCTTTATTAATAAAACTTGTATTAATTTTTTTTTTGGTGTTAAGTTGATGAAAGGGTGTTTTATTATTTACATTAGAGGTGACTTGTGATGATTAATGATGATTAAATAGTTTTTTAGCCTGTGACATAAGCTATATGATAATGAATGATGATACTTGTATGGAATAAGAAAATGAAAGTGGGAAATATATTGAAGCAACATAGTAAGTATTTTGATTTACTTTCTTCTCACACTTGTATTATGAGTACATATGTGTCATGTAGATGTTGTCACAACATGCCAAAGTGTTATTTTAGTGCAATGAGCATTGAATGACTCATTTAATTCCTAATTTTTTAAATTTATTCCTCCATTTGAAACTTGTTTTAAATGTGTATTTTTACACCAACATGTGATAGGTATAAATAACTAATGGTATCAAAAATCTCTCTTAAAAATAGTAATTTAGAGGTGTTGTTAATGATAGGGGTTTATATATGGGACACAGGGATAGCTAGGGGTATTAAAAATTGTGTGATGGGTGGTATAAAAGTAACAATGTAGGTCTTATTTAACACACTTCGTATGAACATGACATCAGACTCTTTAACTAATTAAATCCATTATGACTAGGAAAATAGAGGGATAAAATCAGTAATGCATTTTGCCTCTATCCATAGAGCCTTAAAGTTTAACTAAACATATCCTTTAATCGGGATTGGATCTAGCCTTCAAAAAATGTAACATATACAAATAGACATCAAATGAGAGATAAATGTGCTAAAAATTGACATCATAATAAACCATGCAGAACCACACAATACAGCTATAACATTATCTCCATCTAAAGGAAACACAATTGTAAAACATGTTGAACTATCTACATATATGAATAGAAAAAAATGAGAAAAAATAAATTTTTCTTTGGCCAAAGACTATAAATGAGAACAACCACATAACCCCTAATTCTCTAATTGTAATAGATTAAGTATATAGGAAAAATCATGCACAACCTTACTATTTTATTAGTATCTATAATTGTATACATGCATAACTATATCCAGTAATATTTTCATGATTTCATTCATCCATTTTAGTTATAAATAAAAATTATAAATAAAATGTGCTGAAATTTGATATTTTTAGGTCTCATTGTTCTACATGTTTTAACTATTTTTTGTTTTAAAATCAAAATATACTATGCGAAATAATCCAAAACATAGTCACAATATAAATTTAGAAAAACATAATAATGAATAATAATTAGGCCTAAACTATGCCTAAAGTTACCAAGAAACAATTGAACAAACAATTAAGATATAAAAATATATAAGAATATTTAAAAAAACACACCTAGGTGATTGTAAGTGAATTCTAGAACATGAATTAGCTTCTAGAAGTGATTGTGTTGCAACCCTGATATTTAACTATTTTTTTTTATTTGGTCAGACTTGTTGAAACATCAATTGTATCCTGGTCATAATTATTAGGTGATTAATTATGTCCATTGATTCTATCCTCCACAATTTTTTAGAATATTTAACTTTATATGTCATTTTTGAAAAGAAAAATGAGTAGAGTTCTAGATTCACTTCACAAAATTTATGGGTAGAATTATCTTATTGTTTTATCCTTTATCTTTGACCTAAATATCCATCATAACTCAAGAGGGTATGAAAATATGCATGTTAGTTGGATATGGAAACCTCTTAATGCATTTTAGCTACATATCCCCCATGCATGAAATATGATCCAACATAGTTCTAGTACTTTGTACGTGTAATACTAACCCAAGTGAAAGATATGACTTCACCTTTTATCCCTAGTATACCTAATACTTTTTTTAATGAGTGATCAATCAATACTTATTATTTAAAATGCTTTAGGAGACTTTTTATATATAGACTATTTGAATTTAAAGTAAGAACCTATTGGCATGCAAGCCAACAAAGGAAAATATGGAAAACTAAGAATTACATGTCCAAGCATTGAAAATAAAAGGGATAAGGGTAAATGGGATCATAAAAAGAAAATGGGCATAATTAGTTGTTTGTTAATTGTGTCCAAGACATAATTAGTAGACCACCAATTCCTACTCACGCACAAAAAATATAGAGGATGAAAAAGGAAGAAAAGAGGAAGCCTCCAAATATATGAAAATCATAGAAGAGAGATGAAATGAATAAATATAAAATCACAATGCCACATGGAGAATAAATAGAAGTGACAAAGACATAGAATTGTGTTAATAAGACCCTAATTCAAACTAGAAATCAATATGCACAAAACTTCACTAATATCATTAAAATAATAAGCCTTGTACTAAAATTAAGTGTTTACACTGAGAACCTTAAATTAAGTAAAAAATTCTAGGTTTGAACAAATATTCTCTAATGTGAATGATCATGGGGGGTTGTAGGGTTCTCTCATTAGTATGGGCTACAAAATAACCCATCATTAATTCATTTTGGCCCCATATTGTATAAGGTGCCCTCCTACCAACATAACTTAGTAACACATCCATCAATCAAATACTTAGTAAACAAAATTCAAACTCATCTCACTAAAAACATTCAAAATAGTTCCATGGTTTTACAATTTTAAATGTACAACAATATAATAATAGTTTGTACATTTGTTTAGATTATCAAAAAATATTGATTAGGCTACTATTAAACTCATCATGATTACATTTAGGTTTGAATGATTTATAATTATTAAACATGTTTAAAAATTAGATAAATATTATCCAATCATGATAAAATGAAAATGTGTGTGTTAAGGCAATAAGAGTAAATCTCTCATTGGCTTATGCCTCACATATTCCTATTCAAATAATAATTCATTTTAAATTCAATTACAACCTAAAACCAAGGAAAGGATTACAATAATAAAATTAAACATTTATCATTTCCCAGATCATCATAACCTTGAACTACCAATAATCTTAACTTAATACTACAGTGTCTAAGGTGGGTTTCAATAATATTTGAAAGTGTAAAAAATCCTTTTCTTCAAGTAGCCTTGGAATTAGACATCATAAGGCGAGTTTATTCACATTGAGAGAAGATGCTTAGTGATATTTTTTTTTCATTAATCATATTACTAGAACCCCTTCAGAGTTTTAAAATACAAAACACGATGAAATAAAAATATATGCCTTATATCACTTATTATTAATCTATAATTTGTATACACATTAAGGAAAGTAACCAAAAAAAGTGAATAATTATAAATCAAGGTTAAATTTAACTTTAAGCATTTTAGAGAAGAGAATTCCATTTTATGGTTTCAAGAAGATTACACTCTTAATATCATATCAAAATATTGATATATTTTATTTTTGATGATCAAGATGATCAAAAAATGAATGTGAGCCATTTTATACTAGCCAAGGATGTTTATACCACTTACTCAAAATGAAATAAAAAATGTTATAAATGACTAGAGTGTTACCGAAACATTGAGAGCTTTGAAGAGTTAAGTCAAATACTTTCAATATGTGGGCCTAAAAATTATTTTGGTGCTACAAAAAAGCTCTCGCCAAGTTAATTATTGAATGTTAACCTAAGAGAAGTTCATATGCTTAAATTTTTAATACACATCTCAAAAAACACAATATACAAGTCTAGAACTATGAAAAAATGTTACAAATTCCTTTACAATAAATCCATATAAAAAACAACTCAAAAAATACCTAAATGTATAATAATGAAAATATATAATATAATACACCAATAGATTAGTATGTAATCCTATACATGATCTGAGAGATTTATAATTTTGAAATAAAAATACAATCAAGGATAATTAATACTTACAATTTTTCATAAACCTATGAAATCTAAGTATTGGCCTAATAGTGTCCCAACACTCATCATATTATATATAATACCATATCTCATAATAACAAACAAATTAATCATCCAATTTTTAAGCCAAGGACATGCCTTAAGGATGCTTACACAAAACATGAAAAAAACATATAATGTTGTGAATCTTTTTATTCAAAGAAATTAAGTATAGCCATTTATGGTGTTATAGCCAAGAATTTAATTCTTTCAAATAAAACATTTGTCTTTTTTATATAACAAAAGATAAAGATAAGAGGGTTTAGAGACAAAAATATTTAATTGGTGTTATAAAAATTATTTAGGAGTAGATATGCACTAAAGTAGTCTCATATATTTTAAAAGCTACAAAAATTATACTTATAGAAGAAATATAAGGGGTTTGAATATAAAAATAAATTATAAAACAAAATTTTATTAGTTGTGAAGTGTTTTTTTGTACACTATTTCTCCTATTTTTAGGGAAAGGGAAAACATATTTTTTATAGTTCAAAAAATTAAACTTGTATGGGATCCCTCCAACTACAAAATAGTTAGTTGCAGTTACCCCCTCCATAATACCACCCTATAAGTGATTAAAATCCCAGAGACTTTGGCCCCAAATCTTCCACACAATAAGACTATATTCATGGTTTTAAATTCAAGAAAGATAGATCTCACCAGTGACCAATCAAAATGCCAAAATATATCCTCAAAAAGAGATTACAAAATGGCTTAGTTATAACTATGTTCCTATATTCTCACCATGCATAAAGCAAAGCTCAATTTAAATTTAGTGGGAGTAAAAATGGTGGTAATCTCCATGTAGTTACTAATGTCTACTACCATGTTCTCATCAATAACTTGTGGGAAGACAAATTCCACTCAAATAATGGATTCCACACTATTAGAAATAAATATAACTATAGTAATATATTTAATAAGACTATTTTGGATTATCAAATATGAAGATGGTAAATAAAAGTGAGTATTTTTAGGGCTGAATTTATCTATGAATAAGGAGGTGACAAGTTCTAGGTAGAAAAATATAGAGATTATGGTAATAGTGAAGAAGGGGTATAAAAGAAGAGGTCTGAATTATATGTTTTCACTCTAAAAAGTTGTGTCAACTATATCTGTACATAAATCATCAAGGATAAGAAATTAAATGGCAATCAAATAGCTTTAGATGCTTTAGAGAAGAATCATCCACCTTTACTAGCAACTTTTTGGATGGAAAATTTGGTGATGCTAGCTATTATGAGGAATGGGAGTCATAGATAGAAAGAGTTTTGTGGTTGCATGCATTAAAACAAACCAATAAATATGTGGTGAAGATGGATCTAGACCAATGGAAATTTGGAAAAGTGAGGCTACATTGAATGAGAAAAATTAAAATGCTGATTTTATAAATTCAATGGAAGTGATGACTAGAAAGAATCTTTCTTCTTCAGATCTGATGGTTACATTTTCATACCTGATTAGAGAGGAAGGCTTTGTGTGGGTGCTTCATCAATATTATTTGAATGCCTATAACCCTTTCCACCATTTTTTTGTATTTTTGTATAAGATTGGCAACCAATAATGTGAAAATGTGATATAGAAATTCTTCCCCTGATCTAAGTTTGAATAGCCCTAAGGATGGTGAGTACAACAAGGGTATAAATAAATGGTATATTGACAATAACGTTATTTATGGGTAAGATTGGACTGAGGAAGATGATCCCTATTACTTGGATTGTGATATACTATTCAATGTCTCAAAAATATCCTTAACCTAATAATATAAAACTCCTTGAATATTTTGAATAAGGGGATCTAATCTATATAGTTTTGATAGAACACCAAGCTTGGTGGATTTACAACACTAGATATTGATTAGCTAAAAGGAATTCCAAAAATTCTATCCATTTCCTACCCAATGAATTCTTTTAAGTTGGATAGAAACTTTGTTTTAAATCAACTCATGACCTTTACAAATATATTCAACTATAAAAATCAACATATAATAATTAAGTACATAATTATTAATATATTCATGAAACACTCACAACAACTCCACTACAACTTCTTCTACCATTCAATTTTATCCCAGAGTTATTTTAGTATAATGTTCAAATCACATTCATTTATGTCTAAGCTTACCATTTATAGATTAAAGTAATTATTTAATGGCACACCTGTAACACTTAATTATTATTTTTTATGTAACCATATTTTTCATCACATTTTTAAGATTGATAGATTGAATGTGTAGTGATTTTTATTGGTATAGGCTTTTATGCGATATTCCCACAATGAATACAAGTGTACTAAGACTCAAAGATGATGAATTCATGGTTATGATTCTAAATTAAGACATGCCTTAGAAAACACAAATCATAATACATAGTATAAAATGTAATAAAGTGCAAGAAAAGACACTCAAATCTTAAAAATATTTCAACAATAAGGAAATACAATGGGCACAATGATAACAATGACAATGCAATCTCAAAATGAGATGAATTAAAACATTATATTTTTAAATCTTTGAATGATAACTTGCAGCCTTTGAAAGTATGTCTATCTTATAACCAAGATCCAATATCTAATCTCCCTCTCATATCCATAAATCCTTAATCAGCTAACTAGACTCTTCTTCCTTCCCCCATAAAAAGGGTTCCTTAGCACATATCTAGGGGAATTCATATAAAGGTGCAAGACCCACCTACTTACATTAAGTTTTATTACCCCATTGTAGACACATAAAATTGGGCATATTTATTTGGCAATGCTAATTATTGACACATTCTAAACCACATTACTTGCACACAAATAAACGACTCTTATTCGTCATTCCTTTAAGCCTTTTACCTATATGTGGGTCCAACCCTCTATTTATCATTATCATTACAGTTAAGTATTAATGTCAAATGCTCAGTATACTTACTATATCCTTTAGACTATCTCTAGGAAAGGACATATTTATTTTACCCTTTTGTACAAGTCTATGTGAGGCTGACAAGAGTGCACTATGCTCATGTCTACTTAGGTCGATTACATCATGTACCAAATAACAACTAGTTTGAAAAATTCAAAATATTATCCTGGGTCTTCTTGTACATTTCACATGGTTGGATAAAGAAAATTATCAAATGTTTTCCTATAAAAAAAACATCAAGATTCACTTATTTTCTTCATTTTATATTCATTTGATTCATTTTTTTACACTTCTGTGCATTGCAAAAAAATTCATATTCTTTCCAAATCCAAGATCAGTCACAAGGAACAATAATAATCTAGGTTAATATCCCTTAAAATTAGTTCATGATATATCATTGTCAATTATCAAATCCATTTTCTAGATACATACATATAATCAATGTGGCACAACTTTACATTCACTCTAGGTGGGAGAACTATGTGGCCTTGATTTCCCTCCTTTGATTATTTGATGCATATGTAGTGATAAATCATCAAGGGGTCATTGAGGTAAACTAAACCCATTACACTCCCCTCTTTTATTTCTATTTTTCATGTGATCAAAGTGACCCCATTTTTTCAAATACAAGAGAATAAAAACATAAATTTTTGTGCCAAAAATCCCTAATTGTGATATCTCAGATTACTCAGCATTCATAAGTGAAAAAGGTATAGTAACTAGTTATTTGGCACATTTAATCATGAAAATTTTGTAGTCAACAGACTCAAATTCATTATGTTTTAATCATCTTAAAATAGTTTCATCCAAAGGTACTTTATGATCTTATTATTTATTTTTCATTTTTATAATTATACTATCTCTATCATTTTATATCAGTCATTTGTCACAGTGAACTAGAATAACTCTAGAGTCAACAAACTCGAATGCATTATGTTGTTTCCACTTACAATAGACCTATCTAGATTTATTTTTTGATCATGTGTTTGTTCTAAAACCTATAAAGTCATATTTCACTAATTTTTATTATCAAACTATTAGAACATTCAACATAAATCTATGTGTAATCTAAGTATATCTCTACTTGATACTTTCTAAAAATAGTATTTTTCTATATAGAACATTTTGTCAAAATTAGAATTGTTGTTATTATACATTTTTATCATTATGATATTCTCTACTTTTACACCTATAATTACAAATATGATTTATTGTGTTTTATCAAAAATAGGTAAAAACATATTATTGAACCCAAATTATTACTTTTGATCCCTTGTTTTTTCTAATTTGGTTTTTATTTTGAATTTCATTTTTTCATTTTTCTCTTGTTTTCCTAGAAATTGTGTTCCACCAATTTTAAAAATCATAAGAGTCGTCATTATGGTTGACGTAGTATTTATTTTCACCTAATCCATGGTGTGATGGGTACTACCTAAATACTCAAGCCATTAGAAAACACTATGTGTGTGTGCACGCATACACATGCATGTGTGTGTGCACGCATACACATGCATGTGTGTGTGTATGTACTTAACAATATATGGAAAATTTGTAGGGTTTTATTTTTAGACATAGGAAGTCTTTGTCCATTTATTCTCGTAGTGCACCAATAAGTAGTTAACCCCCATAAGTTACTCTCAATTTACCCTAGAGATGGGATAGTGCAGCTACATAAATAGTGGAATCCTTTACAATTAGTTTTTTCACATTTGTGTTCACTATTTATGATTGGGATCAATATATATATATATATATATATATATATATATATATATATATATATATATATATATATATATATATATATATATATATATATATATATATATATATAAGATCTTAAAAATCAAACACATCCTTGACTAGTTATACCCTTAATCCTTATTTTAAAATTTTAAAAGTTTCAAATCACAATAAATGGATTTTTCTTAAATATCTTTTAATATTACATCTTGTATTACTTTCTAAGTTATTTTTTGGATTCATTCTAGATTGACATTTACCAAATTCAAACACTAAAAAATGCTAAAATGAATAATGTACAATCTTGCACCTTCTTCCATACATATTTTTATGATATACAATCTAAACTTATACCTGTCACCACTAAAAGCCAAAGGGACTTCATGACTTAGTTTATTCTTCCTAATCCAATCATTCATTCATGACTCATATTATATTCTACTATTCATATGGTCAATATCAGATAAGGACATATACCTCATATATCATAACAAAAATAAGGTGGTAAACATGTTCCTCCTCAACCCCTACCACCTACCACAAAGATGTCATATCAATCAAAAGACTATGATATCATAAATATACTACATAATAATCTTGTTAATATTTAAATTCTATAATTTATCCAAATGATGCCAATGTCTAAGGATATTCTTTATGAAGCATTATGTAATACAATTTTACCCAATAATATTGAACCACATTATGTTACTTATATTATACATACTTTATGATAGACAAAAGAAATTATATCTTTATAAAATTAAGACTTACCTCTAAAACATATACTAAATCAACATCTACCATTATATATAGAGGTCTTCATGCATAATAAATTTTTCAAAAGGGTCCTTATTGACAATGGATTAGGGCTAAACATTTGTAGTGTCTCTTTTATTAAATATATTGTGCATACAATCACAATACCTTATTTATTTAGGCATGAACATTAGAATATTTGATAATATTTAGCAAAAAGTGATTTGACAAACTAAATTACACATAATCATGGGCCCTCGTACAATAGACATCATTTATCAAGTCATGCCTAATGACTTCAATTATAATATTCTTATATGAATACCATGTATACATGAGATGATTGTATTTCCCTCTATTCTACATCCACATTTAAATTTTAGTCACCAAGGATACACATATACATTCCATTTGGATCAATAACCATTTAAATCCATTAATTCAACTTGAGGATCACTACATTCCTCATATGAAACCACATGCATATAAATTCAATAACAATAAAACCACCAATCTCCTCTTCCACTCCAATGGCATAATCGACAAAAAATATTCAATATGGATTTGGGATTGTAAATTTAAGAAAAAATGGGATATACAAGACAAGGATTGGGAACACATACACAAGGCATTATTAACTCCATTCAAGTAGTTCAGCTAAAAAAATGATAAGGACTTGGATATTTCAAGAAATCAAGAAAATCAAAGAAATAAACATATACATTAACCATTATATATACACATTTCTTCAAATTAAATCCTAAACTAGAGCATGAAGTTCATAGTACATCTGCATTACAATTGGTATATCCAAAAATGATTGATGATATAGCTTCTCTAGAAATTTTAGCATTAGATGAATTTTCCAATGATGAATGCCTCTTGGAATACCTTGTGACATATAAAGATATTCTTTCTTTTTATCATAAAAATATATTTTCTCATTCAATAGTCAACCAAGCATACTTTGGACAACCTAAATATGCCACTAAATAAATTAAATTAAATGGTCCAGATACCATTCCTACAATACCATATATGGAAGAAAAATCAACTCTACTTAATAAAGATATAATAGAATATCATTATATAATAGATAAATATCTATAACTAGAACTTATTGTAGCCTTATTAAATAAGGATGAAGATAAAACTCTTTGGAAATTTTTACATGTCTACACATAATTATTTACATGGTCTTATAAATAAATGTTTGGCATTGATGTTATAGTTCCAATACATAACATAGTGCTCCACCTAGATGCCAAGGTGGTCAATCAAATGAATCATAAATATGCATTCAAAATTAGCATTGGTTGTCAAATAACAAATCAAAATTTATTTGGACACATGTTTTATTTAAGTTTTGGATTATCCAAAGTGGGTCTCTAATATTAGTAACAATTACAAATCCTAATGAAAACACTTAGTGTTGTATATATTATCATGATTTAAACAAGGATTTCCCCAAAGATGATTTTCCATTGCCAAATATTGACATGATCATCAACTCAACCATTGGTTATAAAATTTTATCATTTATGGATGGTTTTTTTCAGAATATAATCAAATCAAGATTAACCATGAAGACCAATAAAAAACATCACTTATCAAACCATGTGGAACTTTATATTATGTCATCATGCCATTTAGATTAAATAACACATGATCTACTTAATAGAGAGATATGACACATTTTCCATGACTATATACATAGTATTATCAAGGATTATGTGGATAAATTACTTGCCAAATCAAAATATTGACAAGATTATGCTATAGATCTATGGTAGATATATGGGAGACTACGAAAATTTAATGTGCATCTAAATCTAAAAAAGTGTGTATTCAGAGTTACATCAATAAATTTACTTAGCTATATCATATCTCAATGAGGCATTGAATTAAATCCCAAAAATATCAAAATTATCATTGATATGCCTCTTCTAACAGGATTGAATAAAATATAATCCCTAAAATAAAATATAAGTTATAAAATATGTTTTGTAACTTAGTTGGATAAAAACACCTAAATGGGGATTTTTTTGAAAAATTCTTCACTAATGGATTGAAAAATGACATTTGTGTAGATGTCAATATATTCAAACCTACTACTTTTATTGAAGGATTTGATTTATCTAAACTATCTAAAGATAAATATGCAACCTAACAAAGTCCCTATAAATCACCAACAAAAATAAACCTTCAACCATTTTGACCCATGCCAAATTAGGGCACTTAATCACTCAAATCAAGCATTTGATGCTATATTAGATGGTCACTCATCGATAAAAATCATTCTGCTATAATTTTTATTATAAATATAACCCAAGACATAAAATTTTAAAAGAAATTAATATACCTCTTAAATTTTGAGGAACCTTCCATGCCTCACATACCAAATGATTTTGATAATGGTTAAAGTGAGGAACAACCAAAAGAGAATGGTCTAAGTGAGGACCCTTCCCACCCAAAATTTTAATACATGCTTTAGCAAAGATCATAAGTCTTCAAATTATGAAGTTATTTGGGTGCTTCAAGGTCCATCTCTTGACTATTTTCATTGAATATTGAATTAATCATAACTTTATTGACCCTCATTTGTCCAAGCATGTTGATTTTTATGTGTTTCCATGAAACATTTTTAATGTGATGGTAGCTAATAGAGAGACATTAGTTTACAAAGGATTTTTTTGGAATGTTAAATTTTATATTGTCACCCTAAAATCCTAGTACAAAAGTGGTCATGAGATTGAGTTTTCTAGAGAAAAAAATGGGAACCAATGCATGGGATAAAGGTATCTCCTCATTAATTTTAGGATTAATGTTTGTTCAATCTAAGGATTGAGTAGTTTAACCAAGTTTCCTCTAAAAGTAACAACTACTACCACCATAGGTTCAATTGATATGAGAATTCATGATCATTTACTTATTTTCTTATTATTTGTCTATACTTTTTGTCTAATTGATTCAACTAATAAAATAATGAGAATCTACTTCATTGTAATTCATTTAAATATCTAATCTAAAGTAGGATATCATCCAAAAAAGTTAAAAAGAGAGAGGGTAGGGTAGAAAGAAGAGGATGTCTTTGACATAAATGAGCTTCTTGGTGTCAATGAACTAAAATCATGCCTGACCATAGTTATACCACTATGTGCCTAGTCTAGTAATTGTGCAAACTTATAGCCACTCAGTGGGAAAGATTCTAAGGATACTAATATGAAAATTGTTTATCCATTAAATCCATTATACAATAGTCTAACTAATAATATACAAATATTTCACATAATTACTTGGTAAAGACTAAATAAATCATGAAAAAATCTAATAGACCAAGTAAAATAATTTTTTCACATCCTAACAAAGACAATCATCTACAAACATGAATGCTCAACTTGTAAATCCTTCACCCAAAGTAAACACCCAAAGATTTATAATAGATTGCATGGAAATATTTTAGAAAACTTTATAGTTGAAAACACATAAATCATAGAGCATTCAAAGAGTAAATGAGATAGAATTAGCAAGGAATTAGACTAGCATAAGCATAATCTAGATGCCACATTCATGTCTACAATCAAACACAATATAAATCTCAAGATAAATTAACCAGCAAAATCAAAATACTAGAGGAATTTTAAGTTAATAAAAGATAGCCAAAATCTATATTCAACATTATAAAAGCATTTTATTACAATCCATTTCTCTAGGCAGACAATCAAATCAAAATGTGAGGAATGGAAAGTGTAATCCTGACACAATTTTAATAGCATTTTAATGCCTCAAATATCAACCTCCCATAAATGCATATTTAAGGTGAAAACACCAAGGAAAGGTAGGTGCAATCTTGACATGATCCCAATAGTACTTTGACCCCAAATGTCCTCACCTTTTCAAAAGGAAAACAACATCCCTTATATAGACAAATTTGTCCATGAAGTTCACTCAACCCACTACCAGGGTAATTAAAAATATTTAATGATGATTGGGGAATGTGGTTGATATTATAATAGATTCATTAACTCAACCATGATTTGTAGATAGAGGCCATGCTTCTTTTAAAAATACCTTTTGTCTTTTATGCTTATTGTCTCTCCTTAACCTTATTCCATGCACACACCATGTGATGACTCACACCATATTAACTACTTTTCATTTAATTTGGGGTGATAATAATGATTAAATTCAAATACTATTGGTAGATTGTCATTGGGATTTTATTGGGATTGCCACTCCATCATGCCCTATGCAGACTTATACTTTAAATTTTATGGAATGATTAAATAAAAGAGCCATCCTTATCTTGATTTCAAGCTCTCTTGGATCAGTTCACTTTATTAGCCTAAAATATATCATTTCTAGGCCTTTTAATTGATGAAGAACTGACTATAATTTAACTATGATTTTTAGACTTGACACATAGTTATCTTGGGCCTCTTGATGGTTGTGATGGTCAAACATGCCATCAATATTAGTTTTTAGGACCTCCCAATGTCATCATGACCACATGGCTCTTTCTCAACATCATATTCCTTCTCCTTCTCTAGGCTATTACATTGATTCGATGGGTCCTATTTTTCCACTTGGAAACCTATCAATATCCTTGAGATTTAGATTTACATCCACCTCTATCATCATAATGGCCACATGGATTCTTCTCAACCTCTTAGGTTTTAGTTTATACTTGCTCAGTCATCACCACATGGATTTTTCTTGAGCCCCTTGAATCTTAATGCTTTAGACCAATGTTATAATGGTTTTGAGCTCCCAAAATTATAATAGGGTACCACATGGAACATTATTAGGGCCTCAAAGTCATATATATTTACCAATGTCAATCAACTTATAGGTCTCTAGGCTAATGCCTTAATGCTCCTAATGTTTCATGGTCTTATGGTTTTGAGGGGGTGGGTCATCAAGATCATGCCACAAGGTGTGATCTCAAGGACCTAAAAATTTGAAATGACTTAGTCATGTTACCAAAAAATATCTGACTCTAAATTCATGAATTGATAAGATTTAGGCATGTGGAATAATCTACAGGGCCTTGAGAATCTTTGAAAACCTACAAGAAATCAAGAAAATTGACCAAGTAAATAATTTTAAGAAAATTGAGTCTTTGTTAAGCAAAAATTCATGTGGGAAAAAATGAATCAATATTGAAATAAAAATCATTAATTTACATAAAAAAATATTTAAGCTTTAACATTCAAAGATAAAGCCTTATAGAAAAATTATAAAATGATTTAAAATAGAAAGGGCAATAGACTTTATTCACAGGTAAAGAACATCATGATTATTAAATATTTGGTTAAACAGTGCATAGTGATATGCACAAGCTATGATCTAAATTAATTCCACCAAATATTTAAGCCATTATTACTATGAAATAGTGTAATAATGAGTTACAATGTTAAAATGAATCCATGTAAAGGTCTCTAAAGATACATAAATTTGCATAAATCCCAAGTTAACATTTAAATCAATGAATATTAGAGCACTTAATTTTGGACTAAGACTTCATAAACCTAAAAGTTAGACTTTGATTTTCATAGATGGAATCTTAGAAAACTTTAATAAATTAAAATAAATTGAAAATAATCATGAACAATCATTTGTAACTTATCATCTAGCAACTACAAATCAAGGAAGGGCTCAAGTAGATATACCCAAAACATTCAAAAGAGATCCTCTAGACCAGGTAAATAAATTTTTTGCATAAAAAAAGAAGATCCCTATTTTTAGCTTAAAATAGGGTGTGTTTTTGGTACAACAACAAATGGACACCTATGCAGGGAGAATTTCGTTAATCATGTACAACCTAGAATCTCTAGTTAAAGCAATCCAAATGTTAGACTACAAATATTCATATATGAACACAAGTATAAACTGTAAACAATTCCTTATGAAAAATTAGAAATTTGAAATCACTAAAGTCTAATCAACCTTTGGCATACTAAGTTTAAATTCTATTAAATGTTATTAGTGTGTGAAACTGATAAATTCATTTATAGCTCTAGAATTCACATAAAGTAATTTAGACCTACTTAGATAACCATAAAGTATGAAAG
Organism: Torreya grandis; assembly: GCA_037957365.1. Taxonomy (NCBI): domain Eukaryota; kingdom Viridiplantae; phylum Streptophyta; class Pinopsida; order Cupressales; family Taxaceae; genus Torreya; species Torreya grandis. The sequence continues at coordinate 2,625,213 of JARHVA010002048.1, forward strand.
GGAAATGATTTGTTAGTCATCTTGGGTAAATTATATGGGCATTTCTCTAATAATAGTAATGTATCTATATCCCTGATATATATATATATATATACATATATATATATATACATATATATATATACATATATATATACATACATATATATATACATATATATATATACATACATATATATATACATATATATATATGTATATATATATATATATGTAGATATATATATATGTATATATATACACATATATATATATGTATATATATATATGTGTGTGTATATATATATATATACATATATATATGTATATATATATGTATATATATATGTGTGTGTGTGTGTGTATATATATATATATGTGTGTGTGTGTGTGTGTGTGTGTGTATATATATATATATATATATATATATATATATATGTATATATATATATACACCTCTAGTCCCAATCAAGGCCTTACTCCACTACCAACCAAGCCTGAAAGGCTGCTGTGGAGATCGCTTGAATCACTCTTTTGAGGAAGACTTTAGATTTTACATTTTTATTCAATTTCGTTATATTTATTTCTTTTAAAAATATTTATATGTTTATTCCATTGAGGTTTGGGGACCAAACCATGGGTAAAATGATAGTCTAAAAAAATTTAGATTATCAAGACAAGCCTAAACTAGCTCAGTGTTTCTTTTTTGCTTAAAGTGTTCAATTAAGTGCAATTAATGGCTTCAAACAAGAAAACAAACCCTCATAAAATCCACATGTTCTTTTTAGAATTACAAGCCTCCAAATTTCAAAAAATGCACAAATTAAAATCAAAACAACCTATGTCATTATTTAAACATGACTTTTCACTTTATAACTTTAAAGGCTTAAATAACTATCTAAATTATACATCCACCATTCGAGGTTCCTCAACCCAAAAACACAAGGAAAGAGAAATTAAAATGATCCTTCTCTTCTTCTCAATGCATTTATTTCATAATAGAGTTAACTACTGCAATGGGTTACCAATAACAAAGAATAAACTAGAATGTTGAAGCAAAATAGGGCCAACATAAGTCCACACAAAACAAAACCAAATGAAATAAAGGAAATAGATAAAATAGGAAACTTAATCTATATAAAGGGATGAGAAAGAAACAATAGAAAGGAACAGCAAAAAAATGAAGGATAAACATATTTATATGAGATTTTTCAAGCAAATACATGCCTGAATTAGTCAGACACTTGATTAATTCAGGATTTATACAAGGGTAAAGGGCATAAATACTTGATTATATGATGTCCTATAATATTAAAAAAAACTTCAATAAATATTTGTCAATATTCATTTCATGAAATTAAATCAAAATCAAAATATGTAGTTCAGCATTATGTTTGCATCTAATTTGTTAGAAGCATGGGGGATAGGGTGAAGAAAATACCTCATACCAAACATGGAAATGTGAAGAGGAGTAAGGCTTGGAGATAATACACATCAAAATGTCTTGAACATCTATCGTGGTAGGTGTGTCTTCTTTATTTCAACTCCTATATTTATCATCTATGGTTGGTGTGTGTAGAGAGATTGGTTGAGTTAGTTCATATTCAGATTATATCTCCATTGGTGTGAATTCTTTATTCAATCCATTATACCCTTGAACTCCTTATTGAATGCCTCTACTATCAAAAATAACATATGGATGCCTTTAGTTGGTTTAAAGGCAAGGCTACATTGGAGATAGAATGAATCAACCTCAAACTCTTTCAACCCATTCTCATCATAGTTACAACCTAATATGATTTGGATTTCTTATTCTTGGAATAAGAAATCTAGGTCATCTATGATTTTCTCACATTCATCTTCCTCTAATGATGAGAGGGAATGCAAACTACTACTATGGTGTTGCTCACCATCTTGAATTGGCCTTGAAAATACATGAGTAGGAGCATATGATAAGGATGCTTCAAATATTGAATATGTGTCTTCCTATACTTGTTTTTCTATCTCTTTGAGTGGTTATTCCTCTAGATGACTATGAGAGATATTATCTAGTTCTCCACTAGACTCAAAAATATCTACTTTTATGTACTCTTAATGATCACTATTTTCAATTCCATAATCAAAACTAGTATAATCATAAATATAGGATTCATCTATTTCAATATTTTAGAAATAATTTTCCCTGATGATCATGCCAATCATAAATAAATAATTCTTTGACCCTAGGCTTGATAATGATTATTTTAGGAACAAAATGTTCAATAGATACTAATTCATGAATATTTAGATTAGCCAAGATAATATGCATTATTTGATCTTATACATTTTTTATAACATATGTTGATTGGACCCTTTTGAATTTAGGACCTCATCATCATTATCTTCATCCAAAATGTATTTTTTTTTCTTACAAATTTAATATTTCTTTGTTAATGTCTAGAATATATTCCTTCACTTCAAAGTATGGTATAATTTGGAGGGGTCGTAGGTTCAGGATCAACTTTCTCATATTAATTAACTTCCTTTATAATGATGATAGGTTTTTGATCATTATGATCATTAGGTGAAATATTTGGCACAAAGGTTAGGTCTTCCACCTGGCTTCCAAATTATAATGGAAATTGATTTATAAGATTATCACTAATAGTGATGGAATTTGGTGACAAACATAAAAACTAGTCATATATTTATTTTTCTAGAGTGAAGGGAAATATTATGTGGACTAAATATTCATATTTGACATTTAAAATGTGTATAATAGACCTATAAGTAGTAAGGTGTTCCTCAACAGTTCTATTATGAGTGTTTGGAAATCTAAGAAGAAATAAAAATAGATCCTTAAAGAATTCACATTGAAGACTTGGGATATTTATGATTGATTCACCAAGCCAAGACATGATGATAGCCACCAAATTTAGGGAATTAGGGATAGGTTTTAAAATTATGGAATAGCATGTGCAACAATCTTATCCATAGGGTTCTATTCTTCCTATGCCTCAATAAACAAAATAATAAGTGTCAAGAACCTAAATCTAGACCTTGTGATCCTTTTAGTGGCAACCATGTTGCTTTTAAACAAACAATAATTAAAAGACAAACTAGCAGGAAATAATGCCCTCCTTCTAGTGCCAGTTGTTAGTTACCCCAAAATCATGATCTAAAAATGTAAATAAGATTAAGTGTTTCAAAGAGAAAAATAGGGGCCAATGTATGGGATAAATATATCCCCTCATTAATTTTAGTATTGATGTTGGTTCAATCCAAGGACCAATCAATTTAACCAAGTTTACTCAAGAGAAGAAATTGATACCACTGTAGGTTCAATTGATATGAGAATTCATGTTCATTTACTTGTTTTATTATTATTTATCTATATACTATTGTCTACTTGATTCAACTAATAAAACAATCAAAATCTAATTCACTTAAATTCATTTCAATATCTAATCTAAGTCAAGTTAGCATCCAAAAAAATTAAAAAGGAAAGAGAGGGTAGAGAAGAAAAGAGAGGGTGCCTTTGACCTAAATTAGCTTCTTAATGCTAAGGAACTAAAAGCATGCCTAACCATAGTTATGCCACTATGTGTTTGGTATATAAATTGTACAAACTTATATCTACTCAGTGGGAAAGCTTCTAATGACACTAATATGAAATTAATTTATCCATCAAACCCATTCTAAAGATAGTATAACTAATAGTCTATAACTATTGCACATAATGATTGGGAAAAGACTAAAGTAAAGCATGAAAAAATCAAATAGACCAATTAAAATAGTTGTTGCACATCCTAACTAAGATAATCATATAAAAACATAAATGCTCAACTTAAAAATATTTCACCAAATTTAAACACCCAAATATTTGTATAATATTGCACATAAAGCTTTTGGAACACTTTATAGTTGAAAACATATAAATCATAGAGCATTTGAAGAAACTAGGTAGAATTATCAAAGAACTAGATTATCATAATCACAATCTAGATGTCGTATTCATGTCTACAATTAAGTATAATATTAATCCTATCATCAATTAAACAACTAAATAAAAATACTAGATTAAATTCAAGTGAATAAAACATAGCCAAAATGTGTATCAGATTTATAAAAGCATTATATTACAATCTATTTTCCCATGCAAACAATCAAAGAAAAATGCGAGGAAAAATAGGTACAATCTTGACATAATTATAACAACATTTCAACACCTCGAATATCAACCACCCATGGACACATGATCAAGGTAAAAATACTATGGTGAGCTAGGTGTAATACTATCACAATCCCAATAGTGATTTGACCCCAAAAGTCTCGACATTTTCAAAGGGAAAACAACATCCTTTATATAGATACATATTCCCATGAAGTTCGCTCAAGCCATTATTGGGGTATATATAAATACCCAATGATGATTGAGTAATGTGGTTAATATTCTAATAGATTCACCAACTTGACCATGATTTGTAGTTAGAGGCTGTGCCTCTTTAAAACTGAACATTTTCTTTTTATGCTCATTGTATCTCCTTGACCTTATTCTATGCACATGTCATATGATGAATCATGCCACATTGACTAATTTTCATTCAATTTGGAGGAATAATAATGACCAAATTAAAATATTATTGGTATATTGTCATTAGGATTTTATTGGGACTACCACTCCACCATGCCCTACATAGACTTCTGCATTAAATTTTAGGGGTTGATTAAATTAAATATCCATACTTAGATTGATTTCAAGGTCTCTTGGATCAATTCACCCCTTTATTATCCCAAAAATTTTCACTTCTAGGAATTTTACTTGGTAAAGAAATGACTACACTTTGATTACACTTTTTAGACCTAACACATAGTCTTATTGGACCTCCTAATAATTTTTATGACTAAACGAGTAGTCAATCTTAGTTCCTAGGCTCTCCTAACATCATCACTACCACATGGATCCTTCTTAACATCATATTCATTCTTCTTTACTAGGCTATTCACTTACTTTAGTGGGTCTATTTTTCCACTTGTCACCCTATCGGCATCCCTAAGATTTAGCTTGATATCCACCTCTATCATTTTCATGACCACATAGATTCTTCATGGATTATTGGGTTTTAGTTTGTACTTGTTGAATCATCACCTCATTCTTTTTATTTATCCCCTATGCTCTTCATGCTTTGGGATAATGTTTTAGTCATTATAATCTCTTGGGATTTTAAGAGGGTGCCATATGGCACCTTCTGGAGGCCTCAAGTGCAATGAACTTTATTAATGTTGATCAACTTTTGGTCTATGAGGCTAATACTTTAATGATAATAAGGTTCTGACGTTCTGATGGGGTAGGTCATCGATATCATGTCACATTACATAATATTAGGGCCATATGGATTTGAAAGGACTTGGTTATTTTTTCAAAAATATTTGACTCCAAAATTATATGGTAGTGAGATTTGGATGCATCAAAGAATATAGAGGCCCCCTATAATCTTTGAAAAATTGCAAGAAAACAAGAAAATTGATTGAGTAATTATTTTTGAGAATTTCAAGTCTTTGCCAACATAAAATTCATGTAAAAACTAATAAATCAATATCAAAATCAAAACCATTCATTCACATAAACAAAGATTTAAGCTTGAATATTCAAAGATAAATTCTTTTATCAAAATGATAAAACCATTTAAAATAAAAGGGGCAATAGACACTATTTGCAAGAAAATATAATAATGATTATTAAATATTTGTCTAAGAAGTTCATAGTGAGATGTGCAAGTTATTATCTAAATTAAGTCCACCAAATATTCAAGATTTTTTTACTATGAAATAGAGTAATCATGGGTTGCATTTTTAAAAGGAAGCCATGTAAAGGTCTCAAGAGATAGATAAACTTTCACAAAGCCTAGGTCCAACATTATAATGGGTGAGTACTAAAGCATTTAATCATTGACTAAGACTTCATAAACCTACAATTTAGACTTTGATGTTTATATCTGAAAGTTTAGACTAAACTTTAAGAAATGAAAAGATAATGAAAATAAGCAGAAACAGTCATTTGTAACTTAACATCTAGAAACTTCCAATCAAGGAAGGGCTCAAATAAATAAACCAAAAACATTGCAAAGAGGTCCTATAGACTAGGTGAAGCAAAGTTTGCTTTTAAAAAAAGGGTTCCTATTTTTAGCTTGAAAATGGGGCATGTGTTTTGACACAATAACAATTTCCCTAGGTGATTACAATCTCAAATTTGACATGTTCACCTTTTCATTAAGTGGTTTTAACATCATCATGGGAGATTAGTAGTTTCACTCATTAAGACCTATCCTACAACACTTCTCTAAATTAGTGATTTAATTCACAATTATAGGTAAATAATATACTCTACAAGGAATGATAGAATGACCCACTCAAATTATTAGTTCTCACTACTTATCTAAACTAGTAAAACAAGTTCTTCAAGGGTGGTGGCTTAAATTGTTTTAGCTTAGATGATGGATACAAGGATATTAACATAACTTTAAAACTTATATTTTATTATTTATAAACACTCTCCAGTGTTTTTATAATTTCAAGGATTTACTCCATAATGCATGCAAGATCATGATCACTCAAAATTACTCATATTGAGTAGTAAGTTGCCAACATTCAGCCATATAGATACCCATACATGACAAAAATGGTAACTAAGTAAATGTTCCAAGAAAGTCCTCAAGTGAGTATTTTGGTAAGTGTCAACCCATATTCTTCACTAGTTCTCCTCTTTAAAAATGAGGATGGTCTTAGATGTTGTGCATGGATTTTGGGGAGCTAAATAAATTCACAATCAAGGACAAATTTCCCAATCTAGTGATTGAGGAATTATTAGATGAATTACAAGAGGCCCAATTTTAATCCAAGTTAGATATGTGGTGCAACTAGCATCAAATTAAATTTTTTGAATATTATATCCATAATACCTATTTTCAAACTAATGATGGCCACTAAGAGTTCTTGGTGATTCCATTTGGCCTCATAAACACTTCATCAACATTTCAAATCCTAATTAACTATTTTTTTGGCATTGGATTTATAAATTTGATTTGGTGTTTACTGATAACATTATAGTATACCCAAAAATTTGGGAAGACCATCTATTACACTTGGACCAAACCCTACAACTCATGGCTAACCATCAACTATATGCAAAATGCTCCAAGTGATCATTTGGTATTATAGGTGTGGAATGCTTTGGCCATATTATCCTAGTGGATGGGGTTAAAGTGGATCCTAAAAAAATTGAAGATATGCAAAATTGGTCAAACCTAAACCAATTATAAATCTTTAGGGTTTTTTATGTCTCACTAGGTATTATAGTAAATAAGTCAAACACTATGGTAAAATTACCACTCCCTTAGAGAACATGTCATAAAAGAATGTTTTTTCATTATCTAACCTAGTAGAAAGTGATTTTGAACATCTAAAATACAACATGCATACCACTCTAATGTTATTCATTCCTAATTTCTCCAAACCTTTCATTATTGAAACTTATGCTTTAGTGATAAGAATTGGTGTTGATGTAATAAAGACAACCCTTAAACTTTAATAGAAAATTATTGGTAGGTAAGAATATAAAAAAATCAACATACGAGAAAGAAATTTTGGCCATTATCCATTTTGTAATTCAAAGGTGACTATATTTATTGAGGTGACATTTTTTCATTAAGAGAGATCACTACAGCTTGAATTACTTCTTGGAATAATGTGTCTCATTTCTAGAGAAATAAAATTGGGTGACTAAACTCTTGTGATATGATTATGAGATTATATACAAAAAGGAAAAGGAAAATGTGGTGGTTGATGCCATGTATTAAAAAATTTAATATCAAGGGACCTTATGTTCTTTGACCTTACCAATCCCAAATTGGTTGCAAGAAATACAATAAAAGTGTCACCAAGATGCATAGGTTCAATAACTAGTCCACCAACTCACATCATATACCATAGTTAAACTACGATAATCTTGGGATAACTCTTGCTTTCATTATCAAATGTGGATTGTTTTTTGCTAAAAACTTATCTATTCAATAAAATTTATTGTAAGAAATCAATGTTCTATCATTTTTAGGACACTATGGCTTCTTAAAGACATGTTGAGTTAAAAGATATCATAATTGCTTCTTAGGGATGAGATGAAATAAGATATCAAAAATTTTGACACAAAGAGTGATATGTGTAATCATCACAAGGGAGAGACTCCATGTACCCCAGGAAAATTAAAACCATTACCAATCTATATTTTTGTATGGTTCGATATCTCCATGGATATTATTTTTGGATTCCCTAAGTTAGGCAAAAAAATTGGTAATTTATATGGTGGTTGCTCTTCTCTCCAGATATTCCCACTTTTTTCCAATAGCCCACCCATACATATAATCAACTATGGCACTGTCTACATGGAATGAATTTTACACCTCTATGGTAAATTGATAACTAATGTCTCTAATCATGATCTTTCATTCACTTATAACTTATATAAAGAATAGTTTAAATTGTAAAGAACTCAACTAAAAATGAGCTCAGCATATCCCCCAAAGACTGACAGTTAGACAAAAAATTACCAAAAATGATTTTCAAATTTACCTATGTTATTTTTATTCAGAGTAACACACCTAATGGACTAAACTATTACCTCTTTTAAATGGTGGTATAACACTTCGTACCACATTGCCACCAAGATGACACCATATGAAGCCATGTATGGCTAGCCACCACCATATCTCACATATTTCCTTCTAATAATATCTAAAGTTGAGGTAATTTACTCCAATATAAATCATCAAGAGACTCTATTTAAGACTCTAAAAAAACTTGATATAGGCTAGCAATTGTATGGAATAGTAAGCACATCAACATCATTAAAAGTGATCATTAATTGTAGGGGACATGGTTTTTACATGAATCTAACCATTTAAGTAGACTTCTTTCAAGCTCAAATGAATTTAAAAGTTATCTCCTAAATTATATGGAATTTATCAATCACTATAGAAAATTTGGAATGTCATGTATAAATTGGACCTACCTCTAACTTCTAAAATTCAACTATTCTTTCATGTATCATGTTTGAAGAAGGTCATTGGATAATGTTTTTAGGTTAATATGAGCCTTATTGATTTGGATGAATTGATCATTGACCTTGAACCAAAGGCTATTTTTGATAAATGTGCATTCTCACTCTATAACTGAACCATCACTAATATTCTTATCCAATGGTAGGGCATGCAACCAGAATATGCTACTTGGGAACCTCTCTAGTAGCTTTATTATTAGTTCACATAGCTCAAAATTTTAGGATAAATATTTCTAAAGAGGTAGGGCTTGTTAGGACCCCAATGTATTAACCATATATTATTCTTGTTTCATTATAATAGTCTTAGTTAAATAGCTTGGATGCCCCTTTCTATGTAAGGCCGACCCTTAAGTAATAAGATTAAATAATTATTAAATTAAGTGCCTATATAAGGTTGACATTGAGTACTAGGGTTAGGGTTATAAGGATATCATAGTTAGGGTTTCAATGCATATATTTATGTATGTATATACATATGTATGTATATACGTACTTATGTATGTGTATATATATGTATGAATATATACATACATTAATATGTACATACATACACACACATATGTATATTTATATATATATACATACATATATATTTAAGTATGTATGTATATACATATATGTGTGTGTACACACACACACACACACATATATACATATGTATGTGTATATACTTACATACACACATACAAGGAAGGAAAAGTATTAATCTAGATTTTTA